>JAIGNY010003632.1:375000-477500 GCA_020152595.1 Chiridota heheva | reverse complement strand
CATCATCATTAAACTCAAAAATGAGAACATTGGTTTAAGCTTTCTTAAATCTCATCCCCTCCAGAACTTTTCCGACCCCTTCAACTTCTAGAGAACGGGGCATACTGGGGTACATTGCATTAATATCAATTGTAAACATGCATACGTTAAATTGGGAGGGGGGGGGGCATAAGGGTTAGTGTCCTGAATTATGTTCAGGATATGCTAATGCTATGTTTAGAAAGGCAAAACATTTGAGGGATATTTTGCTTAAAGCAAAACCTGCAAAAGCCCAATTTGTCAGCTTCCTTAAAGTCTTTATGTATTCTATCATATTTTGTCCTGTGATTTTGTGGATTCGAATCCATGGGATATGTCAAAAAGATAGTAAACCTGAATCTAGTGAGGGTATTCATAATATACAGTACCACCTGAAGAAAGTTTTAGGATTTTTTTTTTTAAGTAGTACAAATTGTAAATAAACTTTTCATTAAATACATCAACAATTGTTGAGAATGTGAGGATAAAGACACTAATTTTTCATAGTAGACTTACTGCACCAGTCATTTCTACACAGCTAAGACACAGCTTTAAACTTGAATATCTCTTTAAGGGAATAAGAGTTTTGAATGATTTTTTCACCATTTTGTTTCTTTTGAAGTTTTCTTTTGTATGAGATAAACTGGCTGACCCTGAAGTAATCCTTTAAAGGAGAGTTGTAGGTGATTCTGGTCACCAAGTATTTGGATTCTACCAATGCTTTCAAAATAGAGAAGAAATTCTCATCATTTTGTAAGTGTTGCTACCAAATCAGATGTACAGTATAGGGGCATTCCATGTCACATATGTCGCCGGATGGGTTTGGTAGAGAATGTTCCACCAACAAACAGAATATGTTACAGAATATAATTGGAAAAAAAAATGCAAGTCGATGTTGTTATTTATGCAAGTAAAGTATGTTTTAATTTTACAAGAAAGAACAATCGATAAGTTGGCCTAGTTATAAAATAATAATGCTATCTTCCCCCTCCCCTACCCCAAACTGTCCCCTCCCTCTTCAAAAGCTCCCCTTCCTCACTCCACACTGCCCCTCCCCTCCTCCAAACTGCCTCGCCCATACTCCAAACTGCCCCTCCTCCAAGAAATAAAGCAAGTAAAAAAATGTATTATTTCTAAAACTTATGTTATGAAGGAGCTCTTTGAAGCCTAAGATTAATACTGTCAAACTATGCTTAGATTTTGATTTCCATGCATGGCCCTCATAATATTTTCTAAGAGGCGATTCCTCAAAGTTATGTCTATGTATCGCCAAGCAATTGTCGCAACGATCGATAATATGTGGCAACATTGACCCGAGTGGCCACCCAGTTTGAAGAAGCTTAATCCATGCAATGTGGATATACACACATAGATATCAAGCCTGGGGACATTAGAAACATTATTGATTCTTATGTGTGTGTATCTTACACAAAAATGTAAGAAAAATCTGTTTTGTTTAATTTTCCTTGATCAATTTTTTTTTTTATACAGATGTTGTTGATAAAATTTTATATTCATTAAGAAATTGCTTTATCTTATAACTTTATTGATTATTCTTTAAAACAATAATCAACATAAATGATAAATTATTTTGTTACTCTGCCTTTTTGAGTATTTGCAATCTACAAACCACACCCCAAGCTTCGTGCACCCCAGAAGCATAATTATCAGATATTATGAAAGACACACCCCTTGCCTTGTCAGTCAGGCCTGCTTGAAACTTAACTAAAAAATGTTAATGACATGTGGTTCATCAAGGAATAAAAAAACTAGGCAGTTGATAAAGAATATTCGAAGATGACATGCAAGACTCGTAAAACACTATTTATTGGCTAAACATAGTATACATTGGTTTAAACTTTCGAAGATCAGGGAAGTTCATCCGTCTTTGTTAGCTTTATTTTTATTTCATTTACTCTCTCTACGTACCAGGCTTTTTTCCTTAGGTTTTCCGTATTGTCCGTATCATAAAGGTTTGTTTTGCTCATATCCATTCCAATAATGTTCTTGAAGTAAAAACAGTTTAAAATATGTTTCAGTAGTATTTTTATGGTCACAAAAATCACAATTTATTAAAGGGTAGCTTCTCTTGTAATTGGCTTTAACTTTAGTCACATTCAATGTAAATTTAATTTTAGTAAGGGTCTCCATTGTTTTCAACTGTGCAATATATTTCTGTCTTTCAAAACCATGTTCTAGTTAAAATCTGAATTTGTTAGTTTTCTTTCTTTGATCCATTTCCTCTGTTTCAACAGCAATTTTCTTTAAACTTTCTTCCATTTGCTTTTGTCTTCTTCCGAACATTATATCAATATCAATTCTGTATTTTCCTCTTATGTATTTGATTTCATGATACCAACTGTGTGAGCAGCTGTGAAGTAGTAACATATACTGTACACTACACAAAGCATGCATTGTATGGTGTAGTCAATGCAATGTTGATAGTTGTGGTAAGACCCCAAGGAAGTGACTGCAAATCTGTGATTTTTTTGGTTTGAGAATCAACACCTGAAGATTCGTTGAACTGTCGGTTTAACTGTTGATTGACCCGAAAATACTTTAGAATTGACAATCAGTCGTTTGTTAATATTGATTTGTCATTTTTAAACAGTTTTTATAGCAATCAGCAGGTAAAAAGAATATTTAACGGATCTCGTGTAACACTCAAATGACAGGTTTTTTTGAAGACCACACCATTTGCAGAGGATTGTTAAGGATAACAGACGTACAAAACTTGCTCCTAAAAAGCTGGGAATTTCAGCATAGCGGAGGTGGGTGGTGATTTTTTTTTTTTAAATCAAAAATTTGGTGTCAAAGGAATTTATCTCATGACTATTGGGAGTCAATAAGTACGAGTAGGCCAGGATATTTTTGTAGGAATGAATTTCCCATGGAAATGGTGGGTACTGTATAGGGAGCCTATTAAAAACATTAATGATTTCGCGTGTGGCCTATATTATAGAGATGAAAATGATGTGTATGCTTTATACAGAGGTCAATAAATCCAATTTTAATATTTTCTCAAAGGTAATTAAAAATGTTTTTGATTTCTCCAAGAAGAAAAACTGTTGGTGCCATAATCCATGCCGTTCATTTCTGTCTGGGGTATATGTTCATCTGGTATACATCCTTTCCCACCCCTGTGGCAAATGTCACAGTGATTGATTTGGTATTTCCTTCAAAATATGCAAAACCTCCCATGCTGGCTGCGTCAGCGTAGTGGAACTTAACCCAATCAGCTGGAACCTTGTCAGCATGTTTAACTGATGGATCCACACTGTGTGCTGCTCCGATCACAAGATACTCAACCTCACTTCCGGTTTCATGAATATACTGCAAGTTGTGCTCATGTCCGCATAAATAAGCACTAGCCTTATACTTGTTAAGCATTGGCCTCAGAAGGGTTACAAGTCCAAGAGTAGGGCCATGTTCTGCGATTGACCAAACAGGATAGTGTCCAGCGACAAAGACATAATCAGCATTTTGTGTCGCTTTTAACGTTTCTTCTATCCATCTCCACTGGAGTTCGGCGAGTGTAATGTTGGCGGGTCCGTTTGGTGGAGAAGAAGATTCATCATAGCTGTCTCCAGTAAGGAGAACAGTATCAATCATGAGAAACACTATTGTAGAATTAGTTCCAGGTATCGTAAACTCCAATTTGTAATGAGTTGCAGGAAAGTTCCATCGATTTGATTTTGCTGAGTAAGCAATTTCTCCAGACACATTTCCGTGGTGATCATGATTTCCTGCCACAACATAAAATGGAATGTTGAGAGATGCTGCCGTGAACACATTTTCAAAAGTTTCCTGAAATCGTGGATCATCGGCATTTTTAACACCAGCTCGGTAGAAATTATCTCCAAGTGCCAGAACAAATGAGGGCGATATTTGACTTCCAATAATACCCATTTGTTTTGCGACGCTGAGTTCATCTGGAGTTGTGAAGGGGTTTCCATCCTGGCCTCCCCAGTCTGCCATCACCAAAAAGTTCAGAGAATTTACATTCTTGCCAGTGGGAATTGCTTCTGCCAAAGCAATTGCAATAAAATACAGAATATATGCTGTTGCTGCCATACCTTGATCTCTATAGCTGTATTCAAACAAGATGATCTTCAAATTATTCACTCTTGAATGAGAATAAAACCTTGTCTGTTTTGTTTCTGTGCAGTGCCAGTGCATGCATGGATACAACTACTTTGTTGTGTTGTGATTTCTTATCAAGATGTGGACCTTTTAATGTTTGCACTTTGCTAATCATGAGTTGACTGATTCAATTTTTACCAAAGTTGAAATGGATACAATAGATACTGAAAGGTTTAAAGTGGCATGTAATAGAAGATCAGATTCATTAAAGATTTCAATTTGTGTATTTTGATTGGCTGAAATACATTGGTCCAATATGCCGCATACTGATAGGCCAATCAGTAATTGTTTTGGAATAGAATGTGTGCCGCCACATATCAATCACAATAGATGGCCTTTAAAGGATTAATCTAGAATTCAACAAGTTCATCTTAAAGAGGTTTTTCATCACAGGGCTCCAACTCAACAGGGAGCCATTTTGCAGGGCAGAGCTTTGCGCATTAAGTATTTCACGCATCTGATCTTCACACAGCTCAGTCACTCCCATCACAAGACTCGATCTAAAATGCGCTAGCATGCACTGGTGATGAAAACACGTGCTGGTGATGTAAACACGTGCTGGTGATGTAAACACGTGCTGGGCATATAAACACACGCTGGCTAATGAACTGGCCAGATGAATTAATTTTTGAATATAAATGTTATTTTAAAGAAAAACTTACCCTTTAAGTAATCTTAATCAGTGGATTCTAGACACGTCTATTAGTGCAACCAACGACATAGCAAGATTCCAGCATATTACTTACAAAAGTAATTTTATATAACAACATGCAAACGTATGTGTACAGCAGACGGCAGTCTGTCCTACAAAATGGCGATGTAAACAAAGTCATGTGACCTCATCACGTCAACTGAAACATCCTTATATGAAAGAGGATTTAAAGGGTATCTATCATGATTAAAATGTGGCGGCCTACAATTTATTCCAAAACGACACTGATTGGCCTATCTATGTACTGTAAGTGCACATTGTACCATTGTGTTTCAACCAATCAAAACACAGGATTTGAATTTCATTTACCTCGTACATTAGAGACGACAACTGGCCTTTAAAAAAAAGAAACAAAATAATGAAGAAACTACTTTCGTATCTTGTATCATTAAAGGTATTTCAAGTTTAACATTCTTCTCTCGTATGTGACAAAATGAATGGTGTAGAACGTCTCCTGCCAAATATTGGTGTCCTTATCCTCACTTTCCTAAAAAAATGGTGAAGAAATTATTTGTTGCCTTTGTGTAAGAAGTGTGAGTTATCAACTCTAAAAATTCAAGATATTGTTTTACCATAAAATGTACAGTAAGTTTTATTAAAGGATTAGTTCAGTGGTCAAGAATGTCCATCTTATATGAAAGAGGACTTCAAAGAAACAAAATGGTGCAGAAACCAATCACAAATCTTATTCCGCTACGATAGTCAAGTTTAAAGTTTGGTGTCATTTCTGTAGAAACGACTGAAATCAGACTAGGTATGATGTCACAACCCCAAATTCCTCAGTCTTTATGCATTTTAAAGAAAGTTTCTTGAATGTTTTCACTATTCAAATTATTTTTCCTCAAAACTTTCTTCAGGTGATATATTTTAAATACCCTTTCTAGGTTCAGTTTTACTACTTTTTTGACACACTGTATCCCATGCTTTTTAAGCCACAAAATCGTGGGACAAAATATGATATAATGCTTTGAGGAATCAAAATATGATACATAATGCTTTGAGGAATCAAAATATGATACATAATGCTTTGAGGAATCTGAGGCAATAACATCACAACTAGTCTGATTTTAGTCGTTTCTACACAAATGAAACCAAACTTTCAACTTAAATATCTCCTTAACAGAACAAGATAGTTTTTTAATGCTTTCTTCACCATTGTGATTCTAATGAATTCCTCTTTCATATAAAATGGACTTACTTGACCACTGAACTAATCTTTTAATACATTAAGCCATGGGAAATTTCAAACTGTACAATACACTAAATCATTATAAGAAGTGATACAATTTTTAGCTTTAAAATGTGATAAGCAGATCATTTATATATCTCTTTATGTGTTCTATAAAGCTTGGCACTTTCTTTATCAATAACTACATTAAGCAAATTTTTTAATATATCATTACAGTAAATTATTAGTGATAATAATAGTTTTCGCTTTAAAATATAAGCAGATTATTCATATATAAATATAGCTCATGTCTTAAAAAAGTATGGCACTTTCTTTATTAGACAATGATGAAAGGTTTTTAGGGAAACTTTCAGTTATACTTTTCTTTCATTTTGCATCACATGCTGATAGCATAGGTTTTCATCAGAAGTTCCTCTGGAAATAGGTCTTTATCAAATCTTGAATCAGCAATTTTTGGAAAGGTGATTTATTATATGCCCGTTCATCGTTGCTTACAACTTTTCCATCAGCAACTTATTGGTTGAGAGTAACAAAGGAAAATTATCCCAGCAGATTGATTGCTAGAAGCACAGTAGTGATGTAATCATATTTGGCTATTAAAGATTCCGATCAAATCCACCATCAACAACCTCTCTCGTTTCGACAACGTTTATATTACCCGTCTTAGAATTGGTCACACCCACCTCATTCACTCCCACCTCCTTATTGGCTCCCCCAACCCCTCTGCAACAATTGCCACTGCACCCTCACAATCCATCATGTTCTCCTTGCTTACCCCCTGTACAACCTTCCCAGAGCTTCCCTCGCTCCCCACAACTCAATTGCTTAGTTCTTCCAGAAAAATTATCTTCTTCCTTCATCATGCTTCCCTCTACAACCATATTTGATTATCCTCT
This sequence comes from Chiridota heheva, assembly GCA_020152595.1. Classification (NCBI taxonomy): domain Eukaryota; kingdom Metazoa; phylum Echinodermata; class Holothuroidea; order Apodida; family Chiridotidae; genus Chiridota; species Chiridota heheva. The sequence goes on along the minus strand of JAIGNY010003632.1, from coordinate 470,542 downwards.
TCCACCCCCTCTCTACTTTGTTTTTGTTTAAACCATGCACCTCCCCTCTTGATCACAGCTTTCTGACCTTTTGTTCTTGAATTTCTCTCGTTCTCCCCCTGTTTCCTTCCTTCCTTTCTACCTCTAGAATGATGTGACCTCTCAGGCACAATTTGACCCTCGTTGTCGTGGTGCCATTAAGCCCTCATTAAACAAACAAACAAATTAAAGATTGGTTTGAAAAGGTCTATTATTAACTCAAATACTCCTTCAATATAAATTCAATACCAAAATCGTTAATTTTTTTGGAAAATCTCAGCAGAATCTAAATCCCAGACTCAAGTTGTACAGGTCATTCCATACTTAATCTGTTCTTTACCGTGGCTCTGAAGGAGCATTTCAAGTTTTTTGTTGCGAGATTTTGATTTTTTGTATCAATATTTGGAGTTTTCGATTTGTCAGATTTTGACTTATTGTTTCGAGATTTTGACTGTTTCGAGATTTTGACTTTTTGTTTCGAGATTTCAACTTTTTTATGATTTTGACTTATTGTTTCGAGATTTTGACTTTTTGTTTCGAGATTTCAACTTTTTTATGATTTTGACTTATTGTTTCGAGATTTTGACTTTTTGTTTTGGTATTTTGACATTATTTTGTTTCGAGATTGATTTTGAGTTTTTGAGATTTTGACTTGCTAAAAACTATTGTACTGTTAAGCAAGTTACTGTAGCATTGAAACCGCAAATGAAGTTAAAATCTTGAAACGAAAAAGTCAACATCCCGAAATGTCCCTTCAGAGCAACGGTATTTCTTACGGTTCCCTATCATTAATTCAACTATGTAATCTGGACCACACCAACACTTTGCTTTGTCGTAAGACACTCTTGATACACTTTCGCCACCCTCATAAAAATAAGAGGATGGGAAAACTTTTTGTTTTGTAGTTTTTTCTTTGTATAGTAGTTTTTTTCTTTGTATAGTAGTTTTTTTCTTTGTATAGTATGCTATGAAGTGATGTGTAATCATTCCTTAATTTTGACTTACTATTATGGTTCAAGCTAATATTAAACTTTTTAAGCCCACATTAGCCTCTGTAAATATTGATCTGTACTTCCTTTTAAGACATACTTGAGATTTTGACTTTTTGTTTGGAGTTATCAAGATTTATACTTCTTCAAAACTATCGTACTGCTAAGCAATATACAGTAGTATTGAAACACTGCAAATAAAGTCAATATCTCGAAACGAAAAAGTTGACATCCCAAAATGTCCCTTCAGAGCCATGGTACTTCTATACTGTCCCTCATAGATTAATTTAAGTAGTAATCTCCACCACACCAACACTTTGCTCTGTCTTAAAACCCTCTTGAGACACTTTTCGCAACCCTTATAAAAATGAGGGAATGGGAAAACTTTAGTTCAGTGGTTTTTTTCTTTGTTTAGTAGTTTTTTTCTTTGTATAGTAGTTTTTTCTTTGTATAGTATGCTATGAAGTGATGTGTAATCATTCCTTAATTTTGACTTATTATTATGGTTCAAGCTAATATTAAACTTTTTCAGCCCACATTATTGTAAATATTGATCTGTACTTTTTTTAAGACATACTTGTCATATTTGCATTGTTTAAATATTGTAATGAATAGACATATTGAATAGAAAAGGAAGTGCTTTAGGACAATAGATTCAGACCACCAATGTCCTTTGTGTTCCCATCAAAGAGAACGTTTCCGCTTCCAGGGTCAGAAAGGTCACAGGTTGGTTTTAAAGATGGTAATCAATTCAAATTTCAAATTATTAGAAGTATGGAAAGGTGGAAAGGAAGTAGCTAAAATGATTTGAAATCAACTAAAAAACATACAGTAACTTGCTAAGCAGTATGATAGTTTTGAAGAAGTCTAAATCTTGAAAACTTGAAACAAAAAGTCAAAATCAATCTTAAAACGAAATAAAGTCAAAATCTCAAAAATTCAAAATCAATCTCGAAACAAATTAAAGTCAAAATTTTAAAAAACTCACAATTTATCAAAATTTGTTTGAAATTGGCCATTTTTAGCTTCTTGAAGATTTTTTGTGCAAATACGGGCAAATTTTTGTGTTACGTTTTGACTCGTGATGTATGAAGAGGACAGTCTCCATTTTCTTATGTAAATCAATTGTTTTTTAACCCTCTACCATTTCTCGTTGAAAGTGGGAAGATACAGTAATTCTAATAACAGAATTTGATTTTTACATTTTCAAGGTTTGAAAGTAATGGAAGAAATATACAGGTATAAAGAAAAACAAAAGCATTTTGAGGTATTTTTCCGTTCATACATTAAATATTCAAAATATAATTTTAATATTTTTTTTTTTTATAAACTTTGATTACTCATAACTTGAAAACTACACATGCTATTTTTAAAATTCTAAAACTTCAATTCAGAATTTAATGCTCTTTTCAGTATTTAGTAGGACAAAACTTTTGTACCTGTCCTTAAGAACTCGGTGAGTTCATGTCAGTGGTAAAGACCATTTTGCTATAGGGAAGAACATTATGAATTTGAAACTTAAGGGCCCAGTTTGAAAAAGGATCTGGTATTTGCAAGAAATAGAGCGACTTGTTTGACTTTAAAACTTCAAAATTTAAATTCTTTCACAGGAAATCAAAAATACATAATCTAACATACAATCAAGAATATAACAAATGAATAAAATAAGTGTTTATAGTCAGCAAAAGTTAGGAACAAATAGAAACTGGAAATATAACTGAATAGAAATTAAAATATGTAACAATATAAAGAAATAGAAACTAAATAGAAAACAAACTGCCTGAAAGTTAAACGGTTTCAGATTGAAGGTTTAATATAGTTATACAAATTAAAATCACATAAAAACATAACATAAAACAAGAGTCATTAAAATTCATTAAAAAAAAAATTGCACTGTAAAGGGTCCTTTGTACTGTAAAGGGTCCTTTGTACTGTAAAGGGTCCTTTGTACTGTAAAGGGTCCTTTGCACTGTAAAGAGTCCTTTGCACTGTAAAGGGTCTATTGCACTGTGAAGGGTCCTTTGCACTGTGAAGGGTCCTTTGCACTGTAATGGGTCCTTTGCATTTTAAAGGTCCTTTGCACTGTAAAGTATGCTTTGCACTGTAAAGGGTCCTTTGCACTGTATCCTTGCACTGTAAAGGGTCATTTGCACTGTAAAGGGTCTATTGCACTGTGAAGGGTCCTTTGCACTGTGAAGGGTCCTTTGCACTGTAAAGGGGTCTTTACTCTGTAAAAGGTCCTTTGCACTGTAAAGGGTCCTTTGCACTGTAAAGGGTCCTTTGCACTGTAAAGTGTTCTTTGCACTGTAAAGTGTTCTTTGCACTGTAAAGGGTCCTTTGCACTGTAAGGGGGTCCTTTGTACTGTAAAGGGTACTTTGTACTATAAACCAGATTGTTGATATATCATGTGATTAATTTACCTTAACACAAGTGCAAAGAGAGCAGGAGTGATTAGTAAGAGATATTGTTTTGATTTTGTTGTCACAAAGATTTAGTCATCTGATTTTTGTTGGCAAACAAATGTGATAACAGAGTGATCAGTGGACCCATGAAGATTAAACTCAAGTTACTGTTGAATTGAATATCAGTGCAATTTTGCTATTTTATGGGACATAGAGTACAATATCATAGTCTGTCCCTTTCAGATTTGATCCAGTGATATTTTGATATTTGAGGATCACATGGTACAGTAGTTGTGTGAACTTTGAAATAGACATTATATACAGTACTTTGCGTGTCCCTCATTTTTTGAAGTTTTCACATCGAATTCTCTGAAAAAAACAATGGCTTCCATCGGCTTTTGGTTTGTTTGCTCTTTACTGCTGCATTGTGGATATGGTTTTAAATTTGGACACAGTTTGGAACCAAACATTAAATTTTCATCAAGTTCTTCAAGTCTAAACTTTCTAGTCGTGGGAGACTGGGGAGGGGTTCCCATCTTCCCGTTTACAACACCTGACGAGAAAGCTGTTGCTCACCAGATGGGCCGCAAAGGAAAAAAAATTGATGCCCAGTTTGTTTTGGCTCTAGGAGATAATTTTTACGAAAAAGGTGTGAGAGACGAAAATGATCCCCGCTTTCGCGAAACATTTGAGAATATTTTTACTGCTGATTCATTGCAGATACCGTGGTATGTACTAGGCGGTAATCACGATCACTATGGTAACATTACTGGACAGATAGCGTATTCCGCTCTTTCGGAAAGGTGGAACTTTCCATCGGAGTACTACAAAATTAAGTTTCCCATTCCAGGCTCCAACTCTGAGGTATTGTTTCTGATGTTAGATACTGTCGTGCTGTGCGGCAATGCTGAAGAAGATACACCAGGCACTGACCTACCAGGCCCGTCAAGTATCAAAGAAGCAGAGAATCAGTGGGCGTGGCTAGAAGAAGAGCTGAAAAACAGCATGGATATTGCATACGTTGTAGCCAGTGGACACTTTCCCGTTTGGTCGGTCGGTGATGCAGGTCCGACGACTTGCCTGATAGAACGACTTCAACCACTTCTCATGAAGTACAACGTGAACACTTTCTTTTGTGGACACGATCACAGCTTACAGCACATTCATAATGCCAACATGACGACGGTGGTGGAACATTTTGTCATCGGATCTGGGAACGTCATTAATCCTTCCATGAAGCATGCTGGCGACATCCCGAAAGGATCGTTGATGTTTCATTTTGCGGAATATGGCACTCTTGGTGGTTTTGCTCATGTGACGGCAAGTGCAGATAAAATGACTTTGACCTTTTCTGATGGTCTCAATGGAAGAAACTTGTATTCTGCAGATATACTTCCTAGAAACCTTTAAAATTTGAAATTAAGGGCAATTTGCACCTGTTGGTCACTACAGTAGCTCAGAAGATTGGGCTCATAGGTAAGACTACAGGGGTAATAATTTCTCCCCCATCTCCATATTACTCTGTATTGACATTTTAATGGGGAATTTTTCAGAAAGAATAATAATGGTTGTAAGATTAGTTGATTTTGCGACTTTTCCCCCCTCCCTCCTTCCTGATCTTCCCTAGTACTGCTGGTTTTGTCCAATGCTCACATCATTTGTCTGTATTTAAAAACTACATGATATTACTTACTATACTTGTTGGGTGCTTTTCAAACCTGCTAAGAAGTTATAATAAGCCTAGCTTAAAATGTTAAATTTGTAGTTCAAGCTGGACAAACATACTTCCTTTTAATAATTTTGAGCCCCATTTTAGAAGACTATATAATGTACGTATAATTGTATCCGGTTTTTTTTTCACTGGAACATTCAGCATTGTATCATTGTAATATATCTTTATAGTATATTACACAGTAGACAGCGAGCCCAACATTCTTTCAATAATGAAACTTAATTTTTTTTTACTTCACCTTGTAGTTTTGGAGCAATTTTGGTGTATTTTCGAAAATTATGGTACTAAACGTGTGTACATGATACACGCTTGCTTTTTTGGGCGTGTACACGTTTACTAAAATCCGTAATCGTTTACAGCTCTACTACACTTTGATATCTTATTTCTTGTAATATTTTCATATTCACCTGGTGTATAGTATTTACAGTAGTGGTTGTAGTTACAAAATCTCAGAAAAAAACTTATCTCAATGTAATGCACATTACAAACATGAAACAGAATAATATAATACAGTATACATTTAATGAAACATGCAAGAAGTGTCTGCATCATTTTGGTCATGTGATATCATCAGGAACCTATGTGGTCATGATGGTGTGTGTGTGTTTGTGTGTTGGCAAAAAGAACGAAAAATTGGTCCAGAATGTGCCACTCAGTCTCTCACTTTGATGATTCATGGTCACTTTGGCTAAATTACCAAACACGTGCGTGATGCAAGATGAACGTAATAGTCACGCGATCATGTCGTCTGCTAGATCTGCAATTGATTTTTTATTGCGTTCATCATATCATGGAGTAAATTGTAACTCCATAATCATATAACGTTAGTGATATCAACAATTTGTGTCGTGAGCCAGTTTTCTTGAAAAGTATCACGATACTACGGTATATTGCCATTTTTTTTCTCCACGATCATCGATTCATGATAGAGCCATGTCGTGACAGCACTAGTTACAGGACTACCAAGATACAATCCCAGTTTACTTTCATGAAATATTACCTTTGCCTGTCAGTGCTATAGTACTTTGCTACTCGCCTTATCAAAAGCTGTTTAAACAGTAATTGTGCTTGAAATAACTACTGTATCAGTTGTTCAGAAAATTGATTTAGCTGAGTTTGTGTTTGTTTTGCAATTGAGGGTCACGTTAGCTTAACACAAATTTGCAGCTATCACATGATTAAGTATTGCACATTTGTTCGTAAGTGAAAAATCTCAGTCTGATAGTGCGGTATGCAAGAAGATCCTACATAGAGATATTTTCAGCAGTTGAAGAATATTTGTAATTCCTTACTCAAAAGGAAAATAATTGTTGACATTTTACTTAACTTGAGTAACAGTCACTCAAGGACGTCATCATCACTTTTTCTTTGCAAAGTGCTTTAGGACTAACGATGGCATCTGGTCAATTTCTTTTGGCATGTTTGGCTGTTGTATTGGTTAGTTGTCATGCAGGAGACATTCGGAATTTGCAACCTAAGCTGTCATATTCAGCCAATGACACTTCACTTAATTTCCTTGTGATCGCCGACTGGGGAGGAATTCCAATTTTTCCGTATACGACTCCAGATGAGGTGGCGGTTGCTCATCAGATGGGTCGCAAAGCCGATGAACTTCAGTCCAAATTTGTTCTGGCTCTTGGAGATAACTTTTACGAAACAGGAATCAAGGATGAGAATGATCCCCGTTTCAAGAAAACTTATGAGGACATTTACACTGCGTCATCCTTACATGTACCCTGGTATATAATAGGAGGGAACCACGATCACTATGGCAACATCAGTGGGCAGATTGCATATTCTGCAAAATCCGAAAGATGGAATTTCCCTTCAGAATACTACCAAATCAAGTTCAACCTTCCAGGTTCGTCCTCAGAGATCATTTTCGTGATGATCGACACAATCGTACTCTGTGGAAATACGCGAGATGACATTCCCGGTTCTGATCTCCCGGGGCCAGAGGATTTCGCCGTTGCGGAGGATCAATGGATGTGGATTGAGCAGCAGCTAAAAGATGCAATGGGTGCAAAATATGTTGTCGTAAGTGGACATTTCCCAGTCTGGTCTATCTCAGAACATGGCCCAACGGCTTGTCTTACGAGTCGATTACGCCCCCTCCTCATAAAGTACAACGTGAGTGCATACTTCTGTGGACATGACCATAATCTGCAGTATATTAAAGAAGAGAATGCTAATGTGCACTATTTTGTGATTGGATCAGCTAATGTTGTGGATCCATCTATGGCTCATGCAGACAAGGTCCCAGCTAGTTGGGTGAAATTTCATTTTGCAGAGTTGGGAAGCCTTGGTGGGTTTTCACATCTGAAAGCTACTGAACAGAAACTGAGCCTTACCTTTTCAAATGGGATTGATGGACGTGATCTTTTCACTGCTGATATTTTGCCAAGAAATTAATTAGATAAAACTTACATTGTGTAGAGTTATTTAATTATATATTCATTATAATCAGATCGGACAAATCTTTCCTTCATAATCAAAAGTGATGCGAACGTGGTGAACTGCTTGGTCGTGGATTAAATAGCTAGAAAAACATAGGAAGTTCCAGTGGCTCAGTGGAATGAATTCAAATTTGTATTCGTATGGTCTTGGATTTGACACGAGTTGTGCGTAATACGGTATGTCCTGGAAGAAGACAATTTATTCCTAATTTGCTTTCAAATCTATTAAAAAACATGAGAGTAGCAGAAGTTTTTATCAAAAGTGGTTCAAATTCGGCCATTTTGCAGCCTCAGGCATCACTAGGTACAGTAAATTTTGTGATGTATTACAGTGTGACCTTGGTATTTTTTTTTTTTTTTAAATGCTCTTCATAATTTTTTGAAGTGGTTTGCAAAAGTTTTTAGGTTTTGACCCAATCAAATGATAGCAGGATTGCACTTTCCCGTCATTTTCAGTGAATGAGATTTAGGAAGGAAATTAAATGCCAATATATGGAATATGATTATGTCCATAGACTTCAGAAATCATGAATATTTTTACACCACCATAGACAATTATTCCACAGATATCTGTGACACAGCTTTTGTGCAAAGTCATTTAGAGATATTTTGAAAGGTGCTTTTGGTCGAATGGTTTCATATTTACTAATGGTGTCATTGAAAAATGAATTAAATATTTATTTGAAATGATTTTGGTTGATTTGAACATTCATGTTATCTGTACCATTCATGTATTCCATAATTTTTACGAACAGAATAATAATACACATTTATACCTAGGAGGGATTTGAGGGGTGCAAGGGAAGGGGTATTTTTTTCATATGTACTGTATATCTTTTGTGTGGTGATTTTTTGTATATTCGTGTGATTTTATGATTCACCCTCCTATCCGTTCCCACTTTTTAGAGCCATATTTTATTTTGTGATGTTGCCCCCCTTCCCAGACACAGAAAAACAGCACCCATGCCATTTGAGTCTTCCTCTATTTTTTGTAATCGGCTGGGGAGATATAATTATAAGAGGAGGAGGTGTATAATTTCTAAACTTGAAAGAAATTGAAGTTATTGTCTATTTTTGAAATTGAAATAAACAGAGTATTTATGTAGTACAAAAATAAGCTCTTTGTTTTTTTTTTTTGATTTTCTAGCTATGAGATCCATCCTGTTTTTCAAGGGGTACAACTTTAGAATACAATTGGTACTGTAAATGTTCTGAAAAGTAACAAAATGTCATTATTTCAAAACAGGGTGGGTTTCAAGTTTATCTTTCAGTTTTGATACTTAAAAGAAAGGCTGGGTGAACCACCGAACTTATTCTTCATGCTTTTGTTATAAGTTTTTCCTATTTTATATTTCTATTTTGAAAATATTTCATTAGTTTTTGAAACTGATATTTCATAAATCATGACAAAAAAGAGCAATGAAATGGGAAAGAAAGAATGGAAAATCCCATCGCAATTAGAGACATTCAAGCTCAAAAGCTTTTGAGCAATCAAGCTTGTAAGAGGGTTTTAACTTTGCTTTTTATCTGAATTTCAGCTTTTGGGTATCGTGACAGACATCAACGAGATTTGCCCACCGGAAGTGGTTCAGGCCTTATCAAGAGGCTCTGAAAGTAAAGGGTGACAGTTAAAATGATCTACTGTCACATCCACAATACATTACAAATATATACTGTTTGCATTCACACTGTTCTACAACAAGTCCCTAGTTTCCCTTTCTCAGAAGGGTACCGCATCATGTCTCTCATTGTCTCAAACCTGCCTCTTTTCACAAAGCACTCTACATTTTGTTATCAAAAACATACATTTAAGAACTATATATTTTGCCTTCTTTTCATGCTGGTTACAGTTCCCCAATAAATAAAAACATGCAAGGAGACTACTTGTTGTATTTGTTAGTTAAATTACATCAAGGGTTTATAGAGGTTTAATTTGTATTGATTATTTTGTTATTTATGAAGTGCATTCAATCTGCTCTGAAAGTGCCCTTAAACCTGCCCTTAAAGTTCCCTTGATGCCCTTTTATATTCCCCTTTTGGTCAGTGACCCCTGCCCCTGTCTGGACCAAGTTAGGGGTTTCGTCATTGCCCTCATTTCTATCACTATTTTATGAGAACTGGCTCAGATTCATATAAACCTCACTGATTCAAACCCTGATTGGTTGGTTGGTTTGCTAGGCTTTATAACATGAACACAATAGACCTTCATTGGAGTATTTACATCAAGACGTGGGATCAAACCCGGGACACTAGATTGAAAACCTGAAATTTTATCCCATTGCCACGGAGTTCTCTTTCACTAAATCTGAACTATAGTACAGTACCTCGGATCCTGACTGGTTACTGATGAAAGATTACGAATTCCTGGATGCAAACATACTTTCATTTTAATATCGAATCAAAAGTTGGAGCTCTTAAATTAATTTGATTGGATTTGTGACCCAAGGTCATCAGACCCCATAGTAACTGCGTGCTGTTGGAGTGAAAACAAAGGGATCAGCTGTGTCTGTTTATATGCCATATGTAGCACAAAAGGCCCAAATTTCAACAAATTTGCGATTTGTTTCTTCAAAATATTGACTAATCAATGTTCCAACTTAATCTACAATCCTTTGACACAATGTATGATGATCGATTCGGAATATGTGGCATCACTTTGTTGAATTTTCGGTAGAAATTTATCACTGTTTTGGTCAATTCGAAATTTCCGCAACTGACCCAAATTTTGACCATGGTGTGTTCAACATGCAAATAGGCAGCAGGTGTACCAGTAACACGTACAATGTTTAATTGTCCATACAAATTGATGTAAACTTCATTTAATTGTCATACTAACTGGACAATCAACTAACGAAGCATCTAATTAATGAAAATGGAGTTAAAGTAACAATTGGTAATCATGAAAATTTTGCCTGATCTTGCATATCACATGCAGACACACATGGACTTGCCGTTCGTGTAATGGGCAAAGCCTGTTTTCACTCCAACAAATGACGTCATCACCTAGATGTGACGTGGCACCAACCAAGTGAATCACCAACACCCAGAACCCTGTTTACAACCTCATTAGGTACCCCAATTTCTCCACCCTCTTTGATAGGACCAAAACCCAATCCCCCTCCCTTTAGCTTACGCATCAAATCAGACCTCCCATCTCGGCGTCAACCCCACCACTCTTGGCACCTTCTCCTGGCCCACTTTTCCTTCCTGGGCCACCCCCCTACCTTCTTTCCACCTGGGACCCTCCACTCATCTCAAAACCCACACCCGCCCTAACCTCTTCATCAATCTCCACAACCAAATCAAAGACCAACTTTCAAAACTACACCTCCATCTATACTGATGGATCCAAGGAAGGCGACAAGACAGCTGCTGCTGCCGTCATCCAAGACATCACCCTCAGTAGCAGGCTTCCAGACTACTCATCCATCTTTTTAATCTCGGCAAAGGCCATCCTCCTCGCCCTCAATTTTATTGAGTACTCTCTGTTCAGCCACTTGGCCATCTTCTCCGACTGCAAGGCTGTCCTTGCTTCTTTACTCAATCTTAAATGGGATAACTCCACATCCCACTTCCTCCAGAAACTCCTTTCGCCCACCCTCTGCAGGAAAAATATTCTTTTCTTCTGGATACCCAGCCATGTTGGCATCCCCGGCAATGACAGGGTTGATGAAGCAGCTAAGGTTTCCCTCAATCTCCCCCCTACCCCCTTTCCCAAAACCCTTTCTGACATCAAATTGCTTATCGCTTCCCTTGGTTGTGACCGCTGGCAAACCTCATGGGACTCCCAAATTGATAACAAACTCCACGTCATTCAGCCCACCATTCCAATCAAACCCACCATCCACAACCTCTCTCGGATCGACAACGTTCATATTACCCATCATGAATTAAATCACACCCACCTCACTCACCCACACCTCCTTAGTGGCTCCCCCAACCCCTCTGCAACAATTGCTATTGCACCCTCACAGTCCATCACATTCTCCTTGCTTGCCCCCTGTACAATTTTCCCAGAGCTTCCCTCACTCCCCACAATTAAATTGCTGAGTTCTTCCAGAGAAACCCTCCGGATAAGATTATATCCTTCCTTCATCATGCTTCCCTCTACAACAATATTTAGTCCTCCTTTCCTACCCCCTCCCTTTCTCTCTACTTTTTTGTTTCTTTTCGATCCCAGTTTTCTGACTTTTAGTTGTTGTATTTCTCCCAATCTCCTCCTGTTTTCTTTTTTTCCTACTTCTAGATTGATGTAACCTCTTAGGCACAATTTGACCCTCATTGTCGTGGTGCTGTTAAACTCTCATCAAACAAACAAACAAACAAACCAAGTGAATAGGAGAGTTACCGCATTGCGCAGTACCTTCCATGCATGTTCAAGTAGGGCATTAAAGGTGTTATAACATTTGGGAATTACCCAGCTTTTTCATTTAACTCTCAATTATATTGAAAATTCAAATTCAAATTAACTAATTGTTTCTGGGTGTTAAAGTTATAGAATGTGTTTCTTTTTATTCCTGCATATCATTTGTTTACTGGAAGTACAGTAGTTAGTCACTACCTATACTGTCCAGGTTTAGAAAGAAGTTTAAGCATTTGCTAACGAGGGAAATACAAACAATTGGTCCATGAACTTCAACGCCAATAAACTGTTGCATGTACTTTACCAAAGTGGAGAGACATAGGAAAGGGGACAGGGGAAAACTGGCCCTCTGACATTATTTTACTTTTCTGATTACATGCCTTCTTCCTAGTTAGGAGATAAAATTGGGGAATTGCCAGAATTAAAATAATGAAATTAAAGGAAAGAAAATATGATCAATAGAGCATTAATTGTGTTGTAGAAGTAGGGAATTCCCTAGTCTTTTTCATTTCACTCATTTTGTTGTTCGAAAAGTGAAGTTAAAATCAACTAATTCTTTGTGATATAACTGGAAAAAATTGAGGGTAAGAAATTTGGTAAAATTGAAAGAATTTTGGGTAAAATTGAAAAATTGTTGATGGGCAGTGTATTGATTTTTTTACCCCTCCTCTCTTTGAAGGTAACTCTTCCAAATTTTTACCCCTGTCAAAGAGGGTGTCATTCTGGTGTAACAATGGAGACAATTAGTTAATTTTTAAACTCTTTTTTAAAACTTTGCAGAGACACATCAAACCAGGTCCAAGATGTACATGCTTGATTCAAAGGGAATGTACAACTGCCACACCACCATCTGCACCCTCTTCACCACAGTCTCTCCCTGCCAAAGACCCAAAACCAGACCTGAAACCAACCTCTGCACTCCAGACACAACCACAGCTGGACCTACCAAGTGAAGATGAAGGATTTAGGGAAAGGTTTATCCCCATCTCAAGAAGGTCCTTGATTCGAGAGGTGATGCAGGAGGAAGGGTTCTTGAACGAGATGCAGAGGAAGAGGTTTGAAGAGTTTGCGACCGCTCTTGATGCTGCGATATCCAATCATTATCATGGGATGCTAATGGAGCTCAAGGTTGGTTTAGGTGATTTTAAAGGTGTGTGGGTGTGTTGGGAAGGGAGGGGAGGGGGCGGGGGGGAGGTAACGATTTCATACTTCATCAAGGACAAGCTTTTTTAAACAGAATAGGCTTTTAATGATCAAAACAGCACCTGTAATTTTTGAGTTACAGCTAATCAAAGTTTGAAGAGTTTGTAATGTATGAAAAAGATATAATGTATGAGAACCAAGGACAGCTCTAGATTTTTGATCGTATATTCATACATCAAAAATTATGGTAAATTCGGGTTGGTAGAGCATCTGCCTTCTGAGCTGGGTGGCGTGGGCTCAATCCTGGGCTCGATTATACCGAAGACTTTGAAAATGGCACCTGTTGTTTCCTCGTTTGATGCTAATCATTTAGAGGACAAATCAGCGTAAAAAATGAATGTGGTTGGTGACTTGTTGCCCCATTGCAGGCCTCCCACAGACTCCTATATTTCCTATTTTCCGATATAATAGAAAAAGTCCCTCCTATATTTTTGTATATTTTTTATGATTTTGGGCCATATTTCCTACATTCTTCTATATCCTCCTAATTTTGTATTTGAACAGAAAAAAACATAGAACTCGCAACAAAAAAAATGTTAAGAACAATTATATTACAGATTTTCTTTTAAGTTTCTTGAATATGGTACATGTAGTATGACACTAATGCTCTTTATAAAGTACACACTGTTATCTTGGTATTATTCTTAAGAAAAGTTCTTGATAGTTGTGTCACATTCTAGCATCGACAAAGAATTTAAAAGGGCATTTTCGTTCTATAATTAGTACCATCTTTTTTTTGCCTTTAATTTTTAAGTGGTCAGAACAAGCTTGTTACTGTACCTAATAAAATGGGGAAGAATATGATAAACTAAAATCAGTCAGAACTATCTACAAGCAAAGTGTATGTATTATTTTAAGAAGAAGAAGAATAGAGCACTTGGCAGGTCTTATGTGTAATGTTAATATTTTATTACTATTGCTGTTTTACTCTTAATCTATAAAATAAAACAAAGACATGATTTCTTGGCTCACTAAAACTGTATTCAGTGCAAGATTTCTATGGTTCTGTTATTGTTCTGAGGTCCTTATTTATCTGTGTAGAGAAACACTTATAATGTTCCATTTTAGCATGTAATTTAGGCTATCAAAAGACACTTTGAAATTAAGTTAAGGAAATTACATGCAAAATAACTTCAATTTTTCACTTTATAAAATGTGTTAAGTTGGTTTCCTCGGAGCAATAGTGTCAGATTAGCTTAAAATCATTAAAATGAATTCAAAGTTAGTGGACTAGGAAGTGGTAACATTAGGAAATGGAATAATGAACATTATGAAGATAAATTGGGAATTTGGACAGTAATACCCACTGAAGCATAGAATCAAACAGAACTGTGCGAAACTAAATTGTTGAATTTGTTAAGGTTTTTAAAATCTGTTTTGGATACTTCCTGAAAAAAGAATAAAAGGACTAAAGCAAAAGAAACAAATTAATATTTTCTTGGCATTTTATAAGTTTATGAAGGTTTCTATAAAAGAATTTTCCGTAGATTAATTCCATCAATAATTTTATAAAGGCAATTATCATACATGTGTTTATTTCAGCATTGTACAGGTTTAGATAATGAACAGTTACACATTACCAGGACGTACAGTGCTTGTTATTTGTTTACTATTCCCTAACCAGTGATTGGATAATTTCCCATACAGTGAGTGATGCACATACATATTGTGTCTTTATTCGATGCGAGAATTTCACGTATGCACGCATATCTTTGGTAGTCATTAGCAGGGTTCTAGCCGGACAAGTTTGAGTGCCTGGTGCCAGTGACAATCAGTGGCGTGCCCAGGGTGACCTAGACTCCCTTCCCATGAAGAACTGTTTAAATTGATTTCACTTCTTTTTTTATTTTTATTTTTTATTGGAATGCTAGTAGGAATGCAGTGGGCGGGGCTTAAAGTGGTTTTACCAAATAAAATTTGTAAACATGATATTTCAAGAATGGTAAAGTGGATTTATAACATATATGGTACACAGGTAGCCCATGGTTTATAGATGTGCCGTATTATTTTTGGTGATGGTGTCATGCATATTAATGAGTGGGCGGGGATTAATGTAAAAATCATAAAATGCACAGTGTTTTAACAAGCGTATGTCCCTTTTGTTTTCATATTTGGTGTGATAATGTTGTTAGCTGGTGTCCACATGCACATGGTATAAAAATGTTGAATTTCATTAATATGCATAGTGGGCGCCGGGCAGGGCTTAATATGATTTGCTGAAAAGAGCTTGTAAACACGGTACAGTATCTCATGAGCGGTGAACTGGATTCTGTCATATTTGGTACAAAGATACAGCCCATGGTCTGTAGATGTGCCCTATTGTTTTTGGTGGTGATATCATGCATATTAGTAAGTGGGAGGGGCTTAATGTGAAAATTTTGAAAAACTGATAAATGAGCAAATGTCCGTTTTGCATCATATTGGCATGATAATTTTGTTGGTTATTGTGTACATGCTTATGTTATCAGCAGATAAGCATGGTGGGCATGGCTTAATGTGAAAATGCTAAATGATGTAAACACCATACCGTACCCCATGAACGATACATCACTGTCTGTACATATGTTCTAATGTTGTGGTAGTGAATATATTAAAATGAGTAGGTGGGGCTTACTGACAAATTCTTGAAATAGGATAAATGAGCTACCGTTTTTGCATCATACTTGCTATGATAATGTTGTTGTGCAAATTGCTAATGTTGTCAAGATTTTTTTTGATCTGCATGGTGGGTGTGGTTTATGAATAGATATCCTTTGAAGAAATATTTCATAATATGCAATGACATGACAGTAAGTACAAATTTTGCAAATCAATCAGCTTTTGAAAAAGAAGCATCAGAACCACAAAACTTTTGGTTCTGGTTTCCTTCAAGAGTTATTGCATTACAAAGATTGCGTGAGTTTTTAAAAGTGACTTCACAGTGTACAATGTATGTGATGTCATAAAGGCAGATCCAAGCCAATTCTGATGTATTTCTATAAAACAAAAACAAAACATTTTTTTTTTTGTGAATTCATGGTTAATGAGCAAATGGGAAAAACATGTTTTTATAGAATGTGGGTCATACCCCATCTCAATAAATAAACAAAAAATGCATCTAGTTATTTAGGAAGAGATAATTGATTATCAAAGATATACACAATTGTCTTTGATTTGCCTTCATGACATCACATTGTACACTGTGAGGTCACTTTTCAACGCACTTGCCCAATCTTTGAAATTCAATAACTGTTAAACGGAAAAAGATATCAACATGCTTTTTACACCAAATGGTTTCTTTTATAGACCTTTTTTAAATATTAATCTGCAATTTCTGGATAACTAATTTAAATAATGTCACATGGCCGAGATTCAAGTGTCCATAATGGACCAATCGGCCATAATAGACCAATCGTATACTGGAGGTATGGTATCTTATTGACCAATAAAATACTGGAGAAATCTTGGCCGTCTACACAATTCACGCACGAATGGGACCAAGCGTATCATACGTGTGTTATACATGAAGGAAATACGTGCGCGTATTGCTGCTTACATTTTTTTCCTCAAACCTGCACGTGATTGGTTGGGAAACAAAGGAACACTTCCCCCCAGCAATTGATTGGTCGAACTATTAAAGAAATCATGTTCGGCTAAACTCGGTTTGAAAAGGTCTACTATATATATATATGAATGTTCATATGGGAATATTCCTTTAACATCAAAATATGAAGGAAACAAACATCAAATTTCTACCTGGAAATTTTGTATCCTGATTCTTTTATTTGCATTTCAGCAACTGTTTGAACCAATCAACCCAGATAAGGATACAGTTAACTCAAGGAAAGTGGGCAACAGCGAGAGAAAAGACAGTGAGTTCTGGATGCTACAGAAACTGGAATCTTTGATGGGGAAGGCTAACTTCTATGAGCTACCTCCGCATGTTGTAGACGAAGCGCTGGATGAGCACATAGCAGGGGAAGGAGTCATTGTAAGTACTAATCAGCTAATCTGCTTTATAATATACTAAAAACCATCAAAGCGACCAAAAAGTTCATCACAATTGGTTAAGAATTGTAGCATTTTGAAGTCTCGAGCATCAATTGAAAATACCGTATGCCACGTAATAAGCACACGGGGCACTTACAAAAATTCAATTTTTGAAGTTTCTTCCTAATAAGCGCCCATGCTCGAGCTGCGTATAGTGTGCTATTCAAACTGCCCGGTACATATCGTCCCCTTTTTCAGGAAGTGGCGAATCGGCGAAAAAGTGATTTTGCAGAAATCGACTGAAATTTTCATGTTTTTCCTTAAAACCCACAAACTATTAGAGTAGGATAAGTGTAGAAATCTTTTACTGTGGGGTTTTAGACTATGGTACCTTATCGCTATCCTGGTACTTCAGATTTTCCGATCTCCTATTACTCTGATCAATTAAATCAATTAAAAGCTATTTGTCACTTCGTGAAAAAAATTCAGGCTGGACATCGACTGATTCGTCATACATTCGCAAGTTTGTGAGAAAATATATAACCATTTTTGTTGCATTCACTAGTTCCGTAATAAACTGTTTGATCACTAATGTGTCCTTAAAAACAATTTGCGGCACTACGAAGTGCATGGGGTCATTTCCCCAAAAACATTTCCCCCACCAACCCCTTCCCCCCCTCCCCCCAAAAAAACCTTGACTGCAGAAATTATATTTAATTGCCAGGTGTATGCAATCAAAATGTACAAATCAAGGAAGAAAAATTCCAGACGTACCTATTGTGTCATGAAGACCTTTTCCATGGTTCTTCACATTTTTGTCTCAGTATAGACCTAGGTGTGAAGGAAGTTGACCAATTTTACTTTACATACTAGCAAATTTCATGTTATTTTTATAGAACTGTGAAATAATTGTTAGAATTGGCACGTTTTCCACCCTTTCCTCCTTGCGCTGCCACTGCTCACAAGCAATAAGATTGATCCTATATTGGGTTTGTTTGCTTGTTTGTTTGATGAGGCTTAACGGCACCATGACATGCAGCGATGGTCAAATAGTGCCAGAGAGATTAGATTATGTCAGAGGTGAAAGGGGTTGAGGGGAAGGTTTGGTGTGCATCAGGTAGTTGGGGAAAATAAGAGGTTTAGATAGCATAGTAGTAGATGTGATGTAGGAAGAAAATCTTTTTTTTTTTTTTTTGGGAAGAGTGGGTGGAGGTAAGAGCTCAATATCGGCATGGGTTTTTGGAAAAGGGGTAGGGGTAACATGAGTGCTTGTTTAGCAGCAGAGTCTGCTGTGCCATTGCCAGGGATGCCCACATGACTGGGTATCCAGAAGAAAAGGATGTTTTTTTTCTGCGAAGTGGGTGGGAAGTAGTTTACGGATAGCGAGGGTGTGTATGGAAATCAGGGAAAGGAGTGGCCCATGTGGGAAAAGAGGGTCATGAGAAGGTGGCAATTGTAGAGGGGTTGATGTCTAGTTGGTGAAGGTCGGGCATAATGCGTAATCTAAAAGGATGAAAATGGGATTTATTCTGGTTGAAGAAGGTGGAGAAATCTTTTTAGGTTGTAAACAGGTTTTTAGGTGTTGCTGATGGTTCTAGAGGTGTAGAAGAGACTGAGCTGTTTGTAGGAAGGAAAGTGTTTGTTGTCATTGGTATGGAGGCTGGGGTTGGGGAAGTCTTGTAGGCGCCTAAGCAGTCTTGGTGCTTCCTTTTGGATGGTGTGAACATTACTAAGGTGAGAGTTGTTGGAGGCGCAGTAGAATATAATATTGTAGTTTAGCTTGGTGTAAGTAAGCCTGGAGTCAGCCGTTGCCTCCTATGTGAGGTGTTAGGGTGAAGATTGTTGAAGCGTCAAAAGTGCATGCAAACAGTTTTGTCTATGGTGAACTTAAATCCTTTGTCCCTTGTCACCTGGAATTGTGAGGCGGTTTTCTATGAGAGTAAATAGCTGGGGATGAGTAGAAAATAGTGAAGTTGTCAAATCAAAGGGCGCAATTTATGTTGGGGCCTAGGTTGATGGCTATGTTGCTTATGTTGAGAATGAGGAGGGTTGGGGACAAGTCTGGTGGAGAGAGAATGCTGTCTTGGGATTTCTGGTGGTGAGGGTTGGAGAGCATGTGTCCGATAAAGCTAAATCTAAATCCATCGGGGCCATTAGGCTCGTAGAGTCGTTGCTTATCCCCGGTTTCAATGGCGCAAGCGGATAAAAGTACATAACTCCCATTGGACTGGAAGCCAGCCCTAAGGAAGCCAGCCCATTGCAGTTTAACTCCCCAGCATTGCTGGTACTCATTTTACAGCTGAGTGTACTGAAAGAAGTAGAGTAAAGTGTCTTGCTCAAGGACACAATGCAACACTCACGGGACGGAACGTGAATTGAACCTACCGGGTAGCTTTTGAATACAAGCATAACTCATTAACAGCTGAGCCACTGCACCTCTTAAAGGAAAGGTATCGTCCCATAGATACGTTCATAAGGGAATGCCGCCGTGCTGGTAACGTCATTTCCAGTTCTCAACTTACCTTATTGATTTCGAAAAATCTGTGATATCGATAACACATGTAGGCCCCTATGTTCGGCTCGGCAGATGTGTGATCGATAACATCGCATGTCTGATGTGAACATGAAAATGTCTGGAAGAGTGGAAGTTTTGAATGAAGGTAGGGAGGTGGCCTCGAAGGCCTATAGTATAGAGTTTACGAGTGGAACCATGCTTCTAAGTGGGTCGTAGGCTTTCTCAAGGTCAAAGAAGAGGACAATGTGGGGCTCCTTCACAAAGGCTTCACGGATAGCGGAGTCAGGTTTGACAATACAGATGACAAAAGATAAGTAGCGAAAAAGAAAAAGAAAAAATATATTAGAAAGTTACAGGAAAATACAAAGAGGCAAACTACTCATAAAAAGATATGCAAATATGATACAAGGAACATGCAATATATAGATACATGTAATTAACCAGACATAAGATCATTCTTTAACTTTCTTTTGAATGTGACCAGACTTTTAATACATTTATAGGATGGTAACTTATTCCAGATATTTACACCACAATACATGATACTGTGTTGACAGATGGCAAGTCTAAATAAAGGGGTGAGGATATTGGAGGAATTTCTAGTACTGTAGCTATGAAAATGTCTATCCAAGCGAAAAAGCTTCATCAAGGTAATTGAGAGTAAAGGTATTTGCAAATTGAAACATGAAAGTGGATGTATAGAAGTCAATGAGTTAAAAAATAGTCATGGAGTTACTTATTTTAAATAAGGGTTTGGAGGATGACTTATAAGGTGAACTATTAATAATACGCATTGCTTTTTTCTGTAAAACACAATCTATTTAGATATTTTGCAAAAGTAAAACACCATACTATACAACAATAGGAAAGACAATAGACAATACAAGACAATAGGAAAGATGAGACATAATCAAAACATTATAGAGAGTTAGAAGAATAGAGTTCGGTAAGGAAGTTTTTAATCTGCATATAATACCAACACCTTTAGAAATTTTACCTTAAATATTATTAATGTGTGGAACCCATGTTAAGTGTTCCTTAATTTCGACCACAAGGAAATCGGTAGAGTGTGAAAATGGAATAGAAGCTCGGTTGATAACAAGATTATTTACTGAAAGGATCAACAATTTTTATTTGGGGGGTGAAAAAAGTATTAGAATGGATTTGTTAGCATTAAGATGCAATTTATTTGACTTAAACCATATAAATATTTGTATCCATCTTAGTGTTCATTTAATTTATCATTTTTGAGAGATCATTTCCACTAAATGAAATTAAAATATTAGTATCATCAGCATAAATATTGAAATTAAACTTAGAGCTTACAGAGGAAAGGTCATTAACATAAATGGTCAATTCCACAGAAATAGGGACATAAAGCATGAAAATTGGAAATAATTTGCTTTTAGTATCCACTAATATGTGAATTTTTATGATCAAAGTATTTATGCAAAATAAATGCTGCCCTCCATAAAGTACCATGCAATACAAAGGGTACTTATTTTAGGTCATTTTTTGCCAAAGTTTCACCAAAAGAAAATTAATGGTGTACTAACTTTTGTGCTCCAGTGGTTAAGACATGTACTTGCATTTCCTGGTACATGCATATAGTATACATATTTATGCAGTAGTAGACTTAATAAATGAATTATTTGAAGCAATATTTGAGAATTGTCAATGTAACACCCGTCACACTTTTTCAGAAAAGTTTCTATAACTCTATATAGAGATGAAGTATAAAACATATATTTCAAATCCTCATTCAGATTAATATCTGTATATCAGTTGTACCCATTAAATAAGATTTAATTTATTTCAAACATGGGAAAAATAAACATGTAACACCCATCACAAATTGTGTGACGGGTATTATATACATTGTACAAAATGCAGTATGTAATACATGGAAAGTAAATGACATTGAAAACTTAAGGAGATTTAACAAGTTCAGTACATTTATTTATATTTCAAGCTTTTAAAACCTTTGTGTTAAGTATTTAAAATGTTCCTAGATATGCCAGTTATATGGTTTGGGAAACTGCACAGTAACAACCGTCACATTTTAAAAGAAAAATGGATATAACTCTCTACAAGGATGGTGTATACAAACTATACTTCAAGTGCACCTTGTTCATATTGATATCTTTATATCAATTTTATTCTGTCAATGAAATTACCTACAGTTACAAACCTCTGGTACAAAACCAAATGTGTAACACCCGTCACAAATTATGTGACGGGTGATACGTACAAAGTACAAGATGCATTGCGCAATGCAAAGAAGATCAAGGACATCCTTGATTTTAGGAATGATGTCAATTACAAAAACATTATATATCACAATAGACATTCATGGCATTTGCATTAAAACCTTGTTTCAGGTACTAAAATCATTGCAAGTGCAGTACAGTGCAGTGTGCGAACACCATAGTGTGGTGTGACAACACCTTCCAGAATATGGTGTTCATTACCATCAGTGATATCATTCCTTAAAAGATATATACATAGTGATCCTTTGTATTTTCATACTGTTTTATTGTATTAAATGCTTTAGTGCAGTAAAGATCAAAAGACATCCAAAATAGATTATTCTCATTGTTTAAAGGGCAAAAATCAAAACTGATTAATAGAAATTTCAGACACTGTAACACCCATCACATAACATGTAACACCCGCCACATAACATGTAACACCCGCCACATAACATGTAACACCCGCCACATAACATGTAACACCCGCCACATAACATGTAACACCCGCCACATAACATGTAACACCCGCCATATAACATGTAACACCTGCCACATAACATGTAACACCCGCCACATAACATGTAACACCGCCACATAACATGTAACACCCGCCACATAACATGTAACACCCGCCACATAACATGTAACACCCACCCGCCACATAACATGTAACACCCGCCACATAACATGTAACACCGCCACATAACATGTAACACCCGCCACATAACATGTAACACCCGCCACATAACATGTAACACTCGCCACAATTATTTTAGTGCCCAAATTCAATTCCTTGGCTTTTATTATGTTCTATTAGAATGAAAATCCAACTTTCATTTGATGATTGAAAGTTGCTTATTGCTTTTATTACTTCACAGAGTTTTACACATATCCATCAAATTTAAAAAACCTGTCTGTTTTCATGTACAGTAACACCCATCACACATGTTTGCTCACCTCAGTCTTATCTGTTGTAGTATTTGTCAGACTTTTCCTTCTGAGTTAAGTAGAAGCCTATAGGGGTGGGACTGCAATGGGATAATAACGGTTACTATTTGACAAAAGTTACTGTATTTACTGAATCGTAACACCTGTCACACGGAATTGACCAAATAAGAAATAGTAATGGTCCTAGTGTTGAGCCTTGCGGAACTCCACATCTGTTTTTAAGCTTAGAGGAATTATGATCATTAATAGAAACCTACTAATACCTGTCAAAAAGATAAGTAGCAAATTTGGTGTGTGCTTTTGTTTCTGCTTTAGAAAAAAATTGGGACATATTGGAATAAGGGAAAGGCAAAAAGGGAGGGGTGTGGATATTTTAGGGCACGATTTATCAACACTTAGTTAAAACTTTCTAATGGAATGTACTGAACAATGAACTCATGCCATGAAAGAACAGCCATACAATGAATTTTCTGGACTCAAGAAAATCAAGTGAAGTGGTCTTTGGTATGAATAAAATCAAAACAATTGGTTTCTGCCATAAATGAAAATGATGGAATGGAATGTGAATCTATCCCGTATAGAGCTCAAACAATGAATGCTTAGCCTGAATTAAACTGAAAATCGTGATCACAAGTGATGATCCTCAAGTGTTTAGAATGTAAATGGCAATATAGATCAATAGTGAGAAAGAGATTGGGGTTTAACTTGGTGGGTCGAGGGTTTTTGAGGTAGATTGTATTCTGGTGGGGAATAAACAGGCGAGGGTATGCGCTCTGCAGAGCGCTATAATTCTAGTTATCAGCTGTTATTATTGGTTCTAATGGTGAACGCTCAGGAGTGTTTGCGGTAATACATGATGGTATATGTGCATGTATTTGTGATATTAGTTTGTAGGCGTGATATTTTACATACAGTGGAATGGGGTTGTGTCCAATGTGGTACACAGATAGTCTATGGTCTGTAGATGTGCCTTTTTGTTTTGGTTGTTCGTGTTATGAATATTCATGAATTGGTGGGACTGAATCCATTCTCAAACTCATTCAAGGTATTAGTGTCATGAACCTATTTGATACATTTCATAGCATTAGCGTTTCATGACTTATTATGCCTAGTTATCAGTCGAGTGGTCAAACTACAGTAGTACTTTCTTGAAAAGTGTTCTAGTGAAACGACTTATGAGCCACTTTTCTTAAAGATTACTTCTTCAGTTTAAAATTCTTATTGTCATGCTTTTTGTTATCTTTTGCAGGTGAGTGTCAATCGCAAAAATTACGAAGTTCTGAGGTTTTGGGCTCTCGGAAAGGACATCCCACCGAATCAGGACCCCTGGTACTCCCGGATGTCCAAGTACCTTTTCTATCGTGCAACTAAACGGAACCCTCCGCCCCCTCTGGAATATTTCAAAAGAGTAGTGGTGGCTGTCAGACCAAAGGGCCAAGAAAAACTCTCCTTGAAAATGTTCAAAGAAGTTCCCAAGGGTGCGCTAGAACACTTGCTACCTGACGGTAAAATTAGAATGACTAAATTTGACCAGGGACTGATCGCCACAACTGTAGGAATTGGATCATTAACTATTTTAGTCAAATCTGTTTCACTTCTAGCAGACATTCAACTGAAATGGACTCTGGTCATTGCTGCTGTTACAGGTCTGGCCGGGCTTAGATTTTGGAACAGTTACAAGAATAGGAGAGTAAAGTATCTTATGCAGTTGTCTAGAACATTGTATTACAAGAATGTGGCAAATAATAGGGGGCTACTGGCCTTACTGGTGGACAGAGCGCAAGACGAATCGTTCAAGGAAGCCCTGTTGGTCTACACTTTTTTATTGAGTCAAAAACCAGGAATAGCTGGAGTTGGTGATTCGTCTAATGTCCCTGCAATTTTTGGTGAGTTTCTGTGATTTATTAGATATCAGAATTATTAAAAGGTTATCAATATTTGACAAAAAAAAAATGTTCATATGTATGATTATAATCTCTCAAAGGAGCTAATTTGTAATACAGTTAGATTTTATTTTAGGAGAAAATTGTAATCACTTTCAGGCAATCCTTTAGATTCTGAAGAAGAAAAAAAGTATTCAAGCTAAAAGAGATTATATTTTCTCCAAGGAAATAATTCATAATAGAGTTTTAAAATTTCATTTGAGGAGAAAATGTTCATCACATTCGGGCAATACCTTGCCTGCACTCCGCATAACACAATCAAAACAAAATGCCCCAAATAGTTCAATTTAATTAATACTGATTTTTTATTTAGATTTTTATTGGGGTGTGATTAAGATCCCAAGTACCCTTTTGTCTGACTTTGTAATTCACTAAAAAAAAAACTAATAGGGAACTAAGATCAAAGAAGCATTTGAGCTGTCTTCCCCATACAACACAAGTTTTTCACACTGACTGGAGAATTTTATCAGACATTGGACAACTAAATATCTTTATTTCATATTTTAACTCTTCGAATGCAATTAGATGGAAAACTTTTGTAGTTTTTCATAGACCCAAGTTTTGTAAAGATTATTGTTATGATACTAATACAAAGATTAGGGAGGCAGGTAAAGTAGCTCAGTGGGCTGGGTGTATGACTGAGATGCTGGAGATCCCAGGTTGGAGTTCAACAGCGATTTAACCAGTAATTTTTGTTCCCAGATATGCAGAATGTAGGCCTGAGTTGGGTAGCAACAAATCGGAACTGGGTACCGTTACTGTTACCTGGTTCTGATCCGGATAACCGAAAAACTTTTTCTTTTTAATGTAAATTTTTTGCGGAACTGGTATATTATTAGGCTAACACTAAGATTACAGTAAGCACACTAACTCGTACCAAAACAAATTTAGTGACATTCTTGAACTTATTTTTGGTCTAAATTTACTTACCATAATTTTAGTGAAGTCTAATGTTATACCAGTTCCATGAAAATTTCAGAGCTAATCTTAATTTGTTTTTTTCCCGGTACCCATACTCAATCTTTCAGGCGTGTACCTGGGTACTCGACTTAGCCTTAGCAGAATTATACGCTGACATCAAGCGCAGAAGTTTGGGATCTTTGGGAATAGTGGTCAATGGTTAGGTGGTGCTCACCATTCTTCAGAGGGGGACGTTAAGTCATCGGTTCTGATGGTGGGAGATTCACCCCCTGCCTGTTTCTCTGAACAATTCTTGAAAAGAGCAGACCTGTGTTAACCCAGTGTTCATCCACTTCCTGTCATGGCAAATTCCTTGGGTCAAAGGTGGCATGTGCTTTCCATGGAGTGTTCCTTAAAGTGAAAACAAACAAAAAACGATAATGACTCTAATACTGATAATAATAACTCAATTTTATTTTGCAGGTGGCCTTAGATCCGCCACTTTAGAAAGGAAGATAGAAAAGTGGGTATTGCGTAAGACCGGCGCCTCCGTTGAGTTTGACACCGCCGCAGCCATCAAGTTATTGACCACGTTCAGCATTATGCAAGAGGATGGTGATGAACTGAGCGTCATCCCACTAGATGCGGCCATTTTGGGTCTTCCGCATATGACCCCATCCATCGTGACGAGAACTGATGATTTGGAGCTGGAGGAAGGATATGACAAGATTTTCATGGAGACAGAGGACGAATATTCAAAAGATGAGAAGAAACAGAGGCAGCATGGGTGGTCGTAGCTGGTCAAGCACGGGTCACTTTGTGAAATTATTCGAAAATCTGGGCTTATTTTAATAGGAAGAGTATTACGTATACCATGGGAAACAGCTTGATAAGTTTGGGGCAGAAAACACAGGATTTCTGAACATTTTAAAATTAAAAGCATTTTACACAATTGCTTAGACCTGATGTCCTTTATTCATTATTTCCTCCTCAGAATTTGAAAGTAGAAGCATGGGCTTTCCTTGCGTCTTACATCTATGCCTTTGTCCTAAAGAAGGCTGTATTGTTAAAAGGAGTTGCAAAAAATGGATTTTGGCATTGGGGAGTTGATCATCATAATGACATTAAGTCCAAACTTTACAGAATGACAAAATTACAAAAAACTTTACAAAATTTGGACTTAATTTATTAAGAGTATTATCTGAAATGATATAGGCATAGGAAGCAGCTCTAAAGTTGGGGGAAACACAAAACTTTTAAATAAATTTACTGTGGGGGTAATTTTGAAAACGTTTGTTTTGCTGTACTTATGGAATGACCAACTTTGATTTGTATGAATATGCAATTGCACAGACCTGATGTTCTGTATTGCTTGAAAGTTGCAGCATGGACCTTCCTTGCCTCTTATATCTAGAACGTTGTCCTGAAAAAGGATCGCAAAAATTGGATCATAGTATTGGGGAGTTAATTATTATAATGACATTAAGTCCAAACTACTAAAATTAAAGTTTGAACTTAATTTAGGAAGAGTATTATCATAAATGATAAAGGAATAGGCAGAAGCTCAAAAGTTGGAGCAGAACGAAAAAAGAAAAAACAATTCTGAGCATTTGAAATTTTGAATGAATTTACTGTGGAGGGATATTAAAACTTTTGATTTGCTGTACTTTTGGAATGACCAACCCCGATTTGCATGAATATGCAATTGCACAGACGTGATGTCCTGTATTGCTTCTTAACCTCTGCCAATGAAGTTGGACGGATGTTATGTTTTCGCCTCTGTTTGTCTGTTTGTCATCACGATGTCTCAAGAATTGATGATTGGATTTGGATTAAATTTGGTGTGTGGTTTTGTTACTACTTAAAGGAGAAGTGATCAAAATTTAAGATATATTGCAAGAGGGGAAGGGCCCAAATAGAGGGGTGGGGTCATTTTAGGGTGAGTTGGTCTGTCATTGGAATATCTCAAGAACTGATGATTGGATTTGGATTAAACTGGATGTGTGTGGCTTTATTATGCTTAAGGAAGAAGTGATTTAAGTTTGTGACAAATTGGTACAAGGAAGGGCAGAAATTGAGGGGTGGGGATGTTTAGGGTAAGGTCCGTCAAGACATAGTTAAAACTTTCTGATGGAATGCTGTGAACAATGAATTCATACCATGAAAAGATATCCAAACAATCAATTTTCTGAAAGAAACTTTAATTAAGTGGTCCCTGGAATCAAATAAAATGAAACAATTGGTTTCTGCAATAAATGGAAAATGATGGAACGTGAATCTTGAATGAAAGGCACTCAAACAATGAATGCTTAGCCTGAATAAAACTGAAAACAGTGATATAGCCTTGGAAGAAATCAGTCAGCAGATAATCAGAATGAAAATGATCAATACAGATCAAATCATGGTGGTCCTAGAATTTCTAAGGTCGATTGTATTGGTCATCGAATGGACTCTAAAATTATTCTAGACATATTGGAATTGCATTGGAGGCAGAGGTATGCGCTTTACAGAGTGCTAAGAATTTACTTTTTGTGTTGTTTTTCTTCAAATTTGAAAGATGCAGCATGGGTCTTCCTTGCCTCTTATATCTAGAATGTTGTCCTGAAAGTGGATTGCAAAAATTGGATTATGGTGTTGGGGAGTTGATCATTATAATATTAACATTAATTACAAACTTTACTGGAATTTGAACTTGGAGCACTAAACATATTAAAACATATGAAAACAGTGAATGTCTATTGCCATTCATAAATTTATCTAATTGACGCCTTATAAGCAAGACTTGATGGAAACCATGTATAACCCATAATATTTTAACCTCAACGATATAAGTTTTTGCAAAATCTGAAATTTTGGTGGATGAGAGGTATGCCAAGTTTCAACCACAACACTTTTTTTAAAAGTTTGAATGTACTTGGCAGCATCTAATCTGAAATTTTGATCATATGCTGAATGTGTTTATAGCATGTATGCTTTATAAGCAACCTTTTGATGATGATGATAATGATACATTCAAACAAGTGTGATGCCGCCTGCAATGATGAAGAAAATGGATTTTAATGTGGCGCTCCCACCTACAAACAATCAATATCAATAAAAATGCTGCACATTCTTTGAAAGGACTGGGGACTTGACATCAACAACCTTTATCATTCCATATTTCTGTTTTGATGACAAATCACCACCACTGGACAATCAAAAACTTAACTCAAAATTGTATTTGTTGAGCTTATGCACCACTGATGCTCTGGGTTGATGATCTGCTATGTTAGATATTTTATTGTGGTTTAATTAAAGAAGATGACCATAGACAGAAATGACTTTCGAGTGATAAATCTTAGCTGTCTTGTGATCCATGTTTGATTATGATGCAATTTTAGAGCTAGCAAAACCTTGCATCCCCTCCCTTGGGATCCCCTTCTAAATTATCAGATCTTTGAGTTGTGACACTTAGAATCCATAAACCTTTGATGTAATTTCAATTTTCATGTTTTTTAACAGATTGTAAAGCTATTTTAGCCTTTATTTATGCCTAGAGGTGCAAAGGATAAGGAGTCATGCTTGTATGCGAAATATACCGAGTTCAACTCCCGCCGTTAGCCATGCATTTCGCCCACGGCACTTGGACAAGACACCTCACTCTGCCTGATTCAGTTCACTCAGCTGTAAAAAAGTATGAACACCGCTAGCAGGAGAATTGACAGCGATAGCCTGGTGTCCTGTCCAGTGGGAGTTGTGTGTTTTCATTCGATTAGGCCAAGGAAACCGAGGCTGGTCCTATATGGCTCCAGTATGGATTCAACTTTTTACCCTACAGTGCCTACAGTGTAGACCTGTAACTTATTTAGTTGGAAGAGTTTTTTACCACTGTTGCTTTGGTTCCTCCTTTTCTTCCTCAGAGAAAAATTTGTCTCGAAGAATGACATTAAGTTTAGTTTCCATTGAATGAAAACATTGCTTATAGCTTCTTTGAATGGTTTTGTTGGGAACCCAACGCTTTAAAACTTATTTTCCTTTTCATCATTTAAATAAAAAATCAATAATGGTTACAAACTTTTTGCTATCTGTAGTGTCATTTTCATTCATGACCTGCTAGGCAAAATATATGTAAAATCGATCCCCCCCCCCCCCCTCCCTCTTTTCCCCATAAGCTGTGTAATCGTATTCTTTAAAAGTGATTTAATATTTATTCATTTTCTTGATAGGGTTGATGAGAGTTGGATATTTGAGAAATATTAAGATATTTTATGCTATTAGTGAGTGAAGCAGTCTTTTGGGTTGATGATTTTTAAAGTGCTTAAACTGTATACTACCTTACTACAGTTTGTCGTAGCATGGACTTTAAAAATATACCTAATCGACTTCCAGACTTTAACCGTGATAAGTATGTTTATGTCATGATATAAACTAGCAAATTGCTAGAGTAATTGCGGAGTACTTTGCACCTATTCATTTCCTAGCTTATTTGAAGTTTTTGAGTGTGTGCACGGGAAACTTTTTAAATTGATGGTTTATTAATCCTTACTCTACCAACACTTGTTTGAAAATGCGCTCAGGAGGTGGAGTCAAAGATGGGGCACCTAAAGCGGCAATGATATCACCGCATGGTAGAGTAAGTGTTAAAGAACATTGTCATGACATATTCCTTCTTTTTGAAAGAAGTGCATATTTGCATAAGTACTTGTTTTCTGACTTATTTCATTGCTTGAAGCCTATTGTGAATTTAAATAGCAGTAGTAAATTGACTATGAATATGCATTGCTTTGAATTTTTGAGCTGTATGTATCAGAAATGTATCCATGCCATTTAAAATGGATTTCAAGGAGTGCTGTAGTAATAAATAAGTAAAATTAAGATAAGTTTTCTTTGTTTCTCATTGGCAGGAATGTGTAACCAGTATCACAAGTTTAGGGCAATGATCTCAAGGTCACCTAAAGGAATACCATGCTACAACCATTCACAACCATTGGGATATTTCAAATTTAACTTGAAAATAAACTCGGATAAGCATGTGTGTTGCCATTTCTGGACAGGGAGAGAGAACTTTTTTCCCTACAAATTTATAAGAAACTTTGGGCAAAATGTGATTGGATCTATTTGAGTAAAAAAACTGTGAAAAGGTCACTAAAGCATGGAAAGTATAAAGAAACATGTCTGTCACCTGCATAATTTCCCGATAGTTTGCATTATTTTCTCCATAAAATTGAATGAAATCCATTGAAATTTTGCATTTTGGAAAAAAAGGATCTTATCCAGTCAAACCACTCTTTCCCCTCTTGAAAATGTTGGGCCTGTATACAGTATACGTCTATAAATGCATCATGCATTAGCATAACAACTTGAATTTTAACAATTTTTTCTGCTGCCAAAGGTTAGAAGATCTGCAGAGGGACATGCTTTTGATGCCCCAAAATGACTTAAAATGATAAATACATTTTCAATCATTTATTTTCAAATGATCACGGTACGAGAGGAAAAGAAAATATCTAATCATAACAATAAAATGATCTTATAACCATTTCCTATTCTTAACAGGCAGATAAAAAGAATTCCTGAACACTGAAAATAATTAGAACAAAATGTTCAGGCAAAACAGCTGTGAAATGGGTCACAACAAGAAACTATTATGGCCAGGGGAAGGGGGTGATGTTTTGGTCAATTTTTGGGACGTCATTCTTTTTCGGGAATTTTCTTTGATTTGTGATAAATTTGTTTATTCCCCACCTCCCCCCTCCCTCCCCTACAGGCTTTATCCATGAAACCCACCTGGGAACCAAAACCCCACCCATTTCAATCTCATTTCACTACACCTTTTTAATCATTTCAATTGTGTGCCCCCTCCTCGCCCCCTCACAAAAAAAATGTAGCTATGCCACTGATTACGGCCATAGCACTCTTTACCCTCTTGAATATGTTGGCCGTGTATGCATCATCATTAAAAATATGATGGTTCTAAAGAACTTACCACAAGACCAAGGTGCCCCTCGATTTAAAAAAGAAAATTATCATAGATTGATCGAAACATTTAACAAAATTTTAATTTTCTTTTAGTAATATAAAAATTAGAACATGAAATCACTATTTTTTCAGGGCCTATTATTTTGAGGATGGTAGGGAGAAAGGATTGAAATCAAGTCATCTGTGAAATTGTTAGGATTTTATTTGGGGGCACATCAAAATTTAAGAGATGCCCCTCCCCCCCCTTCCCCTTCCCTCCCCCTCCCTCCCCCCTCTTACCAACACTACGTATGCAATAGTGCCGAAATACGCATCATGTAAGTAAGACTTCTTGAAACTAAATGATTTGTGTCTTGTGCCCGAGATTGCGATCAAGTCTATTTCAGACTCTTTTGACCCCTCCCGGGAATAAGAGTACAAAGAACATGACACACTACAGATGGCATGCAAGAATGAAAAGATAGGAAATAATAAAAGTGGTATATACACTATATACATCCAGGCGGTTCCAAGTTCGTATTGGCCACACCCTCTCCAACCCATACCCCCAAGAAGAGGGCGTCCCCCAAGGCAGCATTCTCTCTCCCACTCTCTTCAACCTGAGCATCAATGACATCGGGGATAACCTTGGCCCCAACATCAAACGTACCTTATATGTGGATGACTTCACCATCTTGTACTCCTCATCTAGCTTTCCTATTGTTGAAAGTAGGCTCCAAACCAGCCTCGACCTGCTGCAAGACTGGAGCAACAAAAACGGTTTTAAATTCTCCAAAGACGACAGTCTGCATGCACTTTTGTCATTTCAACAATCTCCACCCCAACCCGAACTTTGTGCTTAATGGTAATCGCATCCCAAAAGTTGAACACACAAAGTTTCTGGGTCTAACTCTAGACCATAAGCTCACCTACAAGCAACACATCACCAACCTGATAGTGATATGCAACAGCTCCCTCAACATCCTCAGACTCTTCTCCAACACCACTTGGGGTGCGAACCGCTAGGTCTCCTCAAAATTTTCAGGCTCACCATTCGTGCCAACCTTGACTACGGCAATATTGTCTACTGTGTCGCTCACAACTCATACCTCAACCACATCTACACCATCCAAAATGAAGCCCTTAGGCTTTGTCTAGGTGCTTACAGGACCTCCCCAATCACCAGCCTTCATGTTGAAGCCAACGAACCCCCCTTACTACTTAGATGTAGAAAGTTTAGCCTATCCTATGCTTTTAGGGTCCTCAGCAACACCTAGAAGCCTGTTTACAACCTCATTAGGTACCCCAATTTCTCCACCCTCTTTGATAGGACTAAAACCCTACCCCCTCCCTTCGGCTTACGCATTAAATCAGACCTCCTCCATCTCGGCATCAACCCCACCACTCTCGGCACCTTCTCCTGGCCCACTTTTCCTCCTTGGTCCATCCCCCTCCCTTCTGTCCACCTGGGCCTCTCCACTCATCACAAAGCTCAAACCCATCCTAACCTCTTCATCAGTCTCCACAACCAAGTCAAAGACCAACTCTCAAATTACACCCCCATCTATACTGATGGGTCCAAGGAGGGCAACAAACCAGCTGCTGCTGCGGTCATCCAAGACATCACCCATAGTAGCAGCCTTCCCGACTACTCATCCATCTTTTCAGCCGAGGCTAAGGCCATTCTCCTTACCCTCAACTTGATTGAGTACTCCCCGCTCAGCCACTTTGTTATTTTCTCCGACTCAAAGGCTGTTCTTACTTCTTTGCTCAACCTAAAATGGGATAACCTCACATGCCACCTCCTCCTCCGCAAACTCCTTTCTCCCACCCTCTGCAGGAAAAGTATTCTTTTCTTCTGGATACCCAGCCATGTTGGCATCCCGGGTAAAGACAGGGCTGATGCAGCCGCTAAGCTTGCCCTCACCCTCCTCCCTGCCCCTTTTCCCAAGACCCTCTCTAACATCAAATCGCTTCTCTTGTTCGGGACCGCTGGCAAACCTCATGGCAGTCCCAAAATGTAACAAACTCCATGTCATCCAGCCCACAATTCCGATCAAAGCCACCATCAACAACCTCTCTCGTATTGACAACGTTCATATTACCCGTCTTTGAATTGGTCACACTCATCTCACCCACTCCCACCTCCTTATTGGCTCCCCCAGCCCCTCTGCAACAATTGCCATTGCACCCTCACAATCCATCACGTTCTCCTTGCTTGCCCCCTGTACAACCTTCCCAGAGCTTCCCTCGCTCCCTACAACTCAATTGCTGAGTTCTTCCAAAAAAATCCTCTGGATAAAATTATCTGAGTCCTTCCTTCATCATGCCTCCCTCTACAACAATATTTAATTCTCTTCTTCCACCCCCTCTCTACTTTGTTTTTGTTTCAACCATGCACCTCCCCTCACGATCACAGCTTTCTGACCTTTTGTCCTTGATTTCTCTCATTCTCCCCCTGTTTCCTTTACTTTCTACCTTTAGAATGATCTGACCTCTCAGGCACAATTTGACCTTAGTTGTTGTGGTGCCGTTAAGCCATCATCAAACAACAAACAAACAAACTATATACATGTAATGAAAAAGAAAATGAATTTGAATGAAAGATGTAAACTACTTAAAGAACTATACAATAGGCCTATAATTATTTATAACAGGGTGGAATAGGTAACACAAAATCAATTAAAAGTTTATGATGTAAATTACCAAAAACAAATTGGTGGATACACGGGAATATCCTGCAACTGCTTATTTGAAGTTCTCACTACTGATTTTGATCAATTTGAGTACCCTTGACAACACACGGAGGTTATTGGAGGTGAACAATTTAATTATTTTTGATATATTAAAGCGTTGATAGAAGTAGCTTCTTAAATATTTAGCTCTATCCTTGGAGAAGTGATTGCAAATTGGGTTAAATGAATTGCTCGGCAATTTGACAGTACGGCATCTGAGTCTTGTCATTTCAAGCCTGTGGTTGTTATCAAGTTAAGTTAAATATTTCTCATAATGAAGGCTCTATTTAAATATCCTGTAATTGTAACAAAAGTCTATCATTATTGACTTTACTTAGCTTACTTTATCAATGTCCTGCAAACGCAAACTGAGAGATTGTTTAAGCCACTTAGAATCATGCTTATCTTGATGAAACTATATATTGTTGTTACCGCAATGGTTAAGTTCATCTTTAATTTCCACCGTGGTAATCCACAAAACTTACTTCTGTTATGGAAGCCAGTCAATACTTCTCGAGGATCTGAGCAGGACCTTCATGGAGATAAAGACATTAAATGTTGGAGGTAAGTAATACTTCTTACCGTACCCAACAAATTAAAATCCCTAGCAAGAGATTCATCCATGTTTTTCATCAAACAATCAATTAATTCTGTATGAGATTTTTGTCTGCTTGCCTGTTATGAGATGGCTCCAAAAACTCTGTGTGCAATTACTGAACACAATTTGTATTTAATTACTTCCCTATAGAGCATACAGCTTGCAGTACGCTTATTAAGTCCCAGCACCCTTCTGAGAAAGTTCCTGTAAAAAAAAAAAAACTTCCAATATGCTCAGTATTCTCTACACCCCATAATTCACAACCATAAAGAAGAATTGGTAAGACCAGGGAGCAGTTACTTTGACAAAGTAACAGCTTCCTGGTAAGACTAATTTGTCGAAAAGATCAAGTGTAATATTAATAGGCAAACATAGTTTGGCTGCTTTAGAGAGAAGGGCAAACATTGCATTTTTGGCCTGAGTTACTTGCTTGCCTTCTTAAATTTACGGATCCATTGTTCGTGAATCTATTTAGTGCAGTACTACCAGTTGCAAAATGTATTTGTTGGTTTAAATCATAGTATATTTACCAAGACTTTTTCAAAATTTCTTTAAACGTATGTTCTTTTTTTGTTTAGAAGAAGTATGGTTTGATTTTTTTAAAAGATTGAGAATTTAACTTATTTCTTTCATAATTTTTAACACGTACTAGTTTTAAAGTTGTGATGCATGGTTTGCGTGCATTACTTAATTGACAGCTTGAAGTTGAATAATAGCAAGAACGTGAAACCTGAGGCTGAAGTTGAACAAACATCTGTTTCTCTGTCAAAGTTCTCTGAGGTCTCGCTTGGTGTTAAAATGGCTGTAAGATTGATAATTTTCCTTAGCTCACAATATTTACTACTTAGAAATATCATTTTCAGCTGTCTTTTTTGTGAATATTAATTGGCTAAGGTTTACAGCGCTTAATTAACGTTACAACTTCAACCCGCATTATGTACCAGTACCACGTAGCATAATTCTTAGTTTTGTTGATTAAGAAAGGGATCTAGGTTGTGTTGATCAAGAAAGGGATCTAGGTATTGTCATTATTAGTAATCAAAATCCTTTTAAACTGTGCCTTAGCAGCTGCAAGGACAAATAGGATGCTTGGCCTAATTAAAAGAATTTTTTTGTTTTCCTGGTAGAGAGGTTGTCCTTAATTATTAAATAAGCAGTTCTGTCAGGCCTTACCATGAGTATGCCATTCAGGCTTGGAAGTTGGGGTTCCTTTTATAAGAAGGATAAGTTCATTTTAAAGCAGGTTCAGCGAAGAGCCACTAGACTTATTCCCGAAGTAGGGAATCTCTCTTATGAATCAAGGTTGCGAATTCTTGGTTTGACCACGCTTGAGTTGAGAAGAGTACATGGCAATATGATTCAGGTTTTAAAATTCCAGTGGTACTGATGTTTTGACTTTCTGTAATTTCTTGCATGTTTCAGCTAATCCTCATGTGACATGTGGTAACAGTTTGAAGTTGACCAAAGAGTTATCACAGATAGATATTCTAAGTTTTAGCTTTTCTCAAAGAGTGGAATGGTTTGTCTAAGTGGGTATATAGCTCCAATTCTGTTTACAATATCAAAGTCAACATTGATAAGTGCTTTAAAAACTCTGGGCATCTTTGATTATTTTTTTTTGTGGTGGTGGTGGTGTTACTGTTAGCTTGGGCTTTTTATAGGGTGGCTCACCCTTTTTAGCCCGTCATCTTGTTTTGTTATGTAGTTCCATTTATTTATTTCAATTTCGGTATGGAATTTATTTATTATTGTAAGAGATACAGCCTAGGCCTAGTTCATGCGAATGAAAATGTGGTGACAAGCCTTATATCACCTGCTTAGCCTCGAATGTTGAAAAACGTTGAGTTCGAAACTGGACTGATTTTACTTGAAGTTGAAATAGGCGTTAAGAAGATGGCTTTAGAAAGAAGTGTGTGTGTGTTTTTGGCGTCTGTGTGCAGTGTTGAGTCTCGATAAAATGTGTGGAGGGTTGTTGGCATGTGTGTGTGCGGAGTTGGCTCTTTCCAGTGGGTTGGTTAGATTAGCTTGTTTCTTGCAAGTTGAACAAGTGGGGTGTTGATTTGGTTGTTGGGTATCAGTTGGTAGTCGCCAGTGAATAGTTGTTTTAGATGATTGATGGTAGTGGTTTTATCCTCGTACTTGTTGTGTAGTGTTGTCATTCTATCGGCTATAGTATAAAAATTTGCTTGTTGGTGTAGTAGTTTTCTTGAAACGCATTGTGGTAGTAGGCATGCTGCACGCCCGTTGTACACGACCTGCAGTTTTCTCGAGTAAGTGATATACGCGTGGAATAAAAAACAACGGAAAATACCTACACAACCTTGCGATATTTGCTCTGTGTTTTGTGTTTATTTTCTGCTGATAGTGAAGTATCCACAAGTGAAGTGTCCTCTTCTTATTCATTCAAGTTTGGGATAAAATATTTCCTCAGAATGCTCCTTAATCCCTTGAGTTTTCCGGGTCACTTAAGCGTTTCCCAACCGTTTTTACACACTAATGACAAAAAATTTCATTTGGTCACAGTTCCGGGTTCACCATGCCTCTTTGTTTTTGCTTGTACTTTTGGCGCTGGGAGGCCACACCCCCTCATTTATATACCAAGCAATAGCTGAGACATTTCTGTACCATTTTGTAAAGAGGGACTTAAGTTTTAGTGAAAAAATGTTTGTATTTTATTCTTCTATATTGTTCATCTAATAGGCACAATATGGTATAAATATAGTATAAATAGTTCCCGATGAGTAAAATGTAATAAAATTGGTCTTTTTAAAAGTTCAAATGAAATTATTTTGCCATATACCTCTAAAATAGTGAAAAGTTATGAAATCAGTGCCCACATGATCTTCTGGCTGTGGGAATTACATTGTCATAATGCAAATACACAGTAGCAGTGCTCAATTTGCTAACAATAACGTATTTGGATTTTTGCCAACGACTACGGACTTGACATGTCAGGTATTTCAAAACGTTAACAAAACAGCTGTTGATCGGGAGGATCTATGAAACTTTGTGACTCATCAATGCAAAGTATTGTTGACTAACAAAGACAGGAAGCATTGTTAAAAAAGAAACTGACTAATACTTAAATCAAGAGTTGATAATTTTTGGGGGAGACTTGAAGAAATGGGCAGCGTCGAAGAAAAGAATGCAGATAGAGTGATTAATTTGGTGCAGGCTGACGAGATTGATATGGACTTATTAGGCCTATAGGTTTATGTGACAGTCAATGTAAATTATAGGGAATAACTCCACTTTTATGCTGTCTACAGCATTATGTAATTTCAAGATGGTGAAGGAAAGGTTTATTTGACAATTGAAATGAAAGTTTCTATTGATACAGTACTTTCAGATACCTTTGAATGCCATATTAGTTTCTTTTTAGTATGGATAATTAACTATTACTTCTAATGGGCATCTCCACTGAAATGTTGGGAGGTTTAAAAGTGGTCATGTTGGTTCATAAACTATTGATGGTATGTTGAGGGACAAAAATAAAGAAGTCCAGTGATAGAAAACTGCATGGCTGTAGAATTCTTCTTCTAAATAAGTGTTGGCTAATTTAAACTTTGTATTCATTGTTAATTATTGCAGGTGTTGATCCAGTGGATGCTTCTGGTGACACCAAGAAGTCAATGCAGAACAATTGCGACCAACCTGTTAAAACCAAATATAAAAAGTTGAAAACTTGTTCATTTTATCAGATTTTGGGAACCTATACAAACTTCTTAAAATTACCAGTCCCCGATGTTAAATATCTTTAACAATTCTTCTCTGTAACCAAATTATTTAAAGCGGAAAGTCACACATCAGGTACCCCATTTATTTTCCCAGATATGCCCCAATTGGAGGTTCTTTTAACCATTTTGACTAAAAGAACTATTTTAGAATAAATTAAATACCACACAGAGCATATTCAATATAGTTCATCTATTACATAAATTATTACTGTAAATCTGAATTTGCAGTACACTTTAAATCTGCAATATATTTTATCTCAGGAATTTGCAGATGGAAGTGAAAATTCATTTGAATTCATACTGAATAATTTGTATTGTTCTTATCAATTTTGGAAAAGCTATAGAATAGAATTGTAGTATCAATCATTTCATTATAAGTTTTCTTTGAAATGTGATAGTTGTTCAATATCTTGGTCTCGAACAAGGTTTGCCTGCCAGTAACTATATTTCGCAGCTGTGAAAGGAGCATCCGTCAGCTATAAAGATCATCTGATCATGGGGTGGTGGGTAAAGGCGGTCATGGCGCCAATGACTTTCTTGACATGGAAAACAAACAAAAACGAAATATTAAGAAATCATAATTTAAACAATTCAGAGTGTTCAGAGTAAAGAATTTCAGTGCAATTGAGAAGAAAAAGAAACATTTTGACTAAAATGTAAAAAGATTTCAGAAAAATATATATTTTTTTTTTGGGTCATTAGCTTTGTGGTTTAAAGAAAAAAGCATCAAAAAATATGTGAAAACATCAAAAGATATGTTCTTGATAGCCGATAGAAATATGAGGGAGAAAGAGACATGTTGCATCTGAAGAAAAAAATTCGAATTTTGATTGGGAAGCTTAGGTTTTCTAGGAGACTACTGTGTTAGGATATAATTACATTAAAAACCAGAGGAATAAAAGAATTGAATTGGGAACGAAACTTCAATAAGAAAATTGTTAGTTTTTGTCAGAGGTAAGTATTTGTCTATCAAATGATTGTATTTTGAAACAGTAAAAGTCAAAATTCGCGAAGATAACGCACAAAGAAAAATCAGATCTGTCGAATTTGATTTGGTTCAAGTGATTTGGCAGAATGCTAGCTTTCCACAGTGGATATTACTGTGTTAGGCTACAGGTGACGCTGGCATTCTGCCACAGGGAAAAAAAGTTTCTCTTGTGAATTCGCAAAAATGATTGATTTAAATGATGAAAATTTGGTATATTTTGGGAGATAAATAGTTGTTCTATATATGAATAGTAAGGACTTTATGGGTAATTGCAATTTCCAAATGATATTTCATGTTGGAAATTGAACGGCACTTTCATTTTCGTTGCCATAAAATTTGTTCTAGCAACACAAAGGGTGCTTGCAGCATATGATCATAATTTATGTATGATGAATATTCATATTGTGTATTTCCGACACGTATTCTATTATTGAAATATGATTTATGATTCATTATTATGACAGGTGTTTTTTGTTTGTTTTTCATTCCATGACGGCTTATCTCTTAATCATTGGGACATCTGGTAATTTGACCCTTTTTTCTCAATGTTCAAACTTTTTTTTTCAGCAACCCAAAGGTTTACCAACGTGCAATTTGAAATGAATTCTAATTTGACAAGAGGTTGCCCAAAAATGATTGCAATTTAACAGATATGTATTATTTGAAAATTCAGTGGCACAGTCCGGTTGAGAATCTAAGTGCTTGGTTCTGGATTCTTTGTAGTTTAACTAAGTTTGTCTGACCGGTGTTGATAAATGCAACGGATCCGTACTCAAGAATTGGGCAGATAAAAGTTTGGTAGGTAGGTAGTGCTGTGGAAGTCAAGATGCCCCATTTCCTTTGATGATTCTAATGAGATGAAGTCTTTTGTTTTACTTTGATGATGATGTTATTGATGTGAGGGGTCCATGAAAGTGTTGTGTCAATTGATAGTCAGAGGAATGGGGCTGTTGGTGGTTGGTTAGTCGGTACGTTGTCGATAGTCACTTGAAATGGGGTGATGTTGTAACCTGCTCTTCTATTTGTTCCGGAGGGTGAGGTTGTCCTTGGGTTGAGTTGATGATTCCAGTGGGGGTCGATGATAAGATTGCTATTTTGAATGCCTTTATGATTGTGCTGTTTAGGTTGGTGATTTCCTGTGTGTTGCTGGGTAGCATAGCATAGCAAGGTTTAACGTCCCGAAAGCATCCAGTGCTGGACATTATATCAAGATGGCCACGGCCTTTGATAACCAGTTGTGAACTCACTGGTTGCAGACCCACCAGGATATGAACCCGAGACGTGCGGGTGAGAGGACAAAGCACTAACCACTACACCATGGAGGTCTGTAAGAGTGTACAGAGTCTTGGTTATGGAGCTGTTCATCAAGGCTGTTGGTGAAGATATGCCAACCTGTTTTAGTGAAGATAAATATTTCTGATGTTGGGTTTGGCGAGTTGAAGTAGTGATTTCTTGTTGAAAGATCAAGGTGAAGGGGTAAGTGATCACTGCTGATATCCTCGCCTGTGTGGTAGTGGTCTATG
Organism: Chiridota heheva; assembly: GCA_020152595.1. NCBI lineage: Eukaryota > Metazoa > Echinodermata > Holothuroidea > Apodida > Chiridotidae > Chiridota > Chiridota heheva. The sequence goes on along the minus strand of JAIGNY010003632.1, from coordinate 429,333 downwards.
AGTTTGATGATGTTCTGAGTTACGCAAATTTTGTCTGGTGAAGTAGAGGTAGGCAAGATTCTGGTGGGTTGACCGTCTGAGATGAGGGTAAGTTTGTGTTTACTTGTAAAGTTGTTGAGGGTAATGCCTGCTGAGTTGGTGGACCGGTCTCTTAGTTGCTTGTGGTGAGCTTTAAAGTTGCCAAAGAAGATTGTAGGTTTAATTTGAATGATACGAGTTTTTCAAGTTGGCTGGTAGAGTATCTAGTTTCTTTTAGAAGGGTTGTAGATGGTGATGATTTCTGTGTTGTTGATGATGATGGTGATTGCAAGAAGTTCTGTTAGGGAGTTGGAAGTTGTTGGAATCAAGTTTGGGTAGAGGTGATTTTTTGATGAGATGATGATGCCACCAACTGCTTTGGAGATTTGATGTTGGCAGTCCTTTCGAAAGGTGGTGAAGTTGTTTAGGTTGAAAGGTTTTCCTGCAGTTTTCCTGATTTTGCACCCAAGGAGGAAATTTTGGGAATATTTTTTCCAGAGAATGAATTGTTAACGAATTTATCTTGCAATTTTCCTGACCAGGGATGCAAGTGTTTTTAAATAAGAATCAAAATTCAACAACATTTAAGTTTTTTCCTATGCAGGCTAACACTAATGACCCCTATTAATGCCATTTGAAGTGTGGCTTAGGGACCGCGTCAAAAAGGCTTTACGCGACCGTCACCTGAACGACGGTAGACCAGTCACGGACGACGGAGCCCGACCCCAAAAATAACACAGAGTTGTCTATTGAATCAATGTCAACACAAGAAACAAGTGTCCATGCATTCATTCTTAGTTTGCATACACTGAATGCACTGTACAATGTGTGTGAGCTTCTGAGTTTATCTAGGTATGAATGTGGCCTCATTGGAAGGGGGATTAACTCCACAAAAGTTCAACAAAAGATAACCTCTTTTGTTTGCTCCTGGTCCCTGGGGGAAAATATTGATTTTGTTTTGAATTTGAATTCCTGAATTGGCATGTACTTGAAGCTACAGTGTACATGTACATATATGTGCCTATCAAATTTTGTAAATTCAATCTGATGTGTTTTTTTTATAGTGTAGTCAGTAGGCCTACATTAAAAGTGTTTCACAGGCTTTGATAAATCGCATAAAATATTACAAACATACAGATCGTGACCGTTGCTGGTTTTGTACCTCTTCACTCTCCTAATAAATAAGTCCTATTTGTTTTAATGCCAATCATTATCCAGTCAGTTCCCAGCTTTGCAAAAAGTTGCATATTCATGAAGAAATATCTTCCCTTAGGAGAAATGGTCCATTAATTATTCATAGTCAATGCACATTATTACCTCAGGCATTATGATACACAGCTATTTATATCACCAGTTTTGAAAACAAGCTTCTCCCACTAAGACTCTTTACACAGATTAGTGATTACAATGAAAGAGTACCTTGATTATTCAGCTCTGGCTTTGTGTAATCTTATACACACAAATAGCCTTGAGCTACTTAGCTGTGGTGTGCATGGGAATGGCAGATAAACAATCATTGTTTTTACTGGAAACAATTACACTGAACAGGAAGTCTGGTTAGTAACCGTCATACCTGAGTTTTCAAGATTAACTCAGGTGTCGGGTGTGGTTAGGCTTAAAGAGAAACTTTTTGGCATCATCTCTTCTGTGCGTATTCTGCCCACTCGGATCTATGAATATATAATGAGCTGAAACATGCTGGGTTTTTTAAGGTGATTACAGCTTTGCTATGACAAAAAAAAGTATTGATACATGAAATTTAGGCAGATAAAGGGTTCAAAATACTATCCATTAACATTTGAAAAAATAATTCAAGCAAAAAAAAAATGAAAACTGGAGGGATTATAACGATTTCATATTTAAAGAAAAGGTGCCAAAAAATGTGGTCACAAACCACATTTCCAGTTTTGAGCCCATACGATCTTACATATTTGACAGAAAAATTCCTTTTCTATTTAAATCTATGAAAATAAGCATGAAAATCAGAGGAATCCGGTCAGGGGTTCGCAAGTTTTGCACCTATTTCCAGAGGAACCATATTGATTTTGCTAATATCGTACGATCCATATCATGATTGGACAATGTGCAGTCACATGGTGTTGTTTACATCTGTATCATAATCTCCCATGTCAGCATGTGCATGCTGTATACATACACTGTATGAAATGGCGTTCACAAGAAATAGCCACAAACCCTTCATAATCCCCTGATAACGTGTTTCTTTGACATAACAAACAGCATATACTTCAGATTACATGGGAATGTTAATTGTATATCAAATTCAGAATGAAATGACAGCTTCTTGAGGCAACTGAATACACTCATTGTGTGTAGGGTTTTGATAATTAGAACCTTGGTGTATGTATAATCATAATGTGGTATCAATACTGATTTTCTAAATTTAGCCTGTGCAGTAGTATTTTCACTATTCTGCTGCTATAATTCATAGGGTTAAATACATTTATACTTGCTTATACTTTTAAAATACCATTTCATTAGAGATTACTTATCCCAAATAACAAATCCCTACTACCTGTAAACACATTGTTGCTTTGTAGGCCTTTTTGGTGTGAATTTTTAACAGCATAAACTTAGATTAGTCTCTGCCTCCTCTGACAAAATTTTATGTTAGATTATTATGGTAATTTACTATGATAGCATTTTAATGAATTACGCCAATTAAAATTACACGGATTCAAACAACAAAAAACTTATTCTATTTTTTTTTTTTTTATGGACCTGGGAATGAATCTGGCAGGAAATCACATTCAGGTGGTCAGAAAATCACTGACTTGTAGTGTGAGAATGACCTCTAAACCCAAACACTGAAAATAAACATTGCCCTGGAAAATCACGTAAGTCACAAAACAGTCTTAAAACAGCGGTTAATACTCATGTACCCGTTGTATAAATATGTAGAATACTTTAGCCTAGTTGTATGGCATATAATGGTATTCTATAAAGGACCACATGTACACTTCAACCAGTGCTCTATATAGGCCTATACATACTTGCACAATGGCATTAACTTGCAAAATTGATAATGCTATTCCGAGGAGAAAGACACTTTTTCTTCAACATTTGATTTATTTCTGATACTGACAATATATATATATACCCTTGAAATATAAACACACCAGTACTGTTCATCAACTGCTCCAGTCAATAATAAAAATAATTACAACTACTTGAAAATTTTATTAAAATAATCCTCATGCAAGGTAGGCCTACTTATAAATATATGTAGTGCCACTTGAATTTAGTGCCACTTGAATTTTGTTGACAGAAATTATGAATGAAATACTCAATAGGAAAACAAATACACATAAACAAGAACAGTTTTCACAACCACTCAGATCATATTTAAGTCCTAAAGCTAAGGCTTAAACTAGCAGATAATCTGCAGTCTAGATATCTTAGTCTTGAAGTATTTCCTCATTGTCTAAATGCGGTATTTCAAGACAATTATAAAAAGATGGCATACCAACATGGCAACACACTAGGCTGACATTGAAAATAACCTGATTGTTAATTTATCCTGTAAATATAGCACCTAGATCCATGGTTGATTTTTAACTAAGGACACACTATTCTCATTTTCCCAACAGACTTTGCTTACACTTCAACCAAAATAATAATAGAAAAATCACTGCTCTTTTGATCACTATTACAATGCATTTCAAATATGCTTATGGTAATGAATCATTTTGATTCAATGCTGCACATATTTAAACAAATCAAATGACTGCTACTCCTACCTTGCTCTAGGTTAGGTCAGAGTAATAAATAAGATGGATGCAAAATAATCAATCTAGTTACTGTACCACACTAACTTACTCTTGATGGCGATACAAATCTACATAAAATTTAATGCTAATCTCTGTAATGGTGGCCATTTTCAACTTCAAAATACTGTTGCTAATTGCCACCGGGCCCATACAAATTTGGTACTGGCAGAAAGCTTATTGGATTGTCTAATGAATTATTGATAGATTTAGCCTAAATCTGAATGAATCCGGTCAGGGGTTCGGCATGAATTTCGTCCCAAAATTAGGCCAATATTGAATTCAAACAACAATTACACAAAATTAGAAATCCGAAAATATGAAAAATTTGGTATCATTCAAAAGAAAAATCAACCAACTCTCACCTAGCTTGCTGTCTTTACTGCTACAATGTTGTCAGGTGACACCCCACATGATAGAAAACTGTCATGGAGTGATTAGTTTTGCAAAAACTGCAAAATTCTGAAAGTAGGTGGAGTTCTGTGTGAAGAGAATGATGTTACAGCACCTCATTAATGTGAGGCTGGGAAACTGACTGTATCAACATGAATTTAATTACTCCTTTTTTTCACAGAGCATGTGAATAAAATTTCAAAAGCATTTGTTGTGTTTTGCTACCAAGAGTAATTACAAGAAAAATAAATTAGTTTTGTGTATTTTTTTTTCTTTCCATAAAGTTGATTTCAGTACAGCCAGAAAAAGACAAGAAAAAATTAGACTTATTAATTCATCTTCAACATAATTTTTTTAAAATAATAAGAAAAAAAACGTTTGTTCTAATCTAATTTTTAATTGAATAAAAATATTAGGCATTTCTCCGTGATACAGAAAAAAAGTGGTGTTACACCACTCTCCCCCCCCCCCCTTCCCCCCCCCCTCCCCTCTCCTTTGCATTCCCATGTTAAGGAAATTTATTAAGAGATATCCCCTCCCAGAAACTGACATTTACTAACCCCCTGTATACATCTTTTAGATATTCCCCTTCACCCCCTCCCCATTTTTAATTGACTTCACACCAACTCTTTTAAATGAAAATATTAAGCATTTCTCTGCGATGTAATGGAACTTGCCCATGTCATGCAAGCACGGAATGAAACCAGTCCAGGCACTGCAATATTAGAAATAGTCCTAAATATTCATACACTTTCATATTGGTTTGATTGAACCTCTTTAATCAACTCTGTTGAGGGTAAGTTATTATAATCCAAGGCGATGTTAATCAGCATTGATTATTAAATCTTGTTTTCTTGATATACTCATAGAGAATAAGAATTATTTGATAATGAATACTTGCTTCTACAGTTCAAATATTGGCAATTTCAAATGCTACAAAAAGAAACTTACATCTTTAATGAGCAATGTTAATACCGCAGCACGCATCGCGGTATCGCCAAGTGGTAATTAGCATACCCTGACTGTAAGATCTATAATTAACCTGGATTGTGTAATATAAGACCAGCTCCCACCTAAAACTTTATTCATACACAAAGTGATACATCCCTTGTGTACTTGATACCCTGGGATTCAATCGATGCACTAGTGTAAATGTGTTCAGGTGTTAAGAATAGTATGCATGACTGAAAACATTCAGAATTATCATCGATTTGATTGTTCCCAAAACGTTGAGATTTTGTTATTCGTTCTTGAGAAAAACTGTTTGATATAAATCTTGTAGGACTAAATTATATCAAACAATAATATTATCCGTGTTACTCATTATCTAAGAAAACTTTTGACTTGGCCCAGATTTTTGTTAGCATATGATACATAAAGAATACCAAGCCCAGCCTCCCTCGACCTTGTTTGTGTTACAAGATACCCAGTTTTAAGATAATAATTTTGTTTGCAAACTAGAACTAAGTTTTTGTAACTTAAATATGATTGGTTGAGCTAGGGCAATTGTTGACCAATAATTGTTGTTTATACAGTGTATCTGTATAGAGTGAATATTTCTGGAAAAATATTACTGGAAGTACAGTAGGCCTATCTTGTACTTTAAATTTCTGACTTAAGTAACTCATCCCATACCCACCTAACGTTCGATAGGAACAACCCGCCCTTGCCAATACCAGTGGGAGAAAGGACCTGAGCACTCAAGTTCTCATAGGTGCAGATTATGGGGGCAAGGGATTGATTACCTTCCCCCTCCCCTTCCCCCCTTTCCCTACATATTACATTTGCAAAAATTGTCAAATTTACTAGTGAACTTATTGGCCATAGCTAGAACATGAAATTTTTAAATTTTAACTGAATCTTGAGCTTTTAATTGACTCTCAAATGATTGTATGTATGTATTGTAGGCCTTCTGGGGTGAATGCTCATTTTGTTTATTTTCATATCATTGTTTTTAAAGTTTGGGAAATTTCACAAAACTAAATGTATCACAGATTTATAAAATGATTTTTTTTATAAATTTTAACCGAATTAAGCCCTTTATTTAGCTCTCACATTGATAAAATTGTATATTGTTTCCTGGAATTTCATCCTGGTGCACCCACCATCCAGGAAGAATTGTTGAAATACATTATTTTGCTTGTATACAATTCATTTTCACCAAATTCTAAGCTAAATTGTGATCGAATTAACTGTTTAAGCCTATTGCTATTTCGGCATAAATAACATTTTACATCGAGTCAGTTGTCGGAAAATTCACATCATGTACACCTTCATGGATATATAAAGTCCATTGTGATTCTTCATTTGGACAACACCCTTGGATTAAAAACAAATTATAAGACGTTACATTCTTACTCTTCCCCTACAAATCCCCCCCCCTCCTTCCTTCCCTTACCCTATGGTCCACCAGGCCTGGATCAGTTTTGGGATTGAGAATTTCAAGGAATCCAAAGTTTGGCCCCTTTCCCCATTTTTAAACTAGACCTGTGCCCGGAAAAGTTCTCATAAGTTGACATGCAGAAGAAAATAATTTTCTCAAAACATATCTTGCATGGCATTTGGATGTCTGAGTATGAATGAAATCTTATAGATTTGGTTCCATTATAGAAAACACACATTGAAAAACAAATCAAAATTCCATATAACATGCATGGGAGGATAATTATGATGAAAATAAATACAAAACAAACAGAATTCTGCTTAAATTAAAAGATATTAACCCTTATTTACTACACAGCGATATTATCACCATTTTAGGTGCCCCATCTTTGACCCCGCCTCCCAAGAGCTTTTCAAAAAGTGCTGATAAGAGTATGGGTTAATCAACCTGCCACAAGTGTGCCAACTCAAAAATATATGCAGCATGGGTATGCCTATGGCAAGCAGGCAAGTGGTTTTTCCAAACCCGACTTGGTGGCATGGGACATGGCGACTTGGAATGTGGGACAGAGTGGAATGGCATGTAAAACAGGGTGGGATGGCATGTGGAACAGGGTGCATGGCATGTGGGACAAGGTTGTATTTTATGACAGGCTGGGATGGCATGGGGCAATTTATTTAAGATTGCAGGGCCCCTTACAGAAGTTTGAATCTTGAATATTTATACGATAGTTAAGAATAGGCAGTAATTTTCAGTGTTGTTTCTTTTGTATTGATCATTGACTCTGTTATTGACGTGATGATTTACTTTTTCTGTCTTTTCTAGCCAAAGGCAAAAGGAAAAGTGCTTACCAAAGGCCAGAAGCAGATTGTTGAGGAGAATAAAGACACCATTAAGTTCTATACAAACATTATGATAGCAGTGACTGCACTTTACTTCGTGGTCAGGATATTTGTATTATTAGAGAGCTGTTGGTGGTGGACATGGGTAAGTCACATCCTCCCTAACAGTTATGGGCGACGATTTTGTTTGCAGAGCTGATAATCAATGGTGAAATTATTGACCCATCAGGTGTGCGAATAGAAATATGATTATTCATATTTTACAAGTGTTGCACTTATTAATAAGATCACTGTGGTGGCGCTGTCATACATGTGTAAGCAAGTGAAGGCTTAAACAAGATGGTTGTAACTGTTTTTTAGAAGGAATCTCGAGCTAAACTCCCTATAACTAGAGAAAATAGAATAGTTTTCATCCTTTTTTATTACACACTCGGAAATGACAGTTTCTCTCACAGTACAATTTGTTAGTAAAAATTCCTGTTCATAAATCGGTAAGCGGTTGAATTCCTATGTCAGTTGTCCAGCAACAAGATGTTAACGATATTCATTACAAAACCGTACATCATGTTTAGGAGGTGTGGAAGTAGTGGAACCTGGTTTGCCACTAATTTCTCCATTGATTACAGAGTTGGAATTAATTATACAATTTTCCACAATTCTGAATAAAGGAGTCAAAAATCTTTGCACGAAAAATCTTGACAAAAATAATATTAATGTAGTAAATACATCTTTATATGCTCACACTTTATCACATATGTTCCTCTTTTGCAATTTAATGTGGGGGACATTCTGAGAGCAATGAACCTGAAACATTGTGGTCAAAACCTTAACTTTTTACCACATATACTTTGCTTGTTCTCAAGAAATCCCCCAAAATAAAAATTATATTTCTTCCAGCAAATTCCCAGTTTTTCTGGCAGTTATAACGCCAAAATCCCCCAAAAAATTCCAGGTCAGATTGAGAGGAGCGTGCATGACATGGTGACATTTTGTGACAAAATTTCTTGTCCATAAATCTGTGACATTTTGAAAATATTGTGACAAAATATGACAATGAACATACATGTAACAGATGTATTAAACTTTGTTGACATTTTGTTACATGCTTTACCCCTTCACTCATACTCATTGATAAGATGATGTTGCATTTTAGTGGTGGATTCCATTTTTCATGAAACAGACATAAGTAAATGATCTTTTTTACTGTATATGATTATCATCTGTCAACTGGTCATGATGTGTGAATCTATGCCAATCAAATGTGACAAAGGCAAAACTGACGTGACATTTTGTTACAAGCCATTAATCATCATGCCATTCTGTGGATTGATTTTCTTCCTGCAAAAGAAATTCATATAGGGGCAGTATGTAGCTTTAAATCATGTCGGGTACTTGATAGATTGCAATTTAAATTTTAGTCTCGGAAATGCCAACATAAATGAACATTACTACATGGGTGGGTGTACAGCTGCTTGAGGTTGACAAGGAGAAGGATTTGGGTGTTACTGTTCATTGTTCTTCAAGTAGCTCAGTGCATTGTGCTTTAGCGGTGAAAAAAGCTAATTTTGTCTTGGAGATGATTAAAAGAAACTTTTTGCATCTATCTCAAGACATTGTCCTTAAAGTGGTTCGTCCTCATTTGCAATATTGTGTTCAATTCTGGAATCCATATTTAAAAAGGGATATTAATTTATTGGGAGGTGTTCAAAGGAGAGCGACAAAGCTGATTTGGGGATTACGATCTTTAGGTTGACTGAGCGACTCAGGTTACATAATCTGTCAACTTTAGAGGTGCTTGAGAGGTGATATGATACAGGTATTCGAAAAAATATTTAAAGCTTCAAGCAAGCACTATCACCAGAGGACTTAAGTTTAAAATTTACAAAGAGCACACACGCTAAACAATTCTTCAGCAAAGAGCACACACGCTTGGACATATGTAAACATTTCTTCAGCCAGTGAGTTGTTAACAATTGGAATGCTCTACTTGATTATGTTGTGGAAGCAAAATCTCTCTTGCAGTTTAAAATGAAATACGACTCTTACACCGCCAACAATGATCTTAAAGGGTATAATATGGAATGGAAGGCTTCCTAACCCTGGGCTTGAAGGCTTCCTTACCCTGGGCCAGAAGGCTTCCTTATAAGCCCATAAATAAGTGGATGTGACTGTCCTGCGGTAAATCCTAGTAAATGTCACATAACATAGCAACATGCTGTTACAGAGTACTGTAGCATGTGCCGCTGTTTACATTAGGAGGACGTAATGTAAACAGGAACCATCAAAAGCATATATGTGATATAAACCGGTTATATCATGCCCAGCATTAAAGCAAACTTGTGTCCTCCTTATTAATGAAACCCTTCAAGATAACATAATCTTGTTCTTGTTTGATCTAATCATTACACAATGGAGGTTCCTACAAGATTAAGAGCCCTCATGGATGTAAAGAAGGGGCCCTCTAAATTGTATATTTTATAAATACTTGTATATTTTCAAACTTGTGATCTGCCAAAGAAAACGTAAGTGCATGTATTTGCATGTAGTTCAAAAATGTCATTTAATATTAATGTTGGGATGTTAATATTAAGATTAATGTTGAGGCGGAGTGTTTATATTCGTATTTAATGCACGGGCAAACATTGACCCGAGTGGATTGACCCAACTTTAAGAGGGTCATTCGCGAATGCAAAGTCCTTTGAACTGTGCATTAAATATGCATATAAATGTGAAACCAAAATATTAATTTTTTTAAAAAAAATTCCGTGTTGGATTGTTTAAAATACATAAAAAACAAAGAAGAATGAAAAACGAGAAAACTTTACATATATTTTGTCCCTTTGTTAAGAAATTCACCTGTTGTAAAAATGGACTAAACCAAATACTTAAGGTTGTGCATTACAGGGATTTAATGCACGGGTTATCACAAAGCAAAACCCCATAGAAATTTTATAACACCTTTTAAAGTCTGCAAAACTTGATTTAAAATGAGTAAAGTGGAACCTTTTGTGTATCTATAAGGTTAGAAAATTGGGCAATATTTGAAGCGAATAAAATTTGGATTCTTTTGCACATCAGGAATCAAGCCCCTCAGTAACCAGGGTGTCCTTAGTTTTTTAGTCTACAGGTATAAACTAATGAGTATTGTGCCACTTCCACTAGTTTATGTTGAATGCATTTCTTAGTTAATTTTACATATATTTTATTTCTCCCAAGTTTGTTGTTCTAGGTACAGGTGGGCTTTATATGGGATGTTACAAATTGATGGGAATGATGTCCAAACCATCGTATTCAGAGACGGAGGTCTTGCTTGATGGGGGCATGGATCTCAATGCTGGAGAGGGAACAGCAGAGTAAGTGAACAGACTTTGCAACCATACTGTTATCTTATAAGGGAGGCAGGTAGCTCAGTTGAGCATACGAGTGAGATGCTGGAGGTCTCTGGTTTGAGTCCATCAGCGATTTTTTCCACAGATATGCAGAGTGATATCCGCTAAAATCGAGCACAGAGGTTTGTCTTCTGCATCACACCTTCTCCCCCACCCAACCCTTGGGAAAAGTGGCCAATGGTTGAGTGGCACTCACTGTCCTTTGGAGGATGTAAAGCCGTCGGTCCTGAAGGCAAGGGTTCCTCACCCCCTGCCTGGTTCTCCGATCCCTCCTCAAAAACAGTAGGGTAAAAACCCAGTGTTCATCCACATCCGTCCCAGTCAAATTTAGTGTTCAATCATGGCTCGTGCAGATGTTGAACAGGCTTTGAGGAGTATAGAAGAAGTAGAAGTATAACCATCTTATTTTTAGTCAATGACAGAGACAAAACAATGTGACATGACAATCCTTGTAAAGAATATGAAACAACGAATAATGTGACATGACAATCCTGGTAAAGAATATGAAACAACGTTTCTTCTGTAAAACAAATTTTGCCCTGCTCAAAGGAAAGGTATTGCCTCCTAAATAAATTCAGAAGTGACAGCCGCAGAGATCGTGACGTTGCTTCCAGTTGTGGAATGCATAAGATTTTTTATACTGATTTCCGATACATTTAGTCCCTGTCTGTTTGTGTATAGTACATACACTGCGTTTGTGTGTAAAGTCCATGCATAGTGCATAACGTTATAAACGAAACTATACCCCCCAGACACAAGAGTGAGCAGCCAACTTTTGTCATACAATGTTTTATTACCTTCAAGAATGTTTTTAATATTGAAATACTAGATACAAATACAGGATTCTCTACTTCTGAAGTGATTGTCAAATGCTGTCCCAATGTTATAGTCATTATAATTACTGCCTATTGATTTCTTGGTGCAGACCATTCTTCTGAATATATATAAACCTGTAAGTTTATTTGATGAGCCCAGCAAAGCATTCTACATACAAAATGTTATTATTTTCCAAAGATTTCCTTCAAAAATATATGGCAGCAAAATAATGAATATATTTATTATAAAAATTTCAAGAGGGGAGGGGGTAGCCAGAATTGAAGTTTGAAACTTTCAACTTTAAAAAAAAAAAAAAAATATAAATAAAAATAATAATAATAATAATAATAATAATAATGATAACTATGATAATGATAATGATAATGATAATAATGATAATGATAATAATAGCAATAACAACAGTAATAATGATAATAATAATAATGATAATACCTTACCTGGCTGCTTCATGCCAAGTGGCACATAAGGCCTCCACACAATGTTTTCACTCAGCCCTGCAGGCTGCAGCAATCTTGGTTTTGTTCCATGTTTTCCACACTGCCTTGTTCCTTTCTTTTCAACTGTTCTCCTCCAAGTCATTTTGGGTCACCATCTTTTATGTTTTCCATCAGGTGCCCATGTTAGAGCTGTCACACAGTCGTCATTTTGTTCGTGCCTTAATATGTGACCAAAAATTTCCATTTCCTTTGTCTGACATCATCGCTGAGGAGTTGGATATCAGCCCTTTGTAGTACTTCCTTGTTTGAAATTTTCTGTTGCCATCTAATGTTAAAGATTCTTGTAGTCATTTGTGTTGAAAATGTCAATACGTTTTTCGTCACCTTTATTCATTTTCCAGGTTTTGCTTCCGTACAGGAGAACATGCTTTACTAGGGTTTTGTACAGCTTAATTTTTGTATTATTGCTAATACTGCTTGAGCTCCATATTTTTGTGAGTCTCACTAATACACTTCGTACTTTCGGTAATCTAATGTGCATATCACTTGATCCACCTCACTCTTTGGCCACTGTAGCTCCCAGGTAGATAAAGTTTTTAAGTTGTCAACAATGTCTCCATTTACTGTAATGTTGTCGTTGCTTCTTGTGTTGAATTTCATGATCTTGCACTTCTGTGTGTTAAATTTTAATGCGGTTCTTTTAGCCTCTTCTGCTAGCCTATTGGTCTTTGTTTGCATATGCCGTTTGGTAGAGGATTGGAGAGCAATGTCATCTGCAAAGTCTAGGTCATCAAGTTTGGATGTGAACTTCCATCGGATTCCTGGCTCACCATTCTGCATTACTCCCCTCATCACCCAGTCTATGACAAGTAGGAACAGGAAACCTGACATTAGGCAGCCTTGTTTCCCACCAGTGGTAACTGGGAACCAGTTAGTTGTGTCATTTTGATCAATTACAGCACAGTTGAACTGTCGTACATGGCTGTCACAATGCTGACCAATTTGTTGGGTATTCCGTAGTACTTTATTATTAACCATATGGATTCTCTATGAATTGAGTCAAATGCCTTTTCAAAGTCTATGAAGTGCACGTACAGTGGGGCTTGCCATTCGTTGACCTGTTCAATGATGTATCTCATCATGAAGATTTATTCAGTAGTTCCTTTACCTTTTTCGAACCTGCTTGTTCCTTTCTCAGTTTGTTATCTGTTCCTTCACTAATCGATGATTCTTCCTAATATCTTACTAGCGATGGGTAATAGGGTTATGCCTCTCCAGTTTTTGCATTCCTTTAGATCACCTTTCTTTGGGGGCTTGATGATTAGTCCTCTTTTCCATTTACTTGGGATTTTTCCGTGTAACCATAATAATAATAATACAAAATAAAAAAATCCTTCCTACATCTAAAAAATTACATACGCATAAATGTTTTTTGATTTTAATGTAGATATTGCTGCCTGTGAAAAGTTACATTTTCAAGAATTTACATTTAAAAAAAATTCTTTTCTTAATAAATTGAGCAGTAAAATGAACATATTTTATACATACAGTATTTGAGCAAATATTATATACATTTTCTGAGTAATGACTAAAAGTGTGCAGTTTGGGATGCAAAATTAGTCATGTAGTGGATGCAAAAAAGGGAACAAATTTCATGATTTTCATTGATTTTCACAAATTGAATTTTAAAGTTTTAAAACTTAGTTTAAATTAAAACAATTTTTGTAATCTTAGTAAGTTTTAAAATATCTTTTCTAACTAAATGTTGACTGAGGTATGGTCTAAGTTTAGGACTTTTTTTTTTTGAGTCAGCTGTTGAGCATTTCATTTAATTCACATTGGATAAATGACGCTGTACCTGAATGACTTCACATATTTTCCCAAGTAATTTGATCTCATGATATTCTAAAGATCAGCTGAAATGATTGAAAATGTTCTAAAAACCATGATAACAGCAAAGAGTTTCATCAAAATCAGTTACACAAATTGACCATTTTACAGCATTTTAAAACCTAGATACCTAATTAGCATAAATTAAAACAATATTTTGTAACCTTAAAATGGGACAACTAAAAATAGCCTCCTGTATGTTAACTTAATGTTTTTTCAATCCTTCCCCTAAATAATTTGAATGGGAGAAGTTGGCTATTGTGAACAGGAAATTAAATATTATCATAACCTTGACCCATATTAGCAGTAGAGTGCAATTTAAGAATATTTGAAATTTGGGAAAGAAATGTAATGAATTACATTAAAGAGTTTTAGCTGTATTCCTGTTCATACCTCATCACTTTTGCACATGCTGTACATTTTCACAAACTTTTAATTAGAACTATAAGTGCTATTGTGACCATTTAAATCTGTTATTGTTATCTAACTATAAGTGCCATTGTGACCATTTAAAGACTTCTGTCATCTAACTATAAGTCTTATTGTGACCATTTAAAGATTTCTGTCATCTATCTATAAGTGCTATTGTGACCATTTAAAGACTTGTTATCTAACTATAAGTGCTATTGTGACCATTTAAAGACTGTTCTGTCATCTAACTACAAGTGGTATTGTGACCATTTAAAGACTGTTCTGTCATCTAACTACAAGTGGTATTGTGACCATTTAAAGACTGTTCTGCCATCTAACTACAAGTCATCTAACTATAAGTGCTATTGTGACCATTTAAAGACTTCAGTCATCTAACTATAAGTGCTATTGTGACCATTTAAAGACTGTTCTGTCATCTAACTATAAGTGTTATTGTGACCATTTAAAGACTGTTCTGTCATCTAACTATAAGTGCTATTGTGACCATTTAAAGACTGTTCTGTCATCTATCTGTATAATATTTTTGAGGGGAATTTTGTCATATTTATAATTTTTGATAAATGTCAAAAATAATGTACAGTACCCAAATTTGCAGTTAAGTGTCAATAGTGTTGCCACAGTTTAGCATGTACACTTTAGATGTCTTAAACGTGTATGTATGACAGGAGCATTTTCAAAGAACAAGTGCTAAAAAAATACTACATAAAGGTACTGTATTTCAATTATATAGCAATAATCAAATTGATAAAAAAATATGGATATTGGTAAATAAATATCAAGACTGAAGTGATTTTAAATTTTCTGTTTACATGCTTGCCTTTCATGAAAAAATTCCACTTTATAACCAAGCTTAATTGATACCCAAAAATTATATGATGTCATCATCAATTAAGTAGCTCACATGACTGGTAGAGCGTCCGCCTTTCAGCTGGGAGGGTCATACCAGAGAATTCTTCACCTGGCGCTGCATTTAGAGGACAGAGCAAGGTAATATGTGGTTGGTGACATGTTGCACCAATGTTGGCTGCACCGGGGTGACATTCCGTTTACCATAGTCCTGGGGACTTGGGATCGGTCTTGATTAGTGTGGTTGGTTTCTTTGTAAAGCACTTTGAGATGGCTGTGCCTTGAAAGCGCTCTACAAGCACCTTTCATTATTATAATTATTATTATTATTATTATTATTATTATTATTATTATCATTATTTGTATTATTATTACTATTATTATTAATGTTATTATTATTATTATTATTATTTTTACTTTATTTCTATTAATATTATTATTAATATTATTATTATTAGTATTATTATTATTATTGTTATTGTTATTGTTATTATTGTTATTGTTATTATTGTTATTATTATTATCATAACTAATTTATACAACTAAATATGATAACAGTGGTAGTTTAATGTGTATGAAGATGAACACAAGATCGGCACTGTGACAACCCTACTATAACCTTTGAATGCAATGTAATTATATTCTATTCTGGTGAACCAATAGCAATATTTCTTCATCATCTATATATCCACAGATGCTAAACGAATTGTTTGAATTTCATTGGTTGAACTTCTTTTTAAATATTGCTCTGTTTTATTTGGTCTATTTTTCAGGCATTTAAAGGACGTCATCCTCATCACCGCTATTGTGCAATCTTTAAGTATAATTTCAGAATATTTCTGGTTCTTATGGTTACTAGCACCTGGAAGAGCATTTTACCTTCTTTGGGTCAACATTTTAGCCCCGTGGTTCTTCACGGAAGCCCCCGAGGTCAGTGAAAAGAAACAGAAGAAAATGGAGAGAAAGATGAACAGAAGACACTGACGAGGACTTCACTAAGTGAGGATATGACAAGGAAATTCACACCTGTATCTGGAGATGATTTTGGTGGTTTGGGATGGTGGTAGGTCATATTGGCCGGCAGCGATCATCAGTGGTAGATTGGCTGGCAGTGATCATCAGTGGCAGATTGGCTGGCAGTGATCATCAGTGGCAGATTGGCTGGCAGTGATCATCAGTGGCAGATTGGCTGGCAGTGATCATCAGTGGCAAATTGGCTGACAGTGATCATCAGTGGCAGATTGGCTGGCAGTGATCATCAGTGGCAGATTGGCTGGCAGTGATCATCAGTGGCAGATTGGCTGGCAGTGATCATCAGTGGCAGATTGGCTGGCAGTGATCATCAGTGGCAGATTGGCTGACAGTGATCATCAGTGGCGGCACCAGGGTTTTGATGCTGGGGAAGGAAATATTAGAGAGGGCAGCTTTTTTTCATGCAGGGGAGGGATGTATGTACAATTATTTTTATATGTACAATATAATACATACATACAATTTTCTGGGGGAAAGTGGTTGGTAAAGCAATCTCATAAGGGGACAAATTCCCTCCCCTCCCCCCCCCCCTTAGTGCTGCCACTGGTGATCGTTACTGCTATCGGATCAGTTTGGAAAGTATAGATTGATGATTGTAATGGATGGTCATGATTTTAGGATATTGCTGTACCGTTGTATTCAGAGCTGTATATTTGAGTTTCAAAGAAGCGGATTTAGGCAGAGCCGATAGTAACAATTTTTATCCTTTAGACATTTACTACTGAGATCTACAAGTCAATCTCTTGAAATGCAAGACAGCTTTGTGACAGTACCTTAATAGCTGCTTTGTAACAATGATTAATTCTAGAACAATGTGCCTTTTATGTAATGATTTATTAATAGCACAAAGCAAGCAAAAAATCAGCATTTACGTGTGCGTCTTAGTAAGCTTTATTCACTTGTTAGTGATGGGTAAAGGCTGTTACACACCAAACGCGACGCGGCAAGCGATATTTTAGATAATCATACAGGAAACAAATATTATAATATACTTTGACTTTTTGCTTACACACGATAAAGTTTACAAATGAGGCTTTCTGGTGATACTGGAAAATTTGCTAGAAATGCTTTTTTCTTCAAACTGTGGAGAAATTCGCTTTAGTGGGTTGCGTTTTTCTGTCACGACGCGAATTTTGCTGTAATGAGCGTAGAAACACCCTTCAATCAATTTTCAGTTATTATCTGAATAGCCATGCGATGACGATCCTTCTCTGAAAACAAGAGGACAAAATGTTTCTTTTCCTTTGTTTTATTTAATTTTGTTTAAAAAATTGCTCGTCGCGTCGCGTTTGGTGTGTTACGGCCTTAATGGGTTGGTAATCTGTAAAATTTTCACAAAAGATCCGTGCATTGTTATCAAGGAGGATTATTGCAGGAGAGCACAGGTTTTATTCTGAAATTTTGATACTCACAGCTATGTAATAAATAGTCTTTATTTCAAAGCATGATGTCAACCCATTTGAACCCTCAATATGGTCCCATCATATGCACCCAATTTTGTTTTTCATTCTTAGTACCAAAAAAGTACCCTATTTATAAGAGTGAGCAAAAGAAGGGATAGAAATAAGAGAATTTTTCAAAAGGATGGCATTTAATATAGATTGAGCAAAATTGGGCAGGCATGATAAATATCTGTTGCAATAGCTTTTAGTCCAAAATCCTCAAAGCCTACAAGGTTGAACAAAAACATCACTTAAAATCACTCATCAATAAACAAACAAAATTTTTACTGTTTTAAGGGAATATTCCCATGTTTTTTTGTGTAACTTTTCATAAGAAAGAGAACATTTTTATAAACAATTTAGTACAAAAATCATGTTGATATGTTATTCCTACCAGGAGATAATAACAAAAATTAACCTTTACAAAAAATGCCAATAAATGAATAGGAAAAGGCTTAGTATGACATCACAAACAACACAAAATTGATGTATTTTATTAAAATCTATCCTCCTTTTTTATTAGTAAAACCTGCTAGAAAAATAAATTGATGAAAATTAATTTATATACATTGCCAAATATACCCTACTTCAATAACTTTTGGAAAATTGTTTCTAATCATACAAAAACAACCAATTAAGATTCAAAGAAATACATAAACATTTACAATGGAATTGCCTTTATGATATCATCAAACACGAATTCATTATACTGTACAAAAACTTTCAAAATGCAGTTGGGAATTTGTTTTAAATCCATATCTCCTGAACGGAATATGATGTCAACCTGATTTTTGTACCAAATTGGCTTTAGAAGTATGCTCTTTTAAATGAAAGTTTACAAAAAACCATGGAAATATTCTTTTAAATACCACCCTATTTGTAAATTATTACTTCTAGCCAGACACTTTGACCACAGAGGCATACTTTTGTCCTTGTGTTGAGTGTGAAAGTCAGTGCAGCTGCAGTGAAATCTGTTTACTATCAATGTCAGAATATGACCATGGAAAATGAGGTGAAGTGTGTGATTATAAAATAAAAATCCCTGGTCTAATTGCTTGTGCTGGATTGTGATTTCTGTTGTGAGCATTGAATACAAAAATGTTTTTTTTTCCATCCATGCACCTCTCTTGATCCCAGCCTTTAATCTCTCGATCCCAATCTTCCCTTGCTTTTTTCCTTTCTGGAATGATTTCTCAATCTGATCTAACCTTTTAGACGTAAGATATGTTTTTTCGGCTTAAGACACAAATTGGGAGAGTCATATGCCTACTTGACCAAAAAGTGTAGACATGGCCTTTAAAAAAATTTGCAAATTGTTATAAGAAGTAGTGCCATCTTGCCCTTGACAATGGTGAGGATATAACGAGGAAATACACACCTGTATCTGGAGATGATGTTGGTGGTTTGGGACGGTGGTAGGTCAGATTGGCTGGCAGTGATCCTCAGTGGCAGACCAGAATTTTGATGTTGGGGAAATAGATACAATATAATACATTCGCTGCCAAGCACATTTAAACGTTGAAGATTTAAGTTCACCACAAAGTCCAAACAAGAAGTAATAAAAGCATAAAGAGGAATGGATGTTTTAGGCTGTAGTTTATTTTGTGGTACTCCTTTCAGTACTGATGTATGCAAGAGGATTTGATGATTGTGCCAGGGACCCCAGCATCACTCATCGGCAGAGAGAGGTGCAACGGTCAAAGGAGTCGTGCCTGTATGCAAAAGGAACCAGGTGCGAAATCCTTGAGCAAGAAATTTGACTCTACTTGTTCCAGTCCACTTGGCTTTAAAATGATTGCCAGTGCTGCTGGAGAGTTGACCTGCGATGGACTGGCATCGTATCAAAGGGGAGTTGTGTGCTCTCATCCGTTTATGCCAAGGAAGCTTAACTTTTAGCTTAACTTATTACTCATCTACAGACTTCTCCTTTAATAGTCAAAACATCCCAGAACAATGGACAGAATGTGGAAAATTCCTTGGAATGTGCCAAAAAGGTCACTACAGAATCCGCCCATTGAACACTACTCCATCCTGGTTTTCAGCTGCCTGTGGCATTCTAGTAACGCATGAAGGATTACGTGACATTGATATGTGGTCACTGCATAGTTTCAAGTTTCCTATTTTATTTCCACGTTACTCCATTTCGTATTATTACAAAATTTGTGGTCAAGTGATTGCGTAATACATGGTCAACTCGTTGAGAGATTGTCCTTGAAACAGGATGAAAATGACAGTGGCAGTTTGATCCCGTCTGTGTTTCAAGGGGCGCTTTCTTCAAATGCGTTGCCAGACAGTAAACCATTATAACTTTAATTTTATCACAGCATATTATGAAGATTTGTTTATAGTCATTTGCCAATTGGAAATGCTTCATATTTTTCAATATCCAGCTACAATATAATGGTATGGAATTTTACACTCTTTTAACACTCACTTGGTCAAATCACTTTTTTTTAAGTTTGTGATAAAGATTAAAAGAGTTTGATTTGATGTACAGTGTACGGAATTATCCATTCACTGGTCAAGGAATAAAATAAACATCGAGACTGCGAGCTCCTTGTTTGCTACAAAAATTAATCTAAAAGGGAAATAATTAATATTTGGTTTGTCGAGATTATAAATTATTTTTTTTTTTTTTTTTTGCTTTCACTCTAACACTTTAATGGTGTGTTTGTCAGAAATCTGTTAAAATGTTCTGCAAACTTCACTACCAGTGAAAAAAATCTGAAATTCACCACTGTTAAATTCTCTCCAAAAACCCTGAGGAATATTAAATGTGTTTTTGAGCTGTCACTCCTCTTGGGTTGAAAGGTCAATCTGTTATTATTTTGGTTTTTAAAGAAAGAAATTCAGGAAAATCTCCAAATAATTCAGGGCTGTCCCTGAAAAAGCACATTGAGCTATAAATCTGTCAAACAATAACTACTTTCTGTGATAATTCTTTACCCTTCACTGCAAGACACCGGATTTAGAACTATTACTAAAGAAAAGATTTTAATAGGCTGTCCCTGAAAAAGCACATTGAGCTATAAATCTGTCAAAGAATAAATACTTTCTGTGGTTGTTTCTTAATCCTTTACTGCAAGACACCAGATTTAGGACTACTTACTAAACAAAAGATTTTAATGGCTGTAGTTTGAAGGTCACTTTCACAATTTTTTGGACGTTGCAAGAACAGCTGTACTTTTTTTTATTAGTTTTAACAGATTTTTCCAGTGAAATTTTTAAGAGTGTGGAAAAATAACAGATTTTTAGAACGAAAATCTGGTAAAGTGTTCATAGTGTTTTTTTTTTTTTTTTTTTTTTAAATTGTATTTGATTGCTGCAAGTGTCTTGGCTCCCTTTCACACCTTCAATAAGCATTGTGGGCATACAGGTAACCTTGAGCTTTTATTTACTTAAAATATCTTGGAAAACTCACAAGGATATTTTGAAGCTTGTAGTGTAGATTTAGATGTAAGGGCATCTTTCAAAGCTCAAGTAATTTGGAATCATCTGCCTCTGTTACCCTATTTCTGTATATACTTCCCTCTATAAGCCCATTCTCTGTACTAGCTTTGAATAGTCGAGCATACTGTCCTGACAGTTCTAGTTGAATCCCCATGCACCACCTTCCCATTTTTGTGTTTTGACCTAATTTGGAAAAAAATAAATGAAGAATGTTTAAGTTTGAATGGGGTGGAGGAGGGAGCGGGAGGTTAAAGCTACGGTAGGAAAACTGGAGACATCATACATCAATAACATTTTTAAATGATAGAATACGGATCGAAGATCTGCTAAGAAAAAGTGCCATTATTTATGATGTATGGATGTTTAAGAATAGAAAAGTAGTGCAATTTTCAAGTGTTCCAACGAGTTTTGTTCCAGATTGTAGCTCATTTATCACATGCACATACTTCTTGGCATATGTTTAGCACTTTGCAAAGTCAAAAGAAAAATTGATTGGACTTGTCCATTTAAGTCTGCTCTTACAAGAGATTTATAGATGTATTTATATCAATACTCATTTTTTTGAGTCTTTATTATCAATATCCATTGTTTTGCATATGTTATCATTCCATTAACTAGTCATTCTTCTTATTTTTATGGTGTGATTATAATCTCATTTTATTTTTCAAAGTCAAAGATGACAATTATATATAGCATGTATGAACATGTACATGCTTGAAATATTAGATAAGATTGCGTTGAGAATTATATTTGTATGTTGCGGAGTATAGTTTAACGAGTATTTAAAGATTGGGTCAGTGGTCACACAAGTCCCTCTTATATGAAAGAGGACTTTAAAAGAAACAAAACATTAAAGAAAGTATTCAAAAATATTCTGTTAAGAAGATACTAATGTTTAATGCTGGTGGGTCTGCAACCAGTAAGTTCACAACTGGTTATCAAAGGTCATGGCCATCTTGATATAATGTCCAGCACTGGATGCTTTTGGGACGTTAAACCTTGCTATGCTATGCTAATGTATATATCATTTGTGTAGAAAAACAGAGATCAGACTAGTTGTGATGTCAACAGCCTCAGATTCCTCAAAATCTGTATTTATTTTATCATGTATTTTTATGTGATTTTGTGGTTCAACATACGTTAACATACTAACTATACTGGGCTGGATTTCGACATGTGGATGCCCCTGGGCAGCCTTCAGTAGTGGAGGCCCACCCTACCTTAGAATACTAAAAAAGTGACAATACATAGTTACAGTCATCCATAAAGTTTATTTTTTCAAGAACAAAGAATCTGAATAATAACATACTTCTTTAATTTAAATATCATGGTCAATCTGTAAGATCTACAAAGTCACAAATTCCTAGAAATTGTAATGATTAAAAATGAGATATAACGATGATTGATAATAAGATATAAAGATGATTGATATAATATAAAGATATAAAGATGATTTATAATGAGATATCAAGATGATTGATAATGAGATATAAAGATGATTGATAATGAGATATAAAGATGATTGATATTGAGATCCAAAGATGATTGATAATGAGATATAAAGATGATTGATAATGAGATATAAAGATGATTGATAATGAGATATAAAGATGATGGATAAAAGATGATATATAAAGATGATTGATAATGAGATATAAAGATGATTAATAATGAGATATAAAGATGATTGGATAATGAGATATAAAGATGATTGATAATGAGATATAAAGATGATTGATAATGAGATATAAACATGATTGATAATGAGATATAAAGATGATTGATAATGAGATATAAAGATGATTGATTATGAGGTATAAAGATGATTGATAATGATATATAAAGATGATTGATAATGAGATATAAAGATGATTGATAATGAGATATAAAGATGATTGTTAATGAGATATAAAGATGATTGATATTGAGATCCAAAGCTGATTGATAATGAGATATAAAGATGATTGATAATGAGACATGAAGATTATTGTTAATGAGATATAAAGATGATGGATAATGATATATAAAGATAATTGATAATGAGATATAAAGATGATTAATAATGAGATATAAAGATGATGGATAATGAGATATAAAGATGATTGATAATGATATATAAAGATGATTGATAATGAGATATAAAGATGATTGATAATGAGATATAAAGATGATTGATAATGAGATATAAAGATGATTGATAATGAGGTATAAAAATGATTGATAATGAGATATAAAGATGATTGATAATGAGATATAAAGATGATGGATAATGAGATATAAAGATGATTGATAATGAGATATAAAGATGATGGATAATGAGATATAAAGATGATTGGTAATGAGATATAAAGATGATTGATAATGAGATATAAAGGTGATTGATAATGAGATATAAAGATGATTGGTAATGAGATATAAAGATGATTGATAATGAGATATAAAGATGATTGATAATGAGATATAAAGATGATTGTTAATGAGATATAAAGATGATGGATAATGATATATAAAGATGATTGGTAATGAGCCATAAAGGTGATTGATAATGAGATATAAAGATGATTGAAAATGAGATATAAAGATGATTGATAATGAGATATAAAGATGATTGTTAATGAGATATAAAGATGATGGATAATGATATTTAAAGATGATTGGTAATGAGCCATAAATTGATAATGATTGATAATGAGATATAAAGATGATTGATAATGAGATATAAAGATGATTGATAATGAGATATAAAGATGATTGATAATGAGATATAAAGATGATTGATAATGAAATATAAAGATGATTGGTAATGAGATATAAAGATGATTGATAATGAGGTATAAAGATGATGGATAATGATATATAAAGATGATTGATAATGAGATATAAAGATGATTGATAATGAGATATAAAGATGATTAATAATGCGATACAAAACAGAGAATGAAATAAGACGAATATCTGTTCCACTTAACTACTTCTCACATGTACATTTTTCCTTACAATTTCTTTCTCCATTAAATTTGTAGGCCCCTGGTTATTGAGGCCCGTGGGTAACTGCCCCTACCTAAATCTGTCCGTTACTGTACCAGTCATTTTTACACAAATAAGACAGAACTTTAAACTTGAATATCTCCTTAAATTAAGATAAACTCTTTGTCATATGAGATAAACTTGCCCACTCAATTACTTTTCTTCAGTTGTCCTTTAATTACCTGGAGAAGAGCATACTAAACGGGAGCCAGACCTATATTCAGCTGAAAAGATGCAACAAGTTTGGATGTTGGGTCATGTCCATCTGGACCCAGGAATCACTAATCAATGTTGCTGCCGGGTCACGTCCTGTACCAGTAGGCAGGGTGCACAAGATAAAGGGAGGGGGGGGGTGGGAATGCATTTATTTAGCAGAAGAAATACACCATTTTTGTATATTATGCTCCCAATAGGGTACTCATGCTGGCCATAGCCATGACAGCAACTTATACCTGTACTAGGACTTAGACAGTACCCTTAAAGGGGCCCACCCAGAAAGGGAGGGGGGGGGCGGTATTCAGCCGAAAAGATACATGGATGTATTTTCTTCTATTGGAACCATTATACATTGGCGGCACATAATCACATAAATACTAATGACAGCAACTTTATCCTGTGCCAGGGCTTAGACAGTAGCCTTAAAGGGTTCCCCTCAACTTATTTATTCAGCCAAAAAGATACATGGATAAGTCTTCTTCTATTGAAACGATTATACCTTGGGGGTCATATAAATACCAATGACAGCAACTTTATCTTGCACCTGGGCCCAGACAGTAGCCTTAATGGGCCCTTGTCCCCTTAATGGGCCCCTGTCCCTCAACTCGTTTACTCAGCCGAAAAGATACATGGATGAATCTTCTTCTATTCGAACCATTATACCCGGAGGACACAAAAATGCCAATGACAGAAAATTTATCTCATAACGAGGCCCAAACAGTAGCCTTAAAGGATCTATACATAGTGTGTTTTTAAGTCGAAAAGATACATGGATCAATTTTCTTCCATTTGAGGTTTTATGCATGGCGGTTGCAAATCTACCACTGTCTGCTACTTTGTCCTCCATTAGGGCTTAAAAGTAATCATTAAGGGTTGAATGGCCCTAATATTACTGAGTTAAAGCTATACGTGTGTAATACATTGGAACTATTGCAACATTACTTCACAAAAACACGAATTTATTGTTACCAAGACATGTTCGGAAGATACTGGGACCCTTTAACGAAGTAAATATTTTGATGAATACATCATTCTGACAAAAAAAAATTATGGTAAAAACTTTACTGAAAGTATTACTTTAAATTTCAACAATATGGTTTTCTCTAACAACAGAAGAAAATAAAAGTGCGCCCAAAGTGATGTGGATGCAATATGTCCAACAAATTGTATGCCTGTTATATTAAAAAAAAAATTACAGAAAATCGCTGGGTGTGTCTAAACTATTAACAACTCTAGATTGAACAGTTGTGTTTGCTTTTGAGGTAGGGGGCTGGGCTGAAGGGTGAGGGTGTTCAAGGGCAATGCTATAAAGATATTTTGAGATGTTTATTTTATGTACCCTTTATGATTTTTTATTTCAAAGCCTTCTTCCCTCCACCTCTCATGTACAAACCTATCAAATAGAAGGTAGAGAATGTTTGTATTCTAGCATTCATGCAACCTTACCCTTAAATATTGATACTCTTTCATGTCTTTAATTGGTTAAAAATCAACAAGAAAACGAAATAACTTTAGTGCAATGACATAGGAAGCATAATACATCCTTTGTCTGTGCTTGATTAATAAGTTGGTGTAGATTCTTTGACTACAGAGGGTCTTAAAGTAAAACTCGTTTACACAGCTTATTGCATTTCTTTGTTTCTTTATTTTCTGTTCTGTGCAACACGGTTCACTGTGAAGATATAAACACGAATACACTTCCTAAATACTTGTCTGTAACGCATGCTAAATTAATATAAACATTGATCTAAAATGAATGCTACCCTCTACAATAATGGTGAAAATATTCTGAAACGTCTCCCTCATTCCAATCGCAAAGCTACTAACATCGTAATACATTCTGCAATGTCGCCCTCATTCAGAGTCTTATTTTAGCCGGGGGGGGGAGACCAAAATACACATTTTCTGTATAGCGCCACCAATTCACGGCGTGGCTTGACCTAATCATAACGAGTCATCAAGCACTCATTCATGACCTTACATAATAATCGCACAAACGGAACCCAATTAACCACTCCATTACAACTAGTGTTCCAAATGAACAGCTTAGCATGAAATATGAATATCATATACAATTTAACGATGATTAGAAAGGTGAATTTGTCATAAATTCAAGGAATTATAGATCGTAAGGGGTCAGTTACCTACGGGTCATTGTACTGCAATTCCCATATAACGTTAGTACGACTCGAATATCAACGATGACTTTAAATTGTTGATAAAACACCATAAAACTGACACATGTAAATCTTAACCGAAAAGATAACTATTATGAATAGGATTACAACTTACCGACTATTTGACCACCACGACTCTCTCAAATTAAGCAAAACTTGCTACTTTCTTAAGAGCATTATTTGTCCAGACTTAATCATTCTTTGAGATTTTCGACTGTAAAAAGGATGGCGCTATTATATTACAAAATGCCGCAACATACCGGCCCCAAATTAGTCCTCCTAAAGCACTAATTTCTTCAACTACCAAGGAGTGGCGGCATCTACCTTCCCAATACCAATGACATAAACAACTTAGACTATGACCAGCACAACTACAACGTCGCTGATATCTTAGTGCTAACTTCACAACTCTCGTATAACTCCGAACACCCATAAACTTAAATGATACAACTTATCTACACT
The DNA here is from genome assembly GCA_020152595.1 of Chiridota heheva. NCBI lineage: Eukaryota > Metazoa > Echinodermata > Holothuroidea > Apodida > Chiridotidae > Chiridota > Chiridota heheva. The sequence goes on along the minus strand of JAIGNY010003632.1, from coordinate 402,275 downwards.
GTGTACACAATGTCTTCACAAGAAGACTGTAACTAATCAAATCTAGGACTTCACTACATTCTCAGCTGCCTCGAGCAAACAAAGCTTCGAGATTGGTCTCTGTAAAACTTTAGACCAACTCTGACTTCTACGGTTCTGACATATCCTTGTCTGTCGGGATATGTGGTCACAACGCCACCCAATGGCCACTGACCACGTGACATGCTATCGTCCATTACGAGTACCAAGTCATTGATAGCAAAATTTCTTTTAGGTTTTGTCCACCTTTGTCTGGTTTGTAAGAGTGGCATGTACTCTTTAACCCATCTTCTCCAAAATTGGTCAGCTAAGTACTGAACCTGTCGCCAACGTCTGTGGTTGTAGCTGTCTTCTTTGACAAATGTTCCAGGGGTAAACATGGATTGCTTCGAGTAGGAGCAGATGATTTGGCGCCAATGGTTGATCGCCCTTTGGGTCCATACTCAACTGGGTCAGCGGTCTCGAATTCAAGATGGCCTCAACTTCAGTCATCAATGTTGTCAACGACTCATCCGTTACTGTCTGTTGACGAGTAGACTGCCCAAGATCTTACGAACGGAACGAATTATACGCTCCCATACTCCGCCCATGTGGCTTGCTGTAGGTGGATTGAATCTCCACTCAATGCCTCTTTGCGCAAGGAAACGTTGTACTTTGGTTGAATTCAGTTGAGACAGACTGTCCTTCAGCTCCTTGTAAGCTCCCTTAAAGTTTGATCCGTTGTCACTAAAGATCTTCTCCGGGAATCCTCTCCTATTGATAAATCGCCTCAGTGCATGTATGAATGAATCTGTATCTAAAGAATGTGACAGTTCTAGGTGCACTGCTCTACTTGCCATACACGTGAATATGCATCCATATCTCTTGACTTGACTGCGTCCCTGTTTGACGAGAAAGGCCCAAAGTAATCAATCCCTGTGAAGGAAAAAAAGGAGGTTTGTCTGACGTTACGCGTTCATTGGGCAAATCAGCCATCAATTCTTGACCATGACGTGCATTCCTTCTCTTACAAAGCAGGCAATTTCCTATAACTTTACGCACAGCCGCTCCACCCTTAATTATCCAATAATTTTCTCTGAGGGCTGTCCATGTCATCCCTGCTCCTGAGTGTCCTACAACTTGATGATAGTGAGTGATTAATGATTTAGTCACATGGTGTTTGTTTGGCAAAATGACAGGGTGTTTCTTTTCTTCTGGTATTGGAGCCCTATTCAGTCTCCCACCGACACGCCATAGTCCGTTGATTTCGACTGGACATAGTTTCTCCAATCCGGGTTTGAGGTGTTCTTCCCACTTTGGTACAGTCTAAACCTGGAAGCGATGTTCTTTGGACGTATCTCATTATCTCTCTTTCTGCAAACTGGAGTTCACTTGCTGTGAGGTCGTCCCTCTGAAAGTCGTTGCATCCCTTTACCTTGGCTTTCAGGAACGATTTGAATCTCAGTATCCATCCGACCCCGCGTCTCATGCGATTCCATGATGAGTATTGTGTTAGAAGTGCATCGATGGAGTCTTCAACACATGTGGCAAAGACTTGTGCTTTCTTGCTTTCTGGATCCACTTTCTCCTCTTCCAGGAGAATTTCACCATCTTTTTCAGCAGTAAGCGGAGAGACAGGCCACTCACGTTCATCTTTACGAAGAAATTCTGGGCCGTTGATCCATTGTAACAAATTTTCAGCCTTGACACCTGGGGAGCCATCATCAGCAGGGTTCCGTCCAGTGTCTACATATCTCCATTGACTTGGCTCACTGACCTCATGTATCTCTGCAACTCTGTTTGCCACGAAGGTGCGAAATCTCCTGCTTTCGTTGTTCACATACCTCAGAACCGATGTGGAGTCTGTCCAGTAGGTGACGGTTTGGACTTTTAATCTTAATTCATCCTTGATGATACTGCTAACTTTCGTGGCAAGAACAGCAGCTGACAACTCCAACCTTGGGATTGTCATTCTCTTCAGAGGACTCAGTCTTGCTTTGCCCATGACAAGAGCACAGTGGGTTCTTCCATCCCCGTTGGTTGTTCTTAAATACGCACAAGCTGCATACGCCTTCTCTGACGCATCACTGAATAAGTGAAGGTCGTGCCTGACTTCTTTGTAGTCAGTTGGTTTGTAGCACCTGTCAATTTCGACCGATGTCAGCACAGAAGTATCGTCAAGCCAGTCATTCCATCTCTGTAGTTCCTCTTGGCCAACAGGCTCATCCCATCCTTTCCCTTGAGCACATAAATCTTGCAGTAGTATCTTGGCTTGTAAGATGAATGGTGCCGCAAACCCCAAAGGATCATAGAGGGAGCTTGTAGCAGAAAGAATTCCTCTTCTTGTTGGCTGTACCTTCTTATGAGTTGCTCTGAAGCTGAATTTATCTTTGTTGACATCCCATAAAACTCTGAGAGTCCTTTCAATTGGCAGTTGTTCCAAATCTAGGTCAACAAGAGATGAGGCTCTCTCTGCTGGTGGAATGGCGTGAAGCACCGTTTTTTCGTTGCACACCCACTTGGTTAGTCTAAATCCACCTCTTTTTAGCAGTTCACATAGTTGGGGAATCAACCGCAGAGCTTCTTCTGCTGTAGGAACCGACTTCAAACAGTCGTCGACATAAAAGTTCTCTAGTACAGTTCGCCCAACATCAGCTTCAAAGTCTTCCTTGTTTTCTTCGACTGTCTTTTGCAGTGCAAAGCAAGCGCAGCTGGGGGAAGAGGTTGCGCCAAATAGATGAACCTTCATTTCATATGTTCGTGGTTTGTTATCCAAATCTCCATCTGGCCACCACAGGAATCTCAAGGCCTTCGCATCAGATGGAGGCACTCTCACCTGATTAAACATCCCTTCAATGTCTGCAACAATTGCGACTCTCTCTTGTCTGAAGCGCATCAAAACACCCACAAGCTTATTCATGAGATCTGGCCCTTGAAGTAAGTGGTCATTGAGTGCCACACCTTGGTACTTTGCTGCACAATCGAACACTACTCGAACCTTTCCTGGCTTCATTGGATGTATCACCGGGTGGTGGGGTAGATACCAAACTGTTCCAGAGTTTGATTCCTATTTCTTTCTACTTCCTCGGCATATGCTTTCTCTATGTACTCGTTGACAGCAGTTTTATACTGTGAGTGGAGTGTCGGGTCTCGCTTCAACTTTTTCTTCAGGTGTTGAAGTCTTACTTCTGCTAACTTCTTGTTGTTTGGCAAGGCTGGTGGGTATTGCCTCCATGGCAAACCTAGTTGATAATGGCCTTCCACTTTCTTGATAGTGTTCTCCATGATCGATTTTGCTTTCTTTTGTCTTCAACAGAATAGCCTTGCTTATGTCCACATGCAAAGTCCATCTCCCAGAAGCGTTTAACTTGTTCATTTAGTTGGCTGTCAGCTGATACATGGAAGATTTCTGCAGAAGTCTTACAAGTCTCCTTTCGCCTTGTGGTAGGTCCCAGAAGTGTCCATCCTAACGGTGATCGAACTGCATAAGGCTCCTTCCTTTGTCCTCTTCGTTGGTCATACACCCAGAAGGCTTCTGGTGTGTCGCTTCCAATCAGGATTCTCACATTGGCTCTCTCGGGATTGTGAAACTTGATCCCTGGAGGTGTGCCCATTGATCAGTATCATCCTGCACAGGTATGCTTCGATGTTGTACAGGTAATTTGTCAACAGTCCATGCTCTACTGATCTCGATTTCTTCATCTTCTGCGAGTCCCTGTACCGAGAAGCTTACTTCCATTCCTTCACGTTGAGTGTTGGCATCATTGACCGTTGTAAGGGAGAATACTCTTCTGTCACCTTTCACTCCCAATTCTGTTGCTAAACTTTTGGCACATAGTGAAATGTTGCTTCCTTCGTCAAGAAGGGCCCATGTTGTCACCTCTCTTCGACCATACTTTGCCTTCACAGGGAGAACTCTCAAACATACCTCCCTCCTTGCTCCAACTACATGGCATTCCGCTCGTTCGGGTTTTTGTTCTGGAACACTTTTATGTTGTCGACCTTTACCAGCTTCCCTGCTATTATACAAAGAAGTTCCGGCCCCATTTCGTTGACTTCTCCCTCCAAACTGGTTTCTCTCCATGTGAAGCAAGGTGTTGTGTTTCCTCTTACACACTCTGCAACTGAGCTTTGATCGACACCCTCTTGCTGTGTGTGTATCTTCCAGACAGTTAAAACAAACGCCGGCTTTCTTTGTGAATTCGAACCTTTCTTCCACTGTTTTTCTGTTTAAAGGCACTGCATGAGTCCAGTGGGTGTGTTCCTGAGCAGCACTTGCACCTCTTGACTTCACCTGTCGAGTCTTCATAGTGAGTTGCAAAGGATGATATCTTGACATTTTTGAAGCCATTTCGCTGCTTATTGTTAGGCTTTGCATAGGTTGCTGACTTCCCAATATTTTGTCCAAAAACATTGCTCCCAATCTTAGCTTGTTCTTCCACAAATGTGGTTATATCAGAAAAGGTCGGGATCACGTTTGACTCCATTAAAGAATGCGCAGTTCGAGCCCACTTTCCCTGAATATGGAAGGGCAGCAGATTTTGAACCTTCAATAAAGTGTCGGTGCTGCTCATGTCTGCAGTATACCTCATCTGTGACAAAGTCATCTGGCATCTCCTCATATCTCTGGCTAGATTCCACAAGGCTTGATTATCATTTGCTTTCACAACAGGTCTGTTCAAAACGTTCAAAAGGTGAGCTTGTGCCACCACGTAATTGCGACCAAATTGTTCATGGAGTATATCAAGTGCACGTTGATAACCGATGTCCGGGTCCAACAGAATGCAGTTTTCTATTGCCTCATGAGCTCTATCGGTGCAGAACTGAATCAAATATGACAGCTTCGTTCTGTCGTCTGAGATTTTGCTAGCGATATTTACTTCAAAGCTATTGATAAAATTCCAATATTCTACAGGGTCGCCAGAAAACTTTACTATCTCAGGCTTTGGCAAACCCATTGCAACAGACAGCAGATCAAAGCTTTGGGTCAGAGGACTAAGTTGGAATCCTTGTGGTTGGTCTATATTTTCATTTTGGTACATATCCTGCATATGTGGTCGATACATATTTCCCTCTTGAATGTGTCCCTTTGATAAGATTGATGCATATTTCCTTGAAATACATCGTTCTGATGAGATTGGTAAATGTTTTTTTCTTGTAAAACGTCACTTGAATACGGACGGTTAATAGATCTTTCCTGGGATGTATTCTTTGGTTGTTCAAATGGATTGTTTGAAGGTCGATTTTGCCCTTTACTTGACAGACCATTCTTGGCTGGGTTATTCTGGGATACATCATTTTGGGATGCCTCTTTACCTTTAACTGTAGAACACCAGTCCGCTGTTCTTTGAGGTGCTTCTTCTTCAGGCAGCTTTATAAGATTTGCATGCAGACGCCGATAGGTGGATTCATTTTCTACCTCCGTTTTCCACAGTTCAGTTTCTTCTTTAGCTTGTTCTATTTCATTGTCTAATTGCATAGCTTGTAATTTTTGGTCCAATTCGAATTGTTGTTTTTTGATTTTCATCTCCCTTTGGGCTTGTTCCTTTTTGAGTTCAGCTAATCTTTGTTTGACTTTGGCTTCTTTAAGTTTACTGCTGGATGAACTCAATCTGGATGTTCTTGTCTCCATGGAACTTGCATCTCCATCTTTTCCTGATGTTCCAGAAGCTTCATCTAATGTTTTCCATGTTTCTCCGTCCATAGTGAGTCGTGAACTGATGTAGATTCTTTGACTACAGAGGGTCTTAAAGTAAAACTCGTTTACACAGCTTATTGCATTTCTTTGTTTCTTTATTTTCTGTTCTGTGCAACACGGTTCACTGTGAAGATATAAACACGAATACACTTCCTAAATACTTGTCTGTAACGCATGCTAAATTAATATAAACATTGATCTAAAATTAATGCTACCCTCTACAATAATGGTGAAAATATTCTGAAACGTCTCCCTCATTCCAATCGCAAAGCTACTAACATCGTAATACATTCTGCAATGTCGCCCTCATTCAGAGTCTTATTTTAGCCGGGGAGACCAAAATACACATTTTCTGTATAGCGCCACTAATTCACGGCGTGGCTTGACCTAATCATAACGAGTCATCAAGCACTCGTTCATGACCTTACATAATAATCGCACAAACGGAACCCAATTAACCACTCCATTACAACTAGTGTTCCAAATGAACAGCTTAGCATGAAATATGAATATCATATACAATTTAACGATGATTAGAAAGGTGAATTTGTCATAAATTCAAGGAATTATAGATCGTAAAGGGGTCAGTTACCTACGGGTCATTGTACTGCAATTCCCATATAACGTTAGTACGACTCGAATATCAACGATGACTTTAAATTGTTGATAAAACACCATAAAACTGACACATGTAAATCTTAACCGACGAAAGATAACTATTATGAATAGGATTACAACTTACCGACTATTTGACCACCACGACTCTCTCAAATTAAGCAAAACTTGCTACTTTCTTAAGAGCATTATTTGTCCAGACTTAATCATTCTTTGAGATTTTCGACTGTAAAAAGGATGGCGCTATTATATTACAAAATGCCGCAACAGTTGGTATGATTTATGTTAAATAAAAAAAATCATCTCACAGGAGTATTAATGAATTAAGAATGAAGCAATTTTTTGGTTTTAGCCATTTATTAAACTGTCAAATGGATCAAATTCAATAGTACAAATTATGGATGGTATTACAACAAATTAGCAATGGCTTGTGTGCATTAACAAATCAGTTCAAAATGAGTTAGCAGTTTATGCCTGATCCTCCCATCTTCCCATTCGCTGTCACAATCATTACTCCGTGGCAGGTCACTCAATTCAATGTCATTGTCCAGTAAGTCCACGATTAGCCTGTCCTCAAAATCACATGAATCGCTTTCTGTGTCAAAGGGCATGGCATGTTGTAGCTCTGCGTCGTCATCACTGATCATGGTGTCCGGAAGAGATGATCCCGCAAACCAGTAAGGGATATAGCGACCATCCTCATTACGACCCATCCAAAATTCAGTGGATTAAGTCTTTCGTTGGTTGAGAGGTATGAGCTCGTCTCCACAGCATAGCTATGTAGTTAGCATGTGACAAATGTTGCTCTAGTGCTTTCTCACAGGGTGGTAAGGACGGCGAACAATTGATTCTTTTTAACTGGACATCTTTCTTTTGTTGCCTGTCATTTTGATGAAAGACTGGTACCTGGCCTCGTTGATGTTATTAAATTGCCCAAAGCCATACATTCTGCTCACATAAGCGGTGATCGCTGGTTTATCTATACACAATGACTTAAGTGCTAAAATGTGATTTCTGTCCACTTGCCTTTTCTGTATAATGCAGAGTTAAAGTCACACCCAGTGAGTGCATGGAAAGCGATAAATGATTCAGTCAATCCTATTTGCTTTTTTCCCAGCATATTTTCGTCAAGAAATTAGCCCCTCTTCCCCACAGTGATCAGATGATACTCCTCCTAATTTCAAAGCTAGGTGGAACGAGATCAACGCAGACGGATAAATTACGAATATAATTTACTCGACTTAATCACCGGGGAGGGGGGGTGGGGGGGGATACAAATATATATATATATATATATATATATATATATATATATATATATATATATATATATATATATATATATATATATATATATATATATATATATATATATATATATATATATATATATATATATATATATATATATATATATATATATATATATATATATATATATATATATATATATATATATATATATATATATATATATATATATATATATATATATATATATATATATATTCATATATATATTTATATATATATATATATATATATATATATATATATAAATGTATGTATATATATATATATATATATATATCATATATATATTTATATATATATATATATATATATATATATATAAATGTATATATATATATATATATATATATATATATATATATATATATATATTTAAATAAATACATATATATATATATATATATATATATATATATATATATATATATATATATATATATATATATATATATATATATATATATATATTGAATATATTTATATATATATATATATATATATATATACACATATATATTGAATATATATATATATACATAAATATATATATATATATATATATATATATATATATATATATGTGTGTGTGTGTGTATGTGTGTGGGTGGGTTAGACCCACCATTTCGATACATGTCACCTGTTAGATAGGATAAGGTAAAAATATGGGTGTAACCTAATTTCCTAATACCGCCATTCCATGTGTGTGTTGTATACTGAGTGGTCACCAGTTATATAGGACTACGCCCACGTCATCAGTTGTAGGGTCTACACACGTATGTGTGTGTGTGTGTGTGTGTGTGTGTGTGTGTGTGTGTGTGTGTGTGTGAGTACAGTTAGACCCACCAACTGATTACATTTGTATGTTTACACACCTTCAAAGTGATGACACGCACACAACCGATTTGGTTCATGTGTGTGTTACAGATTTTGAGTTAAAAGCGACACAAAATCAGATGTTGTATACGCACACACACAAACGCAAAAATTACCAAATTTGGTCTGGTTCCAGAAACTTATGACCCCTAACCCCTAACATGAAGTCATCATATGAGACCTCCCCCCCTCCCCTCCTCCCCCACCTCCCTTACAAATAGTTTTTGGACCGTGGTAAGAGACTCAGGTATTTTGGTACTGAGCAATTGTGGTGAGGCAAATGGTCAAATCTGGCCCCAATATGAAATACTTTCCTACGCCCTTGCTTTCAAGACTTCGCCCATGAACCCCATAATTTTCCCCGTTTTTTTTTTTCAATTTGCAGGAAAATTCTGCAAATACTTATCTGAATAGATTTTAAGAACTTTGAAATAATCTTTTTTCATCACTTACACAATTTGTTTCGATTTTAAACACTTGTGGGGTATAACCATAAACCAAAAGTGTTATGTGGTTCCGATGATGTTGTAATTCTTTAAATAGCCCACCTGCATCGTCTCCAAATGTAGTGACCCAAAATGTGTAAAGGTTATTCCCAATTGTAAGCAGATACACACAACACTAATATCACCTGGCCTTTATCGACATAAAATAGATGTCCCCCCCGCCCCCTTCCAAAAAAAAAACCTGATTAGATCTAAACATAATTCACTGATTCATCTTCAAACAGGGTATACAAATCAAAGTAATAATGATACAAATCTCCCACCGGAACACACACACACACACGTTTAGACCCTACAACTGGTGACATATCCATAATAACTGGTGACCACTCACCCATACATTTGTAGACCCTACAAGTGATGACGTGGGCGTAATCCAATGTAACTGGTGACCAACCAATATATAACACACACATGGGATGGCGGCATTAGGTTATACCCGTATTTTTAACTTAACTTACAGGTGACATGTTCCGAAATGCAAATACACTGAACTAGAGTAGTGTTTTAGTCATAATAGTTTTGAAAACAAACCGATTGTGAGTTTCCACACGTAGGTATATACACAACATGGAACACGGAAGGCATTTCTTTCCAGATCCAAAATACCCCCCCTCCCCTTAGATTTTTTTTTTTTAAACTACGGCTCTGATTAAAGAAGCCAATACTGATTATGAATCTTGTCCATAAATTTCAACTTTTTAAGATGAAGTCATTGTTGTTTAATTTACTCATTCTATCGCTTCAAAAAATCAAAACAAATGTAGATTCTCCAACCTTTTAAACAATTGTAAATATTTTGTCTGTTTGTAATGATCCTGATGTGAAAAGATGGAAATAGTCAATCGAATATCAATCTACTAAGTAGACTTCCCGTGGCACTCCTTCAATTATAGATATGCTTAGACTTTAGAACATGTAGAAAGAGTAATGAAACGGGTGTATGGAAACGTGTTCTACAATATAGAAATGGTTGTACTTTGCTTTAGAATATAAAAAATGGGGGTAATGCTTTGGGGAAAGATTAATTCTTAATTATTCCTAAATACTCTAAATAAAGAAATTGTGGAAGCATACGCCGGTCAAACCACGGAATTAAGTCGCGTCGTAATTGAAATTACATCGCGTCATAATAATATTGGCTACGCGACCCAAATATTTACCACTCAACGGCCATATTGAACTGTTTTAAACCTTGGATTAGGTCGGGACACTAAATCTACCATTGAGTTTTAAATCGATTTACGACGCGACTTTATTTCTACAGCTTTGATGCACATGCCTTTTCTGGTTTTAAGGGTGCGTCGTAATTGCGAGGCTTAAATAGTCTGGTTGTGTGGTAAATATTTGGGTCGCGTCGTAATTCGAATTAAGCCTCAACCTCATAAATAAAGTCGTGATAGATTGTCACGTCAGTTGTCACGTCGATTGTCGCGTCGTAAATAGTATTGAATTAAGGACGCGACGTAATTCCGAGGTTTTTACCGGCAAATGCTGACCGAGTTAAAGTCGTTATGGATTGTCACGTCGTGAATAGACTTTAAATAGGTACGCGACGTAAACCTAAGGTTTTGATTATCTCGCTCACGTGATGTGAAACAGTTTTGATGGGTATACGGTATGTATTCAGTGCAGCCAGTCAGTTATTGCATGCTTGCGTGGAAATTAATTTGATGTTAAATAAAGTACACTTTTATTTCAGTAAAAGTATATGTGTTTTAGGTTTTTGTGATTTTGTTACTACAATTCTCATATCATTTTAAAATTGTATTATTATTATTAATTATGGATTTCTTATATGTGAATAAGAGTGGGCATCTCATTATGTAAAAATCAAATTTCCAGTATTTGCAGTCATATTTTTTAATCAGTATGCATGACTTTTATGTTTTAGTATAAAGCTTATCTATTTCCTGTATATTCATAAGTAACCAATATATAATTTCATTAAGTCATACTCAAAGAAGCATGACTTTATATGTATGCTTATCTCGTAATTGCTATTGCCTACCATTATCTTTGAAAAATACTTTTCGCACTGCACGTGTATGCTTTACGTAAGTATGCGCGATGGTGCATAACTTCTGACCTCTGACACAAAGAGTCCTTACGCGTATATTGCACTGATGAATGGAAATGGCGTTAGGCGAAGGATTGTTTATCGAAATGGTGTCAAGGCATGCAAGGGCAGTAGGTTGCGCTAATGGGTCGGCAAGATTTTGAAAGTCACTCAGAATTACGCTGCTAAAAATGGTGCTATTTTTACGATGTCTGCACTAAATGAAATAATTAAACCAGTTTTCAGGGTATAATTGATCCAAGTAAGAACTTCTTGATGTTCAAATATTAAGTTTTTATAAAATTACAGCATTTTTTGTTGAGTTGTCTCAACTACCTGTATGGCCGAATAATTGCCTATACCTTTTCAACTCGTTGAGAGAGTGTCCTTCGAACGGGATGGAAATGTACTGGCAGTTTCATCCCGTCCATGTTTCAAAGGGCGCTTTCTTCAAATGCAAATCTCCATCTTATCAGATCTTCCATCAAATGTATGCACCATTTATGTATACATGCCATAAAGAAATTTTAAGGTGATTAATTCACCTCAGGGATGTAGTTTTTGTTATGTTGTTGTCCAGACAATTATCATTTTATAACAGTGAGTTTATAACAGTGAGTGGTAATATTCAGATTTCGACTGCTTTAGGTAATTTAGGGGGTGATCCAGAAGGAATGGGGAGGGGGAGGGGTCTGGTAGAAGGGTGGAAACAACCCCCTTACAGCCTGGATAAACAATTGTAACCATTATTTTCAACTAAAAGGCTCACTGAAAGGGACAAAATTAGACAGGAATCGAGGAAAAGGGGCACTTTGCTAAAAATCCTAGTTTTACCCCACACACAGTCTGGATATGCTATCTAATAGAATGATGTTTTTTTTTAAAGAAATTCAAAATAAAGAATTATATTGTATGTTGCTTCTAGTCTGTACAACGCATGGTGTATATTCAGTTTCTGTTATCGGTTTTGCTGTATTAATTTTGCTGAGGTATCAAAAGTCTGGATATTTGTTTTCTTTAAATGCAGCAATGAGTCTGCAGGACAGAGCAGCAGTGGCGTTGTGAGGGGTTGTTTACCCGAGCTTGGAGATTAGGACACCTAGTCGCTATGACAATTTGGGGGAGAATTTCTGATGATATTCTTGAATGTTTTTCCTGTGGTGTTTTAAAGGCAACGTTTGTAAATGAATTAAGCACAATTTTTTTTTACATTGGTGGTTTGGTGGGGATCTATAGGGCGAAGCTCCCAGAAGCTCATATTTTGAGCATTTGAAAGCCCCAAAACTTGCTTCAATTCAATGCAAATTGGGAAATTTGGGGTAGACTGGACCAAATTGCAAACAAACCAAATTAATGAGGATTACATTATAATATGGTTTATGTACTTAGGAATAGAGGAGCAGAGGTGCAATTGGCCCTGGCCGATTTTTTTATTTTCGGAGATATGGCTAAAGACAGTGGCACCGGAAGTACTTTTAATTTGGGGGTAAAACTTTCCATGACGTGATTTCTAGGGACGTGGCGTCTAGGGACGTGGCGTCTAGGAACGTGGCTTTCAGGGATGTGGCGTATAGGAACGTGGCTTCTAGGGACGTGGCGTCTAGGAACGTGGCGTCTAGGGACCACTAAAGGTCCAGGTTTAGGGGAAAACCCAAAGATCCCACAACTTGCCAAAATTTAATGCACATTTGGGATAGGGGACTGGCATGGTCATTTTTAATTGCCCGAATTCGAAGAGAAATACTTAATGAAGTAAAATTACGTCCAAAATTGACTGGTTATTATTTTGAGGAGGTGGGGGAGGGGGAGGTGCAAAGGGTTGAAGTAGAATTTGCTGAAATTTTTTCCAAATGGTACCGATATTAAAGAGCCTGATAGGTGCAAAAGCTCCTCGATTTTGAGCACTAGAAAGCCCAAAAACTTGCCAAAATTCAATGCAAATTTGGAGTAGACTTGACCAAATTATTGGGGAGTGTCCTTGGTCAAAATATTTGATAAATATTGCAATGAAAACTAATTGGAGAATAATTACAGAATAGCATACAAATTCAATTGTAAATGCATTCTAAGAATGATTACCTTTTTGTTTCTTGAATATATTCTCCCTCCCTTCACGGTTTCAATAACCACGGTTCAGTGGTTAAGGAGTCCGTGTTCGGAGTGAGAAGTACCAGTCAGGTTCAACGATTCCCGGTCAAGAAGCTGGTTGTGTCCTTTGGCAAGCCACTTTTATCCCGCTTTCCGCCGCAGATTGTGAAAACGTGTAGCAGCATTTCTGAGGAGTTATTGTAAGGAAACCGTGATAAGCACCAGCCCCATATGGCTTGGATGGATTTAGCATCTCTTTAACACCTTGTCAACAAACGTTAATTTGAAAGAAAAGTGTGTGTGTTATAAACAAATAGAGGGACAAGTTTCCAGTCCAAGTCTTTCATACAATATATAAGATTGATTGTAACTGCACTTGGTAAATGGAGGAAAATCTTGCCCTCGCCACCTGAATAGCATCCTTTAGGAGGCATATACAACTTAATTTTCAAGCATTAACAACAATACATAGTACTAGTCTGCTGTTATCATCTTTTGACGTTGACAAAACTATAAAAAGTTAAAGAATTGGATGCTGATTCAGTGTCATACTTGTAGTACAAAACAAGAAAACTATTAAAACCAACCAATTTAGAAGATATACCCAAACAATGTTTCATGAACATACTGTACATAAACTCAGTTTTCATAACTGTAAGGGCGTGTACTGTACATACTTAGACTCAGTTATCATAATTGTAGGGGCGTGTACTCTACATACTTAGACTCAGTTTTCATAACTGTAAGGCGTGTACTGTACATACTCAGACTCAGTTTTCATAACTGTAAGACGTGTACTGTACATACTCAGACTCAGTTTTCATAACTGTAGGGGCGTGTACTGTACACACTAAGACTCAGTTTTCATAACTGTAGGGCGTGTACTGTGCATACTTAGACTCAGTTGTCGTAACTGTAGAGGCATATACTGTACATACTTAAGCTCAGTTTTCATAACTGTTGGGGCGTGTACTGTACAGACTCAAACTCTGTTTTCATAAGTGTAGGGGCGTGTATTGTACATACTCAGACTCAATTTTCATAACTGTAGGGGCGTGTACTGTAAATACTCAAACTCTGTTTTCATAACTGTAGGGGCGTGTATTGTACATACTCAAACTCAATTTTCATAACTGTAGGGGCGTGTACTGTACAGACTCAAACTCTGTTTTCATAAGTGTAGGGCGTGTATTGTACATACTCAGACTCAATTTTCATAACTGTAAGGGCGTGTACTGTACAGACTCAAACTCTGTTTTCATAAGTGTAGGGGCGTGTATTGTACATACTCAGACTCAATTTTCATAACTGTAGGGGCGTGCACTGTACATACTCAAACTCAGTTTTCATAACTGTAGGGGCGTGTACTGAACATACTCAAACTCAGTTTTCATAACTGTAGGGGCGTGTACTGTACAGACTCAGACTTTTTCATACCTATAGTGGCGTGTACTGTACATACTCAGACTCAGTTTTCATAAATGTAGGGGCGTGTACTGTACACATAAAGAAATAATCTTCTTTGTGAAGAATGGTCCATTAATCATTCATGGGTTTTGCACAAAGTCCTCCCAAGCATATAATGTATATTTATACCTAGGCCCAGCCAAGGACTAATCTGATTCACATCACTGAACCGCAGTTATGTAGCTTGAGCCCCAGATGAATGACCTGTTGTGGACAGTGTAATAGTAGCTGGTTGCTAACAAGCCTGAACTGTGAATAGACTATGAATATGCTGTAAGTTAAGAAGGTATAAATTACTCCTGTGTTGTGTATGGTGTAAAATTCTACCTACTGTGGTGTAGCGGTTACCATACCTGTCTACAGACCACGAGGTAGACACGCCAGTGTACCACAACTGGTTATCAGAGGCCGTGGACACTGACTTGGTTGTCGGTGTTATGTCTGTCCGTACGTCGTACCTGTGTTCTCGTCCGGGTTGTATTAAGCGTTTCGTGATAGCATTGTTACTATCATAACCGAATACGCAGGCGACGACCCCGTCATTGTAATTGTGTGTTCACTCGTCGTCGTTGTATGGTGTAACAATAGCTGGATGCTACTATAGTCAATGAATTGTGAAGAGTCTCTCAGGTTGAATGGTGTGGATTACCCCTGATTTTGATAAAATTGAGGGTGTCAGGTTGAAGGGGTCTAAGGGCCAAACATTCTTAATGCATACTCAAACTCAGTTTTCATAACTGTTGGGGCGTGTACTGTACATACTCAGACTCAGTTTTCATAACTGTAGGGGCGTGTACTGTACATATTTAGACTCAATTTCCATAATTGTAGGGGCGTGTACTGTACCTAGACTCAAACTCAGTTTTTATAAGTGTAGGGCGTGAATGCCACAACTTCCCCCACTTATGTTTTTAAGAGGGTTATTTACGAGAATTATACCCGCCTTGTATGCTCTTGGTATACGATCGCCTCCAAACGAAACCTCTAAATCGCAATTTCTACCGAAAAACACATGCTCCGTGCTCACCCTAGCACATGTCATGGGTGCTCATTCCTCCTACCTCCTTACTACTCCACTTCAATCCCACCGAAAGATAGGCAACGTTGTGAAGTTGAGAGGCGGGCGGGATGCACAGAAGGTAGGTATAATTCTATAAATTACCCCCGGTTACTAGAAACATAAGTGGGGGGAATTTACAGCAAATTTTATCCTACCTTCTATGCTCTTGGTATGCAATCAGATTGCAACCGGTAGTGGTGGGTGAACAGGTAGTACTAATATTTTAAATATAAGACATATAATATTCAAACATGCACCGCATAAAGCACATGAGAAACTATCCACTCAAAAACTAACATGCGCAAGCGCCTGGCAGAACCAACACAAAGGGAAGCAAAAACTGACACAATGAGACTACGGCTCTGGTAAAGCCCCTTCCGTCGACCACGCACGATGTGCTGGAGGTAGATGTCTTCCAAATCTCTAAAAAGGGAGCACCTGAGAAAGACCAAGGAAGGGGACAGAGCCCTGACTCTGCGCATTAGTAATGTAGCAGAAATTCCCACAAAAGCATGAACAGTCTACATAGAAATGTATCGTCAGATACCGAATGGTGAGGGCTAAATAAAGAAACGGAGCTCGCGCGTCAATATGCAAACTGTGTCTGTGCGAAAGCCGGGAAACACTGAGCCGGACACCAGACCTCATCCTCCCTATCATCAGGATTATGAAGGAATTTACGGGATTTGGTTCCCTGATGAATCCGTTCCGAAACAAGACTCAACCCAACTCTAATACGCCCTTTCTTGAGGGAGAGAGACGCCTCACGGAGGCTGCGGCCAAAGAAATATAATCTTGCTGAACAGTTCTTTCATGGCACAGGTGGAAACCGATTATACAAGTGTCTCTAACACAATGCCCATGCTTCATGGTGGTGCTAACAAATGAAGAATTGAACATTGGAGAAATACCCCTTGTCCAACTGTTCCAATGAAAGAGACAGCGACACTATCGATCCCAAACATTCGTGGACTGCTGCTATCATATAGCTGACCTGAAACCCTTTGAAAAAGGTTGTCGACCGTGCGATTTTAACACCATTCACGAAACATGATGTACTGTACAAGCGTGAAATTATGCCTGCCGAGGGCAGCCATATCGGCAGCCTCCTGCGAAAGGTCCTTAGAGACAAGAAAGGGGACACACAGTCAAAAGCAGAACCTCCGGGCTGCCGGGTGGAGAAGTCTTATCTCCGTACCCTGAATTCTCAGCAGGACCTCCCGTAAATCGTGAAGCAGCCGCAGGAGGGGTGGAAACCATGATTGACCCGATCAATTGGGCGTGACGAGCACCACCTGATAATGGTCTGTTTTGATTTTGCTTAGGAATTTGCATGGGTAAATACTAAAGCAAATGGTGGGAACGTGAACGCGTTTATCCGCCAAACCATGTCTACCTGCGTGAGAGCGCAGAAGCAAGGAAGCATTGCATTTGCGCCCCAGAGGCATAACAGTAGGTCCGCCAGTCGATAAATTTGATGAAAGAAAAAGGCTCCTCCTACCTCACTTTCTTATGTCACTGAGAATACTTGAATTCCTTCTAAAGGTATAAGTATGGTATTCCTGAAACAAATCGTCAAAAACAGCTGAAAAGGGGCTCCAAAAAACAAGGAATTTGGGAGACATTTCCAGCGTCGAGTCTGAATTTTGGCGCTAAAACGAAGTGGAATAGTAAGGAGGTAAGGGGATGAACATCTATGTATTATGATGAGCACGGAGCAGGTATTGTTCGGTTGGAACCAAGATATCAAGAGCATAGAAAGTAAGATAAAATTTGTTGTAAATGCAAATGTTACAATGCGATGCACATGTACACAACCTACAATCCCTGAAACATAATTTATATTAAAAAGGCACGACGGTTTGCTAAAATACAATTTCAGTGAGTACTAAAATATATGCACCATAAGTCATTTACACTTACCTAAATATTTTCAAAAACATGTACTGTAATAAACTGTATGAGTAACTGCTGCTGTTGAACAGGTGAAACGTTTATCATTGTATTTTACTTAAGGTGTGATATTTCTACTATGCTTTCCAATATGCCAAACTTTAAAATGCAACAAGAAGTAACTAATTTAACACTAAATGGCATCAAAGGCATCTAAATTGATATTTAAAAAATTTCAACCTAATAAAATCTTAAGGTTAAAAAGATTCCAGAAAATATATTGTATTGAGCCTGAAATGCAAAAGGCAAGAATGCAACAAAGATAAACAGTTTTAGGTTCTTCAAATTGCAATGTACCTTTACAAGAAGATTTAAGGCACGAAAAAAAATTAGTATTATATATTAATCCCATTTCAAAATTTGTGAACAAAAGCAATACAAAAAATTGATCAAGAAGATCACAGCATATTTCACAGATAAATGCCATAGAGCTGTCAGAGTACTTTCCTCCCTGTGGGCTGGTGGGATTGATATAATGCTCTCACTTTATCAAGAGACTAAAATTCCTCCAACTGTTTTAGATTCTTAACATGCATGAGTCGTAAGATGAAATATGGTCTGCGAAAAATAAATAGCTTGGTACATAACATATCTCCTTCACATTAGTGCTAGTTATTGATATTGTTACTCCATACCTCCAAAAAACTTCCAACAACGTATCTAGAGTGTCTTCATCCAGTTCTTCTATCCCTAAAGAATTTTTCACGACACTCCTTTTAGTATTTCCAAGATGTTTAAAAGATCCCTCAATCATTATGTTATCTGGAATGGATCAGGAAGTACAGAGCAGAGAATGAGAGACTAAATCTCACAGGGAAATATCTCTGCTTTACAAAACCAACTGTAATATTATACCCATAGTGTCATAGTCTTCGTTTGAGAGATACTTGTCAAAACTCTCTGCCAAAAGGCAGAAAGTGCATCTCTCATTACGCCATGTTGGTCCAATCCCATTTTACCACTAAACCAAAATATTGTAACTGTATCTTCGAGGGTAACATCTTTGAATTCCCGTATTATGTCCTCATTGATGTAGTATCTTCGTAAACGTATTATTCTGCAAGAAAGGGTAAAAGAAATATGCTTATCAAGATAACATTGTCAGCCTGAGATATTGTAATAAGAAATTTTTCCAATGCCAAATTTTAGTATTTATGTACGTACTTTGTCAAAAATGCATGATTACGTGATACATTCTATCATTATTTTGTTCGAAAATGCCACTTTTAAGCTGTAAACATGATTGTTTAAAGTGAAACAAGAAACAAAATATTCAACTCTCATTTCTCCCGTAAACATTTTCCAAATGCTTGTCAAGCTACTTAGGCACATAAGCAAACTTGGGCATAAGCATTTAGGGAACTGAAATTGCTATTTCCTTAAAAAATAAGATATGAGGCATACACATGTAAGGATTGCAACATGTACAAATGAGTGTTCGTGAATGAGGTAAAGAAAATCAGAGCAGTAAATTGTCATCTTATTCAATCTAATCTACCCTTTTTTTCTTTGTTTGTAAGTAAAACAAATCTGCACAAGGTTTTCATGACTTATAACTTGTCGAAGACACTCTTCCATTGAATTATATCAATTCTAACATGACGAAAAGATAGACTGAAGAAAGTCTACATGAGTAACAAAGTGGCCTAAATATTACCGTACGTTTTCTCTCCTAGATGATCTTCCAAGTCAATGTAAATCAAATCCACATTAAAATACATACCATACAATAATTTCTTACTCTGTACAGCTGCTTTAGACATGTAAATAGATTATCTTCATGACAAAAACGTTAATAGCCACTACATACTTGCTACTTACTTGGATTGTTGGTGTCAGAGTCTGCTGCCTGGGGATATCAGGAACTGTAAACAGTGGTGGTGGACTTGGGCTTCTTGGTGGAGAGAAAGACTGGCACTGGAGAAGACATCCTCTGCGAAGAATGTGAAGTTATAGATTCTTTATCATTTACCCACTTCTTCCTGTACATGAGGAGTTTGTTGACAGCAGCAACAGAAGTTGATGATGATCTTGAAAGACCTTGTATTATAATCAGTTCATTATTTTCTGACAGCTAAACTAACCCTGAAATGCACCTATGTGGAAAAAGAGGAAATTGAAGTGAAACATCTCTCTTACTAACTTGTGGGCCGTCGACAAATTATGTACGCAACAAAGTGGAGGACTTGTGCCTCATGCGTACGATGTGCGTACTTGGGGAGAGGGAGTCAAATCTGGTGTATACGCATTTTCCGTATGCACAATAAATAAATATTTATGATGATGATGACGATTTTTATGCTGGGTATGATGTTCTTCTGAATCCCATAGTTATGGACCTGACTAGTGCGTATGTGGTTACAAAGAGGGGATTGGGGGGGGGGGGGGGGTATGTTTGTAATAAGGGTAAAGTTTCTTCTAGTAATTATGATTTGATTTGTTATGATCTACAGTTTAGCTCTCAAATTCCTAAAGGTAATACGTTGATTTTAGACTTCCACAAGAATGACTTCCATTCTATGGAAGATTCTTTAAGGATATAGCTGAGCTATTAAATGACTGCTTTGCCCGTTTTTATCAATGAGTCTCGTTTAAATGGGGATGTTTCTGTGTGTAATGACTGTACTTTTCCTTTCGATGAGGTTAATTTTTCAGTTGAAGTTGTTGCTAAAAAGTTGAAGGGTTCAAATACAAATAAGGCACATAGTCCTAATGGTTTTCATCATGTGATCTTGCAGAAGTGTTAAAATGTTCTTACTTAAACCTCTCAGTATTGTATTTCATAAGTGTTTTGAAAGTGGTTTTGTCCCTCCTGAGTGGAAAATTGCTAATGTCACACCTATTTTGAAGAAAGGTGATAATAGTTCGACCTCCAACTACAGGCCGGTTAGCTTAGCAGGTGTTGTCTGCAAGGTAATGGAATGGACAATCATCAAAGGTGATGGAATCAATCATTAAAGATGCTGTTTTGATCAATCTGTTGAGGAAAATTTGTTAAACTTGTCTCAGTATGGTTTTCTTCCAAAGAGGTCGTGTGTCTTCAACTTACTTCATTATTTCGATGATGTTATACAGTTAATTGATTCTAGGCACAACGTTGATGTGATTTATCTCGACTTTCAGAAGGCTTTTGATAAATTTTCTTTGCACAGGTTAATGCTCAAAACTCGGTTCCTTGGTGTCAGTGGTAATTGCTTAAAGTGGATTGATGCTTGATTTTCTGGTAGCTGTCAAAGAGTTGCTATAAATGGTAAAATGTCTTCTTAGGATCGTGTTTCCAGTGGTGGCTCAGTCATAGGTCCTCTGTTGTTTCTGATTTGTATCAATGATGCTGATGATAGTCTCAGTTCTGGTATGTGTAACTGTTTGCTGATGACACTAAGCTCTATGGGAAAGTAGATAAGTTCCCTGGATTTTGCTTCACTACAAGACGATTTAGATAAACATGGTAGCTTGGTCTCAAAACTGGCAGATGTCTTTTAATGTTGGTAAGTGTAAGGTTATTCATTTTGGTGTTAGTTACCATGGCTTCTCTTAATGTATGGATGGTCTTATTTTGGACAGTGTTGACAACGAGCGTGATCTTGATGTTATAGTTACAAGTTCTTTGAAGCCTTCCAAGCAATGTGCTGCAGATGCTGCCAAGGATAACAGGATGTTGGTCTTGTTTAAGAGGAACTTTTGTTATCTGGGCAAAGATGCAGTTCTCGGTTTGTACAAGCAAAGTAAGGCCACACCTTGAATATGCTATCCAAACCTGAAATCCTTATTAATGAGAGGTATAGGTTTATTTTGGAGCAAATTCAGAGGAGAGAAATAAACTTATTTATAATATTAAGCATCTTCCTTATTTGGTCTTACAACACTTGATTTACGAAGGGTGCGTGGTGACATGATTCAGGTCTTCAAGTTTCTTTCCGATGGTGATGCTCTTGGTTCCTGCAATTTTTAAGAGTTTTGACCAATTCCTCCGTGGTCATGGTCTCAAATTGTTAAAGGCCTTCTCCCGTACTGATGTTAGGGAATTTAATTTTTGCAGAGGTTTGTTAACGAGTGGAATGGCTTGCCCTACTGGGTAGTTAATTCAGATTTGGTACTAAATTTTAAGATAAACATTGACTTACATTTTACCAACTCTGGTCGTATATAACATGTTTCATTATTTCATGTTTACTTGTTATTCTTCTATGTTATGTTGTTATATGTGATGGTGGTGGGAGTTGCTTTGGTAGGCTTCTATGGGGTACTAACTCTTCCTGCCCTTGTTCTTATTATGTTATGTCATATTTTAAAATGTAATATCCACACATAACTCACCAAACCCCACTATTTTTAACAATCAATCAATCGCCATAAGCCTAGCGGCTCGTTGACGCACTCCTCATTTTTAACAATAAGAAATAATTGTCTTGAACTATAATTCAGCCTTCTCCCTACACTTTTTAAGACAACAAGATTTCCTCCACTTCCCCACCCATCAAAAAGGTAGGGTATGTGCCCATCATCCCAATTTGCTAATAACAATAAAATGTATACATCACAAAACAATATGTAAGGCTCAGACCCTTACTTTTCGAAGAATAGGAAATCATTAATCCTTGAGCTACACTTCAGTCCATTACCCAATTTTTTATGACTACAAGATTTTCCCAATTCCCTGCCAATCAAAAAGATAGGGTACTCACCGCCCTCCCCCCCCCCCTCCCCCTCTCCCTCACACACACACACTTTGCTAACAACAAACATAAAATCCAAACAGGTGTAAAAGCATTATTGTTGTTGGTAGGTTATTGTGAATAATATTTGGTGTAAATGGTGTTTTTATGAATATTTAAAAGTATTGATTTTGTAGCTGTATAGAAATGAAATTGATTACTTCCATTATTGCATACTAAATTTTTGGAATCAAAGCTACATTTTGTGTTTAAGAAATTCTGCACATATTCAAAACACTGTCTCTTTCATTTCTATAAAATATATCATAGGCAAAGTCATTATGCTTAGCAAAATATAGAGTATTTAGTAAAGAGATATTTCACAATTGGATCTTAGTGATGATAAAGATATCTCAGAATGCATCTTGGAAAAAATACAAATTCTTTAAAGTATATATGAAACATTTAAATATCATTTAGATTACTAGAGAAAATTAATGTACAGGAAATGGATTTATGATCTGATTGATAATCTTTTTCATCAGTTTATTTCTTCATCCTCTTTATGTGAAATCCACATATCTGACCACTGTACACCATTAACACAAAACTTTAATTTGTTTGGATTTTATAGGCACTACAACAGTCTTGAGTCAAAAGGTGCCAAGAAAGTTAGTAGAAGGAAGTCAGTGAAATGAAGAAGTTAGAGTAGATTATGAATAATCAAAGGAAAGTTAAAGAATAGTGTAAAATGGGGAAATTGAATCATATTCTGGTGTAAATATTTCAGTCTTTGAGAAATTCAATTATCTGTTGTGATATTTAAATATAGTGTTAGAAGAATGAACTTTTCTTCTTTGATTGTCAAGATATGGGCAATCTAAGAGGATATGATAAACAGAGAGGTTGACCCAACAGTTGGGACAGACAGGGTGTGGGGAGCCAGAAAAAACTTCAACACAAAAAATACAAAACAATAAGATTTATTATAACACAAAGTGACAAAGGAAAATGAATTACCCCAAAGCAAAATATATTATTTCAATTCCTAATACAAAATATAATCAAAGATTTGTCTCTACCTTCATACACATTTAACATTTCAAAAGTTCTTCCTTGGTCACAGCAGTTTTCTCTATTAAAACATGACAATTTCACAACAATCAAGAATGGTAAATGGCCTCTTTTTAGACCCATTTCAATACAAAACAATACAGTGACAATAGTTCAATGTCAAATTTCGAAAATGCTGCGGTTTTCTGGTTTTCGCTGGATATTCCCTAGTGTAAAAATGTAAGGTAAAGTTGAAAGAAAAAATTCGAATACTAAACGATGTAATTAGCATATTAGTAATCGACCACACTGCTGCCTTACATCTCACCAAAGGTGCAACGCCAAAAATCGTACCGTCCTCGAGTTATTCGCATGTTATGTCATTTCAAACACCTGCCTGCAAACTCATTAATAAATATGACAGCTCGCCGCCCATTAACTGAAAGAAACAACTACGTCCAGCGACACGCGTGTGTGCCAAATATGACATCCGACACACGCATCCAGATATGAGAAGTCCTGTTAACAAACAACCTCCATCCACTCTATATTTTGCCCCACCCCCTCATGAATAAACAATTTCCTGTTTGCATACCCCCGTTAAACTTGTCTGCCCTCTTGCCCGCACCTCCGCAACATTCATAGAAAACTTGCAGGTGGATGCAGGGATATCGCCCACAACAGCAATCCACATTTGGCTCCGCCCACTCATTGCTATGCGTGGGGTCGGCCCAAACTTAAAAAGAATGCGTAGGACCCGTGGGCGCATCTCCCCACCGAATCCCACATGGCATGGTTGACCTCACCGACAGTTAGGGCGCGCGAAACATTTACTGCATTTTTTTCCGTGTTGACTACAAAGGTTCCAGATGCTGTTAGCATCGGAACCAACAAGTTTTATTTGCCATTCACTGAATTAGTTACTAATAAAATATGAAATTACATTTTTGAATGCCAATATAAAACTAGAACGATAAATACCGTCATGATTCGCATGTCCATGCAAGTTGACACCCATAACATATGACCCGGCCAATTATGAAAATGGCATCTCACACTAAGTCCCACATTGCATCAGATGTCCCACATGACATCCCATCCCATCCCTTGTTCCACATGGCATTCCACCATATCTCCCACACGGCATCCCATCTCATGTCCCACGTGGCATCCCATCCCTTGTCCCACGTGGCATTCCACCATACTGTATGTCCCACATGGCATCCCATCCTATGACCCACATGGCACCCCCACCCTATGTCCCACATGGATCCCATCCCGTGTACCAAATGACATACCACTTCATGTCCCAAATGACATCCCATTCCATGCCTTGTCCCACATGGCATTCCACCATACCTCCAACATGGCTTTCCACCATGCAGTATGTCTCACATGGCATTCCACCATATATCCAACATGGCATTCCACCATATGACCCATATGGCATTCCACCATATGTTCCACATGGATCCAATCCTGTATGTTTATCCAACATTAATCCAACCATATGTACCATATGGCATCCCTCCCTGTGTCCCACATGGCATCTCTCCCTATGTCTCCCATGGCATCCCACCGTATGTACCGCATCGGTGGCTTTCAACCTGATGTCCCTCATGGACAGATGGCATCCCACCTTATGTCCCACATTGGATCCCACCATATGTTCCACATGGTATCCCTTCCAATGTCCCAATGACATCCTACTTTATGTCCCACATGGCATCACATCCCATGTCCCCATGGCCTCCTACCCTATGTCCCACATAGCCTCCTACCCTATGTCACCCATGGCATCCCAACCTATGTCACACTCTGTGTTATTCGTTGCACCCCACACCATGTCCCGCATGGCTCCCCCCCCCATCTCCCATATGACATCCCATATCTTCCCATGTCCCACATGACATCCCATCCCATGGCATTCCACCCTATGTCCCACATGGCATTCCACAATATATCCTACATGGCATTCCACCCTGTCCCACATGGCATTCCACCCCATGTCCCACATGACATCCCATAGGCTCCATAAGAAGTCTCATCCTAGCTATCACAGTCCCTGATTGAGCATACTATGTATGAAAGTATTAGTTCATATAATAACTTATATGCAAATGAGTTGAGGAAATCTCAGGAAAAACTGTGGAACGGACAGCCGGAGGGACGAAATCGCCATTACATATGTGGGTTCGCATTATGCTTCGCATGCTCACCATAAATGAATTGCTTCACACCTCAGCAGTTTCTATCAAATTGTCAAAATTAGCAGCCAGTGGTGCGATATTGACTGGAGGTTTACAGGCATCTTATCAGCAGCTTGTGGTTCAGCAGAATTTGATTGTTCAGTTTCCATGTCATCAACATCCTATTAAAGGCATGCAAAAAGAAAAAGATCAATCAATTACACAAAGAATAGGTCATTTCCACTATTTAAAGAAAGATCTACTCTATTGATGGTCAAAAGATACCATCACGTCCATCTGTTGCTGGCATACAGACACTATGTCTCAAATACTTTCATATGGGTTAAGGTGAAGGAAAACATGGTATATGTACAGACCAGCAGCTTTCATTGTCTAAAAAATAATTTCTTTTACATGAGAAAAACAAAGCACACTTTCATGATAATGCAAAACATAACACACTTAGGCCTACCGAACTGTCTTTTCTCCACATACGAGGGTCTGCGTTTGCTCAAACGGTCAATGTGATTCTCCAAACATGTCACCTTGAAACCCAGCTCTGAATACGGACACCCTCTTTGCCTTCTTTTTAGATTTGTCAGAGGTCTCGTTGCATTTATAGCCGGAAAGGCTCTTGCCAAATCGCTAGCAACTGCTTGGTCATCACTAATGTCCCGTATAGCCTGCACAATTGCTAATCGCTAGCAACTGCTTGGTCATCACTGATGTCACGTATAGCCTGCACAATTGCTTCTTGAATTCTTCCAAGACGCTGTTCTGTTTCAACTAATACCCCCCAAAAAAGAAGAGGAATAAATACTGCTTCAAATGTTTATTCCGATTCCTGTAACATATTTAAAGAATATTAACTGACAAGACAAGGAAACAAATACTGTAGATACTACACCTACATCTCTTACATCAGTTACACTTCACAAGCTTAATTCACGGTGTAGGAAGCGGTATATAATACATAAAATGAAAATGCATGTTAAAGCAAAAGTCATTAGGCTACAACACACAACAAACTTGCAGACCCAAAGGTGTGTAACCTAAATTTGAATACATTGTCCACTGCCGATTTTCATAAAAAAAATCATACCTACTTAGCATGGGACAAAGTAGTGTAGTAACTACACCGACATCAGCTTCACAAGTTTGCTGATTTTACAGTGTAGGAAAGTGCTAGCATGGAGGTACCACTTTAGTGGTGCTAGCACCTTGACTAAAAACGCATGTAAAAGAAAAAGTAAATATGATTTAACATGTCTTCATAAATTTCCGCACACCAACTGGTTTACAACTAAATTTTTAATATTGTTTTCACCGCCAATTGTCATAAAGTTTCGGTCAGACATAATGCAATTTTGAAACATCTCACAGTCACTAAATAAAAAGTGAGGATTCCTTGGCAAAATTGGTTAAAATAATGAGCAAATATAAGAGAGTTCTGGTCATTAAACTACCATGTCCATTGACTATGATGACACATGCACGGTAGGAAATAATGAAAAAAAGCGAAGCTAAGCGGGGCCGGCGTACTTTTAGAATTGGCAAATGAGCATCAACCTAAGAAAACCACTATGGGCGCTTTATAATGATAAAGCTGCGTACGATGAAAACAAACTACAGTAGTTTTAAACATGGACTGGCAGAAACAACATTAGAATTAAAACATAAAAGATTATAGAACAATTTCCTTAAATATGTGTAAGGGTAAGGTAATCTCATGCCTACGTTCGCGTGTT
>JAIGNY010003632.1:102500-372500 GCA_020152595.1 Chiridota heheva | reverse complement strand
GAGAGAGAGAGAGAGAGAGAGAGAGAGAGAGAGAGAGAGAGAGAGAGAGAGAGAGAGAGAGAGAGAGAGAGAGAGAGAGAGAGAGAGAGAGAGAGATCTATGTAAATAGATTTATAGATATATAAAATCCAACGTGATTGGTGCAAAAAAAGGCCCGTACTTTCCAACAAATAGAAAGCGATGAGAGAAAACATTTTGCGTTCGCTTATGTATCCCTTTAACTTAATTCTGACGTAATCTTAGCGCCTCCAAGCTGCGTGGACTGTACTATTGTGTGTAGAGAGTTTCCTGTTATTTGTGTATTGTAAACAAGCTGCGAAGAGGCACGACAACGTAAGGTTGTATAATTATGATACCAAAAAATAAGAACTATGCTATTTATTAAAGGTTTTGTATGAATTAATATCTGTTTAATACATCCTTGAATATATTTTCAAGACTTCGTTCTTCAAACTAACCCGCATAATAATGGTACAATCCAAGTCCACCCAAGTTTATTTATAGTTTTTCGTAACACGAAATCTAGTTCCGCGATGTTTTCCTCATGCGCGTTTAAAGGCAAAACATTCCCTTCACCCCCCCACCCCCCCCTTCCCTTCCCGCCCTCTCCTTCAAGATTAAATAAGTAAACACTTTTTTGCAAAGTGGTATGGTGGATTCATATGTATGAACTAAATAACGAAATGTGAATTAAATGTGAGCTCGGCCACTGCAACAATCGAAGGTCTCCTACGGTCCTGACATGATTCGGATTGTTATTTAGACCAGAGGTTTTGGGATTTCCTTACATGTCCGTGACCATACTGATATTTCCTAATCCACGGTTTATTCCCACAAGTCACGCAACTTTGTTTCCAGGAGGGCCCAAAGTATTTCAGATATGTCCTGTTACCCTCCTGCTCTCCATCATTCTTGAATTTTTCCACGATATTGCAAATTGTTGAATCATACAAAGGATGACAAATATGTTCATCTATTTTGTCGACCCGTACAAACCCTCGTTCCTTCCACTTGAAGTATTCCATGTATTTGTTCTCGTTTGTAGCTAAATGTTTTAAATAATTGGAAAGACTTTCAAGAGAATCATAATTATCAACGTGGATGAATGATCTTGGAGGCGCCACGTTTTGGTAATCAGATAAAGAAGCTCCAACAACGATTGGTATCAGATCAAATTCGAGAGCTCTCCAAAACTTTTCTGTGATGTAGTCTGTACAACAACTGTTCTCCAAGCTTAAATAAAACTTGTACTTCTTTAATTTATTACCTATATCATCACCCTTCCATGGTAACGACATATTTCCACATTTTCCATAAATATCAACTGGAATGAATTTTTGCAGATCGTGAACAAATTGAAATCTGTCCCACTGCAGAGTTTCGCAGTGACTTGCTATCCAGACGACAAGGTTACTGTTTGTTATGTTTTCTGCCGGTATACTTTTCACATGTCTGATTGATTGGTTCCGTTGTATGCCTTTTTTGTATAAAACGAATGATCCATAAGTGGTGCTAAAATCTGCATCTCGCCTGAAGGTATCAGTCCAATCGTATGTTTTATTCGCAAATTGATCTGGCGGTTCCAAACCTAACGTATATAACGGACCTTCCTGTGTCGTCATCAGCCATCTTTGATTTAAGGCCCGGTAAATAAAGAGTTTTTTCCATTGGTCTTCTTTAATCCATGAAAAAATATTTGAAAATATGACAATATGAGAATTTTTTATTTCGCTTGGAATTTCCGTGTACTTTAATTGCGCAATACATTTCATATCCGAACACGAAACATTACGCGGGAAATTGCTTAACTTTGAATATTTCTTTAACGACCTCCAGAAAGGGCGCATTCCAAAAAATGTTATTGATATTACACATTCACTTGAGTTTGAAATTGACGGCAGCTCGGTTTCATTATGTGAGATGGAGACATTGTCCGATGATGTAGAGCAGCATGTTGTCTTTGGTAAAGGCATGTATGGTAAGGCTGAAATATCGTGTCGGATAACCGCTTGCATATTTGACATTTGCGCAGGAATTATTCTCATTGTAGAGCCATTAACCGGATATATCGACCCTGACGGTAATTGTTTCGCAATAACTTTACGTTGAATGGAATTCGTAAAATGTAAGCTAGGGAAGAAATAAGTAATAAAACTCGACTCTTCCATAAGCAACGTCAGACAAGTTGAAAATAGTAAGAGAATAATAAACGTCTTTAACCCCCAATAATGTTTGTTGTTAGGAACCATGTTGTTGTGAGAAACCAAGTTGTTGTGAGGAGCCATGTTGTTGTGAGGGACCATGTTGTTGTTATGGACCATCCTGTTGTGAGGGCGAGGCATCGTGATGTTGCGTAAGATCAGTTTCAATGGCGATATCCAATTTTTGTGAAGCGCATGTTGCCCGCCGAGCGTGTTAATTTAATTCCTCCTTATCATAGTTTCCTATAAAAAAAAACACCTACTAAGGGACAGCTAGATCCAATATGGCAAACGTCACATTTTGGATGATTGTGCTGCGACAATCAACATATTAGATGAATCGATATGACACGATTTTTGTTATACACTCTTTCTTTAATAAAATTATTATTGAAAAAAAGTGTACAAGTTTCGCTCGAATCCAATAGCAAGTGGAAATTGTTGTTGTTTCCTGACAGTATAAAGATTGAAGGATATGAGAGAAAACATCATATCTAACAAGAGGGTGATAACTGAGGTGCCCTGCACGAATCATCCATGTCCCGTCCTTGAGAATCAACGACTAGAATATATGACAGGTTGCAGTGAACTGAAAGGGAACCTCGTCTCAAGATAAATGCTTGATCATACTAGCAACGTCACTTCCGCGGCGGTAATTTATTGGCTTGTCGGTGATTGTGTAAATGATTCGACCAACTCCAGAAAGTTTGGATTTTATGGTATTTTCTCATCTCCACGCTAACACGATATTCGGCCTTTAACGTTAAATTACACTCTGGTCAAAGTAGCATATCTACGAAAAGGGAAAGAAAATGTTTTAAATGATAACAACTGAAAAATTACATTTTCATTAGAAGTTTCTTGACTCAACAACACACGAACGTGACTCAACCACACACGAACGTGACTCAACCACACACGAACGTGACTCAACCAAACACGAACGTAACTCAACCACACACGAACGTGACTCAACAACACACGAACGTGACTCAAAAACACGAACGTAACTCAACAACACACGAACGTGACTCAACAACACACGAACGTGACTCAACAAACACGAACGTGACTCACCACACACGTGACAACGAACGTGACTCAACCACACACGAACGTGACTCAACCACACACGAACGTGACTCAACCACACACGAACGTGACTCAACCAAACACGAACGTAACTCAACAACACACGAACGTGACTCAACCACACACGAACGTGACTCAACCAAACACGAACGTGACTCGACAACACACGAACGTGACTCAACAACACACGAACGTGACTCAACCACACACGAACGTGACTCAACCACACACGAACGTGACTCAACCACACACGAACGTGACTCAACCACACACGAACGTGACTCAAGCACACACGAACGTGACTCAACCAAACACGAACGTGACTCAAGCACACACGAACGTGACTCAACCACACACGAACGTGACTCAACCACACGAACGTGACTCAACCAAACACGAACGTGACTCGCCACACACGAACGTGACTCGACCACACACGAACGTGACTCGACCACACACGAACGTGACTCGACCACACACGAACGTGACTCGACCACCTACGAACGTGACTCAATCACTTACGAAAGTGACTCAACCACACACATAGATGTGTAAATGTTTAACAGGACATTCACCTCATAATCAGATCATTTTGTCCCTATTTTCATTTAGTGGTTAATGTCTTTTTTTTTGGTAATTTTAGTTGGTAATTTTGGAGCGTTAAATCGAATAAAACTCATCCTCCAATCCGTTAATGAGGTACAGAACTGACGTATTATACCGTAATTATAATGCGGTGCCTATATATTAACAATATTGACAGTAGGCATATATCAATTTCGAATTCGTCGAAGACCTTCTCGGACCCCTCACTTTTGTAATGCTGGGTACACCAGTGATCATAAGAGTAAAACAAAAAAATGTATATTTGCCCATATTTGCACAAAAATATTCAAAATGTTGTCAAATGGCCAATTTCTAACCGATCCTGATGATTAATTTGCTTTCTTCATCTTTTTAGTGGATTTTAAATCAATTTCGCTAGTGTTGCCTCTGTCCATTTATCTTTAAATGCCAATTTCTATACTGTTGAAAGAGTATTTAACTCTGAGCAGATCCGTTTTTGAATTTTGTAATATCACTATTTCAAAATGGCTGATGAAAGTTTGATCAGTTTTTTTAATTCATGCGAAAGTTGTGACGTATGACTGGTGAACAATTAAAAATGTTTGTGTAAATTTTGAGATTTATTTCCTAAATCCTAATCACTCAAAATAGTGCGAAATCGTATTCCTATTATAATTTTTCTATTTATTTCTTTGGTCAAAATTTGTTTCAGCACTTCAAAGAATGATAAAAGATATTAAGGAAAAAAAGGATTTACAAAAGAAAATAACAAAACACTTTTATACGGCGCATTAATATTCCATGAACTGATTAAAAACATATGCCAGTATCATGTCTTATAACTGTGAATATGACCAAGATGATATTGATCATTGTGACAACGCTTCACATGCCAAAAACAAATTGATGAAATTTTGAATGGGATAAGTCAAGTCTTGAAAACTTTGTTAGGGATTAGAGTCTACTTAAGATTGATGGCAATATTCAAGACTTGAGTATAATACAATGTAAATATTGACTATCTATGTTGATTGTGTTACACATGCTTTATATTCTGCTGGGGAAAATGTGGAAATAAATACTAACTTTGCTATAGTCATCACAAGAAGAAAAATTGTGCAAAACCGCTGGTTTGAAACTATTCAATTGAGAATTTATAGGAAAGAACGATCTGCAAGTACTTCAAATGCATATTTGGAATCAAGAAGGCATTTGAAAATAATTTTTGTAGAGTAAAAGAAGATTTTTCAGAGTAACTGTACATCTGAACTTATTTCATCATTGAACAATCTGAGAATACAATTTGTCCACTTTAACAGTTTAAAGGAATATTCCCATGGATTTTCATTTTTTCATATATGATAGAGAAATTTTTTAGAAACAAAGTGGTGAAAAACTATGTTAATATCTTATTCCGTTAGAAGTTACAAAATTTTGAAGTTTTTTTTTTAATTTGGAAAAAGTGACTGATTGGCAACATCTGTAATGTCATAGAGACAATTTCAACAAAACTTTTTTTGTATTTCTTGAAAAATGATTTGGATTTTTTTCTCATTGAAAATGTGATGTACACCAAGAGAAAAACTGAATGTTTTTTTGTAAATAATATATTCCACCATATCTCTATGATGAACCAAAAGTGTTATTCGATAATGTAAAAAAATGTGATTAAATGTATAAGAAATACATAAGAACTGTGCTGAATTTTCCTTGATGACATTACCAAGCTAAGGAACATATACTGTACGAGGTGTTTTTAAGAAATTATTTTCTACTCTTTAAATGCTTATAACTTCTATACGGAAGAAGATATTAACATAGTTTTTGCACCACTTTCTATAAATGTTCTCTATCAGATATGAAAAAATAAAAATCCATGGGAATATTCCTTAAGAAGGTACATCCCTGGGCATAATGGTCATACGACTGATAGTCCATCAGTGTCCAATTTTGCTCATTATTTTGGGCAAATTGTTATATATTGCTGACAATAATCACAGATGATTTAACACCTTGCAACCTGCTTTGATTAGATCCTGCCTTAGTAGATGATGACGGAAAATGTATGTTTAATGGTAAGATTACAATTACTGAAATCAGTGATAGCATACGGAAACTCAAAAAAAAAAAAAAAGCCTGCCACCTGAATTTGTAGAATACTCATCGTGCACATGTTTTATATAAAACCATTGCATACTCTTTTCAACAATATATATTTTCGTACAGAATTCATTCCCATCCAATTGGACAAAAGGTATTTTTATCCCATTGCATGAAGTGGTAGTAAAAAGATGTTGAGAATTACAGAGTTATTATTTTATTGGCATATTTAAAAGGATTAGTTCAGTGGTCAAGTAACTCTATCGTATCTGAAAGAGGACCCTAAGGAAACAAAATGGTGAAGAAAGCGTTCAAAAATCTTATTCTCTTAAGGAGATATCTAAGTTTAAAATTTCGTATCTGTCACAGGTTTGGCTAACCCGATTCCACGAGGTATTACGTAGCACAAGCGACAGAATGATTGCATCTAAATTTAACCTAGCGAGGCAGTACACATACTATTATTATTCGAAGCTCTTTAAAGTCGCAAGAGAAGCAAATAAATAAATTATTTCGCGAGCGAATCTTTAAGACGCTACAAAGATGGAATTATTAGTAGCGATAGGGAAATTTCAATCATTCAAATCTATGACTCCACCCACTTCTGCTGTCAAACATAGCGAGAGGCGTCAACTCGACAAAAAGTCTTGGAAACACTTATATTCCTTAAGCGACACAAGACACATGACAAAGGAGTATTTAATATCCTGAACATTAGTTTATCATAATTTCTTGTTTATTTCGTGTAGTATGGCATTCGTCTATTATGTTTATCAAGCAAGTAAGGAATTATACACTTGCATATAAGATTATCTTTTCAGAGCTGTTTTTCATGACTTTCGACTTCAATTCATATAATAATAGGCGGGATTTGAGGGGGACAAAAAATTTTTCCCGAATTTGTAACTTTTGTATGGTGATTTTTTTTTATATATTTTTGCCCAATTTTTACATTGCGCCCCTCCCCCAAGTGGACCCTAACGGGTTTCGGCCCCGAATCCCTTCTGCGGGCCCCTGGACCCCACGCCGACAAGTCGAGCGCTTTCCGCTTTGATTCTATATTTTGTATATGGTGTATTATAGTTCTCCTTGACATGAATTTCGACTTGTATTATACACCTTCTTACTATGCGTTGTGACATACGTTTTTGCCATTGAAATGTCAATTTTGCAAGAGCGTCCCCTGGACCGACCGGGACTTCACCCTGGACCCCACCAGAAACCCTTCAGCGGGCCCCTGGATCCCACGCTGATTAGTTGAGCGTTTTGCTCTTTGATTTTGTGTTTTGTACATTGTGTATTATAGCTATCTTTGACACCTTCTTACTATGCGTTGTGACATTCTTTTTTACCCTTCAAATGTCAATTTTACGAGAGCTTCCTGGAGCTTAGCCCCCTACCAGGGCAAATCACCTGGACTAAAACAGAGGCCCTTAAGCGGACCCCTAGACCCCACGCCGAAAAGTCGAGCGCTTTGCGCTGAACCACCTTCAGTGTAACCTCAACTACACCACTAAATATCGTGTCGGTTTAATTCAATCCCCTCCCCTATCCTTCTTAAATATGAAAATCCTGGCTAAGCCACTGCTTACTGACTGATTACATACTGACTTATTACTTACTGACTTATTACTTACTGAATTATTCTCCAGAGAATATGCTTGCACCAGAAAGTATGCATGCAGCCTGGTGGCTACGAATCAAGCGATTATTTATATAGTAGCACACATGATGCCAATGGATGAAGATGTAGGCCTAAGTTCTGTACGAAATGTTTTTATTAAAAATACGTTTATATGAAGAATAAGCAAAATGTATCAAGTACAGCCGTAGCTAACAATTTTGGTATTCACCGTGACAGTTTAGTTCCGTACATCTTAGCGATATGTTTTCCGTTTATCCACAACTAAAGCGAATTTATAACAATATAACGTCCATGATTATTCAACTCTCCTGGAAATTGGTAACTAAGCTTATACACTTATAAGACTCAGTCAATTTGATTGGTCTCGTCTGCAAAT
This sequence comes from Chiridota heheva, assembly GCA_020152595.1. NCBI lineage: Eukaryota > Metazoa > Echinodermata > Holothuroidea > Apodida > Chiridotidae > Chiridota > Chiridota heheva. The sequence continues at coordinate 364,519 of JAIGNY010003632.1, read as the reverse complement.
ATTTGTTCTTTACTTAGTTAAGTCATTTTATGCAAGAGTTTAAAACCCTGTCTATTGTGTCATAGTTAAAAATTAAATAGGCGTTCAGTATACATAACAATAACGTCCATGATTACGGTGTTCAGCCTGTGAGGCCCACGTTTTTGCGTACCATTTGTGGATTTTATAGTGGAGACTCAATAGGCAAAGGTGTAATTGGTCCATCGGGGAGCATGCCGGGTGTATAGGAAGGGTCATCTCTCAGGGCAGAGGCGGCGGAAGATGTTTAAATCTGGGAGGAGGGGCACAGGATCTAAGGGGCACTTTCCAACTGTCATATTTTCAAGCATGTAAAACAGCAGCATAGCTTTATTGGGTCAACCGCGGCCTATCCACCTTCTCCCCCCCCCCCCCTCCCCCTTCCCTCCCTCCCTTCCACCAACACCGGAAGATTTACCAACTTTTATCGGTTCGAAAATTACTTCTGGTCCAAAATTCGGTAAATAGATAACAAATTTATACCAAAATCTACAAAAATTGAAACCATTGTAAGTAATCTTGAAATGGGAAGGATTTAGACTTACAGATCATGATTTAGCCAATCCAATTGTATTGGTCATGAATCAGGATATTTATTGTCGAAAGTAAAAAGCAAATAAGGAGTCCTTAGATTATTATTCTGGAGGCCATCATTTTCTTGCTAAGAAGAAATGTAACTCAGTGTATCAGTATAATTTAGCCCAGATGGCCCAAATTCACACCCAGTCGGTGTCAGAATCAAAATTGTAATCTTTTTACGATGATATGTGTGTACTTTCTTTAATAAAAAAGATAGTCTTTCGAGCAAAAGAGTTTTAATGTTTGAAAAGGCAGGTTCCTTTTCTAAAAAAGGCACTTTAATTGTCCTCTTTGAAAAGGCAGTTCTCCTTCTGAAAAAGGGCACTTTTCTTCTCTGAAAAAAAGACACTTTTTAACTTTTGAGAATAGTGGGGGGGGGCACGTGCCCCTGTTCCCCCAGGTTCCGCCGCATGTTTCAGGGGGCAAGAACCCCAAAATGTGTTGGTTTTATACAATCGGAAAAATTGCACTGGTAAAGTATGCTTCCATCAAACGCTGCTTTCCCAGCTATTTTCTTTGATTTTTGGGACCCTCCCAACCTGAAAGAAAGCGTGCAACCGAGACGGTGAAATTTTTTCAGGAAGCATTTTTTTTCTTTCTAGTGCCCTCTGCTTCCCATACGCCTCTCTCAGATATGCTAAACAAATTTCCCTGAATTATACAAAGTTACATTAATAGTCTATTAGTAAATTTGTCATAAATATGATTAATTTGTTTTTCACATAAAGAGGGATTTCATCATGTGACTTTAACTCAACTGGACTCCATTTTGCAGGGGAGCGGCTTCGTTGCGTTTCACGCATCTTACACAGTATAGTCACATCACACGTACAACAAACATACTACATGCTATCCTACCAGTACCAGTTCAGCGAATTTTACTGATACATTTTTTTGCTCGCTTTCGATTTTTCTTCATATTTGACTAAAGTAAGTTATATTTTCACCAGGCATACGAAGAGTAACTTTAACGTTAACTCCATCTGATTGTTCGTTACTCATACAAAGCCTAAATATCGGATATAAAGTGCTCGCTGCAAATCCTAGTGTAAGGCCTATACCGTAGGTTGAAAGCCGTTGCGTCGTACAGCCTAACCAACTTCAAACGTCTATCAGGATCAGATGGAAATCAAGAAAATGTCTTTTTATTCCCCCGCACACATCTATTAGTGCAACCAACGGCACAGCATGATTCCAGCATAATTATCTTACAAAAATAATCTCATATAATAATATGCAAACGTATGAAGTGTACAGCAGACGACAGTGGTTTTGACCTACTAAATGGCGATGTAAACAAAGTAACGTGACCTCGTGACGTCAGCTGAAATACCTTATAGATGAATAATTGTATTACCTTATATAATAAGAGAAATACGTAAGGATTTTTCAAATTAAAGGAATACAAAACAAATTGGTGCAGACACCATATGTTACATAACTTGCTTAGTCGTTTAGGGGTTATTGCATGTCAAAGATTTCATCGGTGTGTGTTAAAATGTGATCTTACAGTGTACAGTGTGATGTCATGATTGCATATTTAAGACAATATTGATATATTTATTTAAAAACAATTGCCTCTTTCTAAATTATTGGAAACATTTTGTTAAGGAGATATATAAGTTTAAAGTTTGGTATCATTCAGTCATTGGCGTAGAAACGGTTGAAAGCACACTAGTTGTGATGTCCTATAGCCTCAGATTCCTCAGTCTTGATGTATTCTAGCGATGTTGTGGCTTAAAAAGTCATGGTATATCAAAAAAGTAGTAAGACTTAATCTAGTAAGGATATTTATAATATACCACCTCAAGAACGTTCAAGGGAAAATAATTTAAATAGTATAAAATTAAATAAAAATTTGTTTAAATACATTAACAAGTGACAATGTTAAAAATGTGAGGATGAAGACGAGGATGAAGGTGCCAACCTTCCATAGTAGACTTACTACACCAGTCATTTCTACAGAGATAAGATATAAGGCTTTAGCCTAAACTTAAATATCTCCTTCACGGAATAAGATTTTTGAACGCTTTCTTCACATTTTTGTTCTTTTGAAGTTCTCTTTCATATGTCACAAGCCAGACTGTTATAGGCCAGTTACTTAGATAAGCGTAAAGGGACCCTCTATTTTCCATGAACTTTTTGGGTGTAGCTTAGTTCCTTTCAGATGAGTAAGCTCACTCTGTGGTTGACTTGCTCTGCAGAACTTAGATAGAGAAGATGTTCTTGTAAATTTCGTCAGTGTTTAAATATATTTTATCAAGGACTGAATTTTGATTCCAAACGTGCAATCCATGCGTAACCCAATTGTTAATTAAGGAGGAAGTTTGAGAGGAGGCTGGGGTAAGTTATTTCACTTTTGATATGCTGAATTTCTTTTTGATTTATTTGGTCAAGTTTATTAATAAGTACGATTAGTGGCCTAGAATTCCCTAATAATAATCTTTACTTTTTCTATAAAAGAGCAGACAGCTAGAATGAACAGCTGCTCCTGTTATGATTTTCAGGAGTCCCCAGAATATACTTTTGGCCTTCTAATCGTATAGGAAAATAGCCCATGTTATTAAGTTTTATTAGCTTTTATCGAGAGTTTGGTAATGATGTCCAACAAAAGATAATTTACACAATAATTTATGAGAAGTATATTTGATAGAATCAAAGTCATTTTTGTTACATATTTGTTGCATAACAGGCTAAGGCCTTCAGATAGTCCTACCTTTGTATTCAAAAACAGTTCTTATATGAAATTTCGGCTTATTTTATGATGTTTCAGTTGTTATCCCTGATGTAATAGAATCAAATCAAATTGGAATAAGGGTAATATCAGGCTTATCTATATTTTAATCTTATTATGGATTATACATAGTTTTGGCTCAAGTTGAATTTGTTGCTTGTCAGTTATTGAAACTTACAGTAGGGTATATCTCTTTAAAATTTCTATGTATTTTCATTCGTCTGATTTAAAGATTTGGGAAGTCCTTACTTTAAAGAATGTAGATTAGCAGAAATAATTCTCTTTTTGTACTATTAAGTATAATTATTCCCAACCAATCTTATCTTATTGATTTGCTTCTCATATATTTTGTGGAAGATAGAAATGAACTTATAGTTGTATGAATTAGAGTGATTGGTCATTTAATTAATCTATCATTGATCCAATTCTGTTCCTTTCCATCAACAAACTATTTTTGTTTGGATATTTCTTGAAGTATAATATCTAAGGTGCTTTCTGGTATAGTATAGTATATGCTTTCTGAATAGTATAGTATATGTGCTTATTCCACAAGTTCACATTTGAGTACTTCTAATAGTTTAGAGCTATTGATGTGATGCATGATTGAACATTGAACAATACCATTGGCTTGTTTGTATACTCATATAACGTTATTCTAAACTGCTAAAGAGGCATTAGTGATTCGTATCTCTAATCGATCTCCCTACAAATAATACTGTGAATTGAAACCAAACCTGTCTAGTTGTTGTATCCTTTGTTACTGAAATGTCAAAGGGTCAGACAATTTTCTTTCAAAAAGTGTTTACTTTCCTTTGATGATTATTGTAATATTCGGTACTAATAGATGTGTTTTACCACAAAAATGATTTTGCTATGGATTTAGGATAACTTTCACTGAAGATTTATGTTTGTTCCATCTGAATTGGTAATTGCTTCTGTGAACCCTTAGGTTTAGAGATAAAAGATTCACTTGTGCTATAAAGAATACCAATTGAGAGTTTTAGATTCATTCAATTTTGTGTGCATTTGATCCTATAATTACACCATTATAGTAAAAAAGTTGTCAAAGATGCTATCGACAAATAATGATAAATTGATGTTTTTGGTCAGTCCAACATTTCAAAGTCTATTCGCAGGCATCTTTTGCCAAAAGTAATCTTGTCAGAAATATGCTTAAAGCAACATAGAAAATCCAATGCATTATGTATTAATTGTGATTTTTCAAAACTTGAAAGTTTTCTTGTCAATTATTTAAAGGGAATTATTGCATTGATTTGTTTGTGTGCGACTCTTCAAGGTTAATTATTGGATTAATTATTGATTTACATGCTTGTTTCATTATTATATTAGCTTTGCTGTCATTAATATCCTTTTATTCTAGATCTAACTTTTCTTTGTATTGATGCTGAACTTATATTTTCTTCTGTTTACGCAATTTTTGTTTCCTTTCTTTTGAAAATGATCTTAAAGTGATATGATCAGCATGCCTTTTAGGTTTCTTTTACAAAGTAGTGATTGTATAACCTGTGTATAGTTTGTTGCTTATGATTTGTATTTTCATCGTTTCAGGTATATTTCCTCTGTGCATCGATTAATAAAGAACCTAATGACAAACGGCAAGCATATGGTGTCTGTATTGTGTTGTCCCTGTCACACATATAAGATGGACTTGCTTGAACATTGAACTAATCCTTTAATTACTGAGATGGGGCTATACGTGTAATTTGCAAGAACATGCTTTACCCAGCTGCTTACGTACCTTATACACTCTGTGAAAGAAAAAGAAAATTTCATTTTACAAAGATATCAAGGAATATCCTAGATCTCCAATTATGGCATCACTCTAAAAATGAATGGTCAGATTTGATCATTACATGGTCAGCTGTGCACCGAATCAATGTTGGTCAAACTTAAACGACCATAACGTGGTCAAAATTAACCGTAATATAATAATTATGGACAAATTTGACCATATTGTTGTCAAATTTGTTTTTTAATTTGACTAAAGTTGGTTCGGTGCAGAGTTGACCATGTTGTGGTCAAAGTTTGACCATTTCTTTTTTAGAGTGCACACTTTACACTGCAAGGTCACTTTTCAACACACTGGTGAAATATTTTGTGTAATAATTCCAACAACGGAATAAGATATCACCAAAATATTTCACAAATTTCGTTATTTAGTAGTCTTTTATGATATACTTAAATGAATATTAATGGCATATTCCTTTAAGAAAATCGAAACATCTAAATATTAAAAAAACGATCTAGCTATATAAACCTGAACAGGATTTTCACTCGGTCAAACACCATTTCCATCTATGATCTATAAACAGGAATTTCAATTATTTACTTCTTCCATTGCTTTTATACGTAAGTCCATTAGGGTCATAGAAAGTATTTAAATATTTAAAAATAAAAAGGTTGGGCGAAAGGAAAAAAATGGAGAAAAGGAGAAAAAAATAAGTTTTGAAGACCCTAAGCATTCTGTAGCCATATTTTTCTCCCTAAACTTCTTTTTAATAAAAGTTTTGGAGAAGGAAAAAAAAAAAAAAGAATTATAGAGTTAGGGCTAACCCTTACATTACACGCATTGACATTAAGCGCTTGAAATATACGCACTATCACCAGGAATCCGACACAGAGCACTTTCTAACAAAGAAGTATAAGTTGGAAAATCAATTTGCTTTACAATTCGCCTCTGCGAACCACGTGTACCAGTATACAAGGGTCTGAAATCCTAAAAACTAAATTTACACAAGCGAAACGAAGTGAAGAGAGGAATACCATGGAAAATGCCCCTCTATTGGATCATAGTCTGAAAGTGTAGTAATTCATTGATTAAATAGTCAGATAGTTAATAAACGCACTTGCTTCGAATGTAGCCTACATCACAGTCCAAATAAAATTCAAGTAGGTAGTTGGGTCTGAATCTGAATCTGAAACGGTTAAGTCGGCAAAAATCCTTCAAGAGGACATGAAGGCCAACCGAGCGTAAAAAGTATGAGTAAAAAATAATATATAAAAAAAAAAACTAGTTAGCAATACAGGTGTTAGTAAGTTTAGCTTTGAAACAATTGAGACTTAGTGCATGAACAATGTCTGACGGTAAAGCATTCCAATCCTTTAGTGTGTGAGGGAAGAAAGAGTGTTTATATACATTCTTTTTAGCATAGGGAACCTGGAAATTAAGGTCATGATTATTTCTTGTATTAGTTCTAACGGTGGGGATAAGTTCATCTTTATTGATGGCGACAAGATTGTTATTGATTTTATATAGCATATGTAGCCGGGTGTTGTATCGTCTTGTTTTAAGCAGGGGCCAATCTAATTTATAAAGCATGTTTTTTACACTAGATTTATAAGAGTAGTCTGCCATACAGAACCTGGCTGCTCTCCTTTGAATAGATTCAAGTTTATCCACATCCATAGAATTTTGTCCTCAGCTAGGTTTTTCACATCATGGCATATTGAGGTTCCCTTCATGAAGCGTATTAAAGGAGTTGGCAGCCGAAAATTGAGGGCGTATTTAAGTTGAGTCTCATAATAAATCGAATACCTTTCTTGCACCGAGCAGTACGGAATATCATAAACATTACTAAATCCCGACTCGAATACTCGAAAATTGTACGTGTTTTCTCATTGACTTTTTGAAAGGTGTTTGCTTGCATTTTTAGGAATTTTTCTTCAATCTTGGGTAAAGCATCCAAGGTTTACCAAATATTCCATTTTACTCAATTTCCGGTTACATACGGAAAATTGTCAGATTGCACATCCGCCTAGCAGACTGGTGAAAATGGAAAAAACAATATACTCCAACGTTTTTGATTGGTCAAAATATTCCCGCAATCATTTAAAAGCCAATCAATTACCTCCGCGGAAGTGACACTACTAGTATGTATTGGATATATTTGTGACTGGTCAAGCAGTTTTCATAAGACCTCTTTATTTCCATCAAACGTTGCTGGTAATTGGGTAATCTTCCATTTTCGGGAAATGCTTCCAAGGTTTATCAAATATTCCAATAATTTTACAAAATTTCATAAAATCTGACCGATTTTGTTATATTCAATTTGAAAATTTCCCAATTTAACCTCCCAACAGAGAAGAGAGCACGGAAGTTCTCTCGGGGAGGGTTCCCCTGCAGTCGGCGCATAAGAAGTCAACTTTAGTTTGACCAGTTCTGCATAATTGCTTATAGCTCCCTCCCTTCCAGCCTTCCCTTTTCAATTTCCTTCCTCTAGTATCAGGCACGGAGCCAGGATTTTGGTGCGTTTCCATATTACAATTTCCCAATATCACATGAATTATAGGGAGGTATATGAGATATATTTACCTTGACGGTCGGTTGGGAAGGGGCGCACACATTGCACCCTCCCTACGAGCCTGAATATGCAAAACAAAATCCCACCGAGAAATAAGCTGTTATACCAATACATATGATTTTTAGCCAACATTTTCACTGATAACGCGCCATAGGAAACTATATCTGTATATAGTAAATTAAAGAAATTTCTAGAAAGACATTTTCCTTACCTGGTTCCATATACTTTCACTTCAAGAAATAAATTTCCCGGCCCTTGTTGAAATGAATCATTTCCGATTCGAAGTTGTCTGCTGGTAAATGAGCGAAAAGTTAGTATTTAACGGTTGAAATATATTAGTATATTGAAATAGAATTAAAACCGCACTTGTACTGTTGTATAAATGTAGTCTAATATAAGTGAATGACAAACTGCAGTCATTTCACCTATTGCTGCCTTCTCAACCGTAACCATCTTATATGAAAGAAACTTTGAAAAGAAACAAAATCAGCGTCCGTCAAAAATGTCGGACATTTTAAAAGATTTTGTGGTAAAGCGCCTCCTATTTGACCTAAGTTAGGCTGGTGGCTCACATGTTATATGTGAAACTATTGCCTAAGTTTTTTTTTTGACCGGAAAAGGGGGGTGGCTAGCCACTCTAGTCAGCCCCCGCCTTTGTATCCGCCCGTGCCAGTTATTCACAGTAAAATTTGAGACCAAAAGAGTGCAGTTTTCTGCACCTTTCCCACATCATTTTACGTGCAAAATCATTAGAGAACCTCCCGAGTTTCGCGAATTAAATGCCTCTTAAATGTTAAGGTTTGACCCCGCGTAATCATGTATTTTGACCATTTTTTCTCAGAAAATGATTCTGTATCAGAATGATTGAAGTGGATTACGATACATCAATATATGCCTCCTCATGTAGTGCAAACAAAAGGTGACAAAGAAGTTTGTTTACCTTTCCCTAATGCCAATTTTAAAGAAAATTTCGCGGGCGTACACGTTAACTTTGACGTCATTATGTACTACAACTACTGAGGCCTAGCCTATGTCGCATTAGTGACACAAATCATCTCACTGTGCAATCAGTAGGGCACTACTTGCAAGGCAATACTTGCATACTGAGTGAGACAACGCATAATATACCCGTAATGTTGAAAACCACTCAGACAACAACCAATAATAAAATCATGAAATGAAAACCCTTTTGAAACCTGACAAAAGTACTTACGAGCTATAATTTTGATTTCATTAGCGTCTTAAAACTTTAAAGTATCTTTCAAACTAAATGAAATGTTGAACATTTCGTACCTTAAAAACATCTAAATTACGGAAGAAATGACAATCCAAATACTTCGCAACGCAAATCCCTCACTTTACACAATTAGTGCGCGTATCACCCAAGAGCGCTGGCACTGCTATTTTAAAAATGTTCGTCAGTAAATACGCGCAGTGTTCGATTTAATGCTATACGCACGTTACTTCACCGTCGCTCAATCTATTGTTCGACAACTTTTCAACTAATTTAATACATCCATCCAAGGCGCTTTTCAGTAGCAAAGGTTCTTATAGAAAACTGTTCACAGTTTTCTTTATCAGTTTATCAAACTCACGCACAACGTCTTAATATAGTATCATTGCATATCTATTTATTTTGTATTACGTAAAAGTGATCCATGACAATAAAAGGCCGCTGCCATCGTCGCGGAAAGGCCTAGTTTTTCTAGCGCGTAGTCAAAATTCATCTACGCTTCTATGATACGCCAATGCAGCAGTTTCAACGTTTTAAGGTAAATAGACGTTTTCAAATCTGAATCGGAAATTTCCGGATAACTTATTTAGATAATGTCACATGGCCGAGATTCACGTGTCCATAATGGACAAATCGTTTACTGGAGGAATCTTATTGACCAATAAACTACTGCAGGAATCTTGGCCGCCTGCACAATTCACGCACGGTATGGAACCAAGCGTATGAAAAAATATTTTCAAGCGCACGTATCATACGTGCGTTAAGCCCAAAGAAAATACGCGCGCGTATTGCTGCTTACATTTTTTTTCTCAAACCTGCACCCGATTGGTTGGGAAACAAAGAAAAAATTCCCCCAGCATTTGATCGGTCTTAGTACTGGAGAAATCACGTTCCACTAAACTCGGTTTGGAAAGGTCTATAGCGTTTTCTGACTGTGTATAAACCATTACAAAGCAAGTTTAGCCGAACGTGAAACGTCAAATTACTTTAACTAATCAAATGCTGAAGGAATTTTGCTAACTAACCAACCAATCAACTGCAGAGTAAATTGTAAACAACAACAATACGCGTGCGTATTGCCTTTATAAGCTTATACGCACGGCATAACAAAGCTCATGGACACAGAGAATGATTTCAGTGAAGTCATCAACAAAAGGAAAAGAAAATCACATTCTCGACTTCAGCCAAGCCAGCCTCAAAAACTCATCGTCATCTATCACCAATATCCGATGATTCCGAACCATCTTCACCAGTAGTCCTTCTGCGATAACAAAGGTTAATACAGGAATTTCAAGTACCAAAGAAACAGGAAATACTCCAGCACCTACCACCTCAGCAGCAGCAAGCGGAAAAACAAATGGTATAACAGGGAATCTAAAACTCCATCACAAATGAGCATTCCTACATCAGCTAAGGCAAAACAGAGCGATACAATTCCAATAATCATAGATGGAATCGCAACCAAATTCCAGAACGAACTCTCAGCAATGAAGGAAATACAAAGAGTAAAGCCTCACATCAAAGAGTTTAGGATAAAGTTACTCCAAAGAGGTGGCCTAGCCATCCAAACAAATTCTATCAGGGACTTAAACTATATGATGCAAGATTGAAACGAAACCTCATTTGAAGGCAGCGTCAATTTTCACCTTCCAAAGGCTTGCAAAACGTCAACGAACCAGCCATAGTCTAGAACTATCGTGATCAAAGGCGTCAGCGTGGCAAAACCTATCGAGAGATATTGAAGCAGAACTATCTAATCAAAACATTGAATTTAACAAAATAAATCGGATCCAATCTAAACAATTCAACAAGCCAACCAGACTAATCAGAGTTAGCCTAAAAACACAACACAAGCCGATCACTTATTGACTAGAGGAATTACAATGTTCAGTTACTTCCACTACCAGATCGAAGAATCACATCAGTAGCCACTTATCATCCAATGCTTCAAATGCCAAAAATATGGTCATCTTGCAAAATCCTGTAAATTCGAAGTCACCTGCCTCCGTTGCGGGAGCAACCATCGTGTTAAAGATTGCAATACTTCAAGAGAAACCCCGACTTGCGCACATTGTTATGGATCCCATCCGTCTTTTTCGACTGCTTGCCCTATCAGACAGTCATACGCAGCAACAGTAAAGGCCAAAATAAACAATCTGCCAACTTACCAAATGTCGACAAACCAATTACAATCAAGTAAGCAACCAAAGCAATATTACAAGAAGTCAACCACCACTGAAACCAGAGAGGTCAGTACTCAACAGACCCTCTCCCACTTGAAGCTAACCCTTTAAAGGACATCAAGAAATCATAACTGATTGGCAGTGATATTTACAACCAGGCTTACGATATTACTTCTTCCATCCTCCTAAACGAAGAATCATGAATTACATCAAAGAAGGACCAAATCCAAGAAATTCTATCTATCATGCGCAACGTCAAAACAAGAAACAAATTCATCAATCACCTCACGAAATTAGATCTCTTGGTCTACCTAACAAAAGCAGACAGTAATCCAGACCTCTCAATCTTCTCAGACTAATAGCTACCAAACTAATGCACATCAATGTAAATGGACTTATCAACAATAAAGAAGAACTACTCAACTACTCATACAATAATGACATTGACCTTACCGCAATCACAGAAACCCATCTTACCGCAGAAAAACATTTTCAACTAAACAACTTCACCATCTTTCGCAAAGACCGTCAACATAAAATTTCTCAATCAGCTGGGGGTTTCGTTATCTTAGCAAAGGACCATCTTCTTCTAGTCCTGATTCATATAACTTCAAACTCTCCAACAGAACTACTCGCAATTACTGTCACCATCAAAAACACTGATATCATCATTATCACTGTCTACGCCCCCCCCCCCCTCCCCCTTCCACCTCCTCTCCCGCTAAATCAAAATTGGATATTAGCCAACTCGAACAAATCTTCAACTTTAGAAAACCTACCATCATTCTCGGCGACTTCAATGCTCATCACAAAAATCTAAGGATCAAACTTGCAACACGTCCGGACCGGCTTAGCTCTCAATAAATTTGACAATAAGCATAATCTCACTCTCATATCAGATGGACAGTCCACCAGAATCTCTAACTTATCAACATCTGACAAAATCTTCACAACCCAAAACATTACCGAACTCGTTGACCATTACTACATTGGCGAAGACATTGGCAGTGACTACTTACCCCTTCACCTTGATCTTTCAACTAGTAATCACCACGTCAACTCCCCAACTCCACCATCGGAAACATTTATTTTCGCTAAAACAGACTGGAATATTTTTACCAAATCAACCTCCAATAGAGCATCAAATCAACCAAGGACAACCTCACCCTTCCAGATAATATATCGAAAATGATCAATGAAAAAAGGATTCTCATCAAGCTTTTTCAACGTCCTCACCAGCATCGTTACAAGACCCAAGCACAACACAAGTCCTTAAAACAACACCGCTGGGAAAAACTTTATAATACACTGCAGCAACAAAAAGATATTAAATCCTTCTGGAAATACTTCAAAACGATCACCGGTCAAAAGAAATGCTCCAATATCCCAACAATTTCATTTAACAACACCAAATACCAAACGACATGCGAAAAATGTAACATCCTGAAGGACACTCTTCACGAGACACAAACTGATAGCCCGCACGATAACCAGACCTTTAACAATACCGTAAACGACTTCATCGCTGATCAGATCTATCTTCACCACCACCATCCATTACCGAAGGAACTTTCACATGACCCCACCACCAAAGAATAAATCACCCAAGCAATCAAGTTACTGAAGAATAACTCCCCAGGTGTGGACCGGATCCCAAATATCTCTCTTAAAACAGCAACCTCCAAAGCAATTCGTCTCGTTGTTATTCTTTTCAACTCATCCCTTCAACTAGGATTTTTACCTATTCACTGGAAAACAGCTTCTAATCACCATGATCCCCAAACCAAATAAAGATCACTCGAATCCTAAAAATGTCCGTCCAATTAGCTTACTAAATACCATAGGGAAACTACTTGAACTCCTAATTGCCACTCGCATTTATAATTTCGCCGAAACCAATTATCTTATCCCAGACTTACAAGCAGGCTTTCGTAAATTAAGATCCACCAACGACCATCTACTACAACTTTCACAATCTATTAGCAAAGCAATTAACTTCAACCAACAAACTATCATCACTTTTTTAGACATCGAGAAGGCATTTGACAGTGTATGGCACCAGGGTATCATCTATAAACTTTTGCACCTCAACATTCCACCTTCATACATCAGATGGCTATTCGACTTCTTCCATAACAGAACCAACACCATTAAAGTTGATAATTCCAGTTCTCAACCATTCTCACCAACTGCAGGTTTATTGCAAGGATCGACCATCTCACCCATCATTTTCTCATCATATGTCGCTGACCTCCCCCAACACCCAAAATGCACCACCACTCAATTCGCCGACAACATAGCACTCTGGTCGTCAAGCCTCCGCACTCACTTAGCAGCTAAATACTCACAAGAAGCTCTCGACCAACTCAGCAAATGGTGCCACCAATGGAAAATCAAATTCAACCCCAGTAAAAGTAACACGTTGAACATTTCAAGAAGAGCTGGTTCCGTCATCAAACCCTTCCAACTGACAAAAGACAACGTACCGACTAACCAGCCAACGACAGCCCCATTCCTCCGACTAACAATTGACAAAAGACTTTCATGGACCCCTCACATCAACAATATCATTAGCAAAGCAAAACAAAGACTTCATCTCATCAGAATCATCAAAGGAAAGGAATGGGGCATCTCGACTTTCACAGCACTACGTACCTACTAAACATTTATTCGCCCAATTCTTGAATACGGATCCATAGAATTTATCAACACCGGACGGACAAACTTACTTAGAATACAAAGAATCCAGAACCAAGCACTAAGAATCTCAATCGGACTTCCAATATACGTTTCAACATAACTACTCCATCAGCAAACGCATTTGGATACTATACCCGATAAAATGAAAACCCTACACAACAAGTACATGGATAAAGCCACAAATATCAACCATCTAAAAAAACTTTTTACTGACGACGACCTACTGATACCAAACAACCGAATCAACACCCCACTCGGCCAAATTGCAAGAAACCAGCAAATCTAACCATTCAACTGAAAAAAGCTATCCACGCACACAGTCTCCAACAACACTCCACACATTGTATCTTAAGTCATCACCTACACAGAAGCCAACAACACCCACACCTTATTCTAAAGCCATCTATTATTCTATTTTACAAGTCAATTTAGTCTAGTTTTCTCCTCAACGTTTTCTTTAACAAGCGATAAAAGGCTGTTAGCCACATCGCCATTCTCCAAAACGATATCTTTGTTGGGATATTAAATTACACACACATACGTACTTTAAGCTTACTTTAGTTTAGTTCAGCTTAGTTTGGCCTAGTCTAGTTTAGTCTAGTTAGGTTAGTTTTTTCTAGTTTAGTTTGGCTTGGGACTAGTTATGTTAGCTTAAGTTTAGTTATACTTTTTTATTTTGTTTATGCTTCACTATAGACATCTATATCTGCATTATTTTGTTAGTATCACCATGACCTCTAAGGAGGCCAGCAAGCGTAGTCTTCCTCCAAGGTCGCCGGTGCTGTACGCGGAGAGTGTTGATGACCAATCTCCAGAGGCGAAAAAAGCCTTGTTTGACACAAGTGCCAATTCGCCTCGATTGGTCATCGACATGGACTTCCGGGAACCCACCGGTGACCTGGGGAATGAGTCACCCGAGAGTTTGGACGATGACCAGTCGTCGTTTGTCACCATTAATACAAGAAATAAACGTAAAACTAATTCAGCTAACCATCAACTAATCTACATCTCCCATTTATCTTTAAAAAAAAATATTCACTTAAATGTCACTGACATCCCACCTCCACTTCACCCCGCTAAACATTATAATCTGCGTATATATATAGGCAGTATATCAGACCAGTAATGGAATACGGAGCCCCGGTTTTATACAATATATCTAACAATACCTTTGCCAAACTTCAATGCTTCTAAAATAAATGTCTAAGACTAGCCTTACACTTGCCTCGTTAAACTAACATCAAAACCCTTCATTTACTTGCCAACCCCCTCCCCCTTGTAAAAGATCGTTTTAAAAACCATAGTATCAAAATACCCCTTATCTTCACACATAAATAATATGTTCAAAATAATAAACCGTTTCGCTAAACACATTCATATAAAAACCTGTAGATCAGCTTTTAATGTATATCTACCTACTGTGGTGTAGCGGTTATCATACCTGTCTACAGACCACGAGGCCCGGGTTCAATCCTGGGGTGGGTAGACACGCCAGTGCACCACAACTGGTTATCAAAGGCCGTGGACATTGACTTGGTTGTCGATGTTGTGTCTGTCCGTACGTCGTATCTGTGTTCTCGTCCGGGTCGTATTAAGCGTTTCGTGATAGCATTTGTACTATCATAACCAAATACGCAGGCGACGACACCGTCATTGTAATTGTGTGTTCAACTCTCTCTCTCTCTCTTTAATGTATACAAGTTTAGTATATAGAAAGTAAGTTTCTAACACAAGAAATTTACCCATTGTTTAATTACTTATACCGCATCGTATTCATTCTTCTTGCCATCAATCATGTTCATTCTCACTCACAACCTCGTCTTCCCTGTACTGTTCTTGTTAACATACTCCCGAGTACCTAACTCTCTAAACTTCTTGTATTCGTCGCAACCTCATTCATCCCAGGCATCAAATTTGCCTCTAAACGCCCCAGGAACTGGTTACCATGTTTTGTTTGGCTCTAGTGATTATTCAAATCACTCACTTGCAACTTATCTTTGTATCGATGGGCAATTACATTCATACAAATCAAGTTGGAAATTGACAAAATTCAACTCACGCAGGAGAAAATTACTCCTTTTACTCCTTACCCTTTCTGGTGATATTGAAAGCAATCCTGGACCCTCCCCAAAATATCCTTGCAAACAATGCAACACATTTGTTAAAAATAACCAGAAAGGTATTTGTTGTGATGATTGTGACTCGTGGGTTCATAGTAAGTGTGCAGGCATTAGTAATGCAGCTTACAATACTCTTGCATTATCATCTGATGATTGGTTTTGTTTGGAATGTTTGGCACCTTGTGGCCTGTGTGGACTCCAGTGTAGGAGATCCGAAAAAGCAGTACAGTGTGACAATTGTGATCTATGGATCCACACTAAGTGCTGTAGCATTGACGACTCAAAATACAGCGATCTCATGCATTCTAGCTGTACCTGGGTGTGTGACACTTGTGACTTCATGAACTTCTCTGATTTTTTCTTCTCAACTAACAATTCCATCAACTGTACTAACTCATATGAGCCACTTCAAAATTATTCTTCTGGCATTGACTCGGGATCCAACCACCATCCCGATGTCAAATGAAAACAAATCCCAAAAGGGAAAAAAGGAATGTTCTAAAACTTCTTGTTATCAACTTTCAGAGTGTTCGAAACAAGACGGCCTCCGTGGAAAGTCTTATCAAAGAAAAAGACCCAGATGTCATTAATGGCACTGAAACCTGGCTTAATTCCGAAATTACCAGCGCTGAAATTTTCCCGGACAACTATACAGTTGTTCGCAAAGATAGAAATTCAAATACTTATGGTGGTGTACTACAGGCAATAAAAAATGACCTGGTTTTCACTGAGCTCACTAAATTAGACTCTGACTGTGAAATTATCTGGACCAAATTCCAATTTCCTAAGGAAAAGAGCATGTATATAGGAACATTTTACAGACCCAGTCACAATGATCTCACTAGCCTACTTGAGTTGAAAAAATCCCTCCAAAAGCTTGGTAAAAATGCTGACAAAAATAATGTTATTCTTGCTGGTGATTTCAAACAACCTAATATTGACTGGAGTCAAAACATTATTTCAGGAACTAACGCTTCCTCCGAAGCAGCCAAAATTCTTCTTGAAGTGACCAATTCATTCAATCTCACTCAAATGGTGCAGTCACCCACCAGAGATAACAACATCCTTGATCTTGTTTTTACTAACAATTCACCAGCTGTTACCTCAGCTAATGTCATTCCCGGTATAAGTGACCATGATATTGTTGAATTGACCCCAAATATCTCCCCTCCTCGTAAAAAGTTACCTAAACGTAAAATCTATTTAAAGAAAAAAGCTAACATAAAACGAATAAAAGAAGACCTGATTAAATTTAAACTGCAATATTATACTCAATTTAATTCCTCCATTGATGTTGATGAAAAATGGGATTTCTTTGAACAAGAAATTAAATTGATTATTGATAAAAACACGCCTTACAAATTCACCTCAACTAAACCAAATCTGCCCTGGTTTACCCATATCCAACGCCGTCTCTGCAGGAAAAAACATAAACTGTTCAAAAAAGCTAAGACTAATCAACAAGCCAATGACTGGACTACCTATAAAAGCTTTAGAAAGGCTGTCCATAAAAACCTCAAAGAAGCTAGAAACACCTTCATCTGTCTGTCTGTGATAAACTTAAAAACTCACTTAACGAAAACCCAAAGGCATTTTGGTCCTATATCAAAAGATTAAGAAGTAACTCTGTAGGTGTGTCTGATCTACTAAATAGCGGTAAACTCTGCAGTGACAGTAAAACTAAAGCTAACATTCTAAATGACCAGTTTTTCAGTGTTTCCACAGTAGAAAACACCTCCCAAATTCCTGTAACTAAACCACTTACCAACAGCAAAATAAACCAACTTATAATTACCCCAGAAGGTGTCAAAAAGCAACTGCATAACCTAGACCCCAACAAAGCCTCAGGTCCTGACCAAATACCACCATGGTTTCTAAAAGCACATGCTGATGACCTCTATGAAATTCTAACTGATCTCTTTCAAACCTCTGCCACTTCCCTGCTCTGTCGATAATGGTACTATCCCTAACAAGTGGAAAGAAGCAAACATATCTAGTGTTTTAAAAAAAGGTGATAAACAAAACCCAGCTAATTATAGACCTATTTCCCTCACCTGCGTTTGTAGTAAAATCCTTGAGCATATAATCCACTCACATGTGATGAAATTCCTTGATGAGCATAATATCTTAACTGATTTACAACATGCCTTCCGTGCAAAAAGATCGACTGAAACACAACTCCTCTTAACAATAAATGATATCTCTAAACAAATTGACAAAAACAGTAGCGTTTCTATAGCTATTCTTGACTTCTCAAAAGCCTTTGATAAAGTCCCCCACCAGCGCCTGTTATCCAAACTTTCCGCCTATGGCATTGATGGAAATCTTCTGGCCTGGTTTGCATCATTCCTCAACAACCGCATCCAGCGTGTTGTTTGCGATGGTGAAATCTCTGATTCTAAACAGGTTTTATCCGGTGTACCACAAGGTACTGTCTTGGGTCCATTACTTTTCCTCTTATATGTAAATGACATCCCTGATATTATAAACAGCACAGTCAGACTGTTTGCTGATGACTGCCTTGTGTACAGAACAATTGATAACCCCTCTGACCAACAAATCCTCCAAGATGATCTTAACAAACTTGAACAATGGCAAAACAAATGGCAAATGAATTTCAACCCCTCCAAATGCTACATCTTGTCAATTTCCTCTAAGAAATGCTTTAAATCACCTGTTTATACCTTATGCAACCAGCCACTAAAACTTGTCAACTCCCACCCATACCTAGGTGTTGAAATTGATAATAAACTTAGATGGGATAAACATATACATAACATAACCAAGAAAGCTAACTCTATACTTGGCCTTTTAAAACGTAACCTCTCAAACTGTCCCACCGACGTTAAATCCACTGCTTATAAAGCTCTAGTCAGGCCAGTACTTGAGTACGCATCTGCAGTCTGGGACCCCCATCACCAGTGCGATGTGGATAAACTTGAATCTATTCAAAGGAGAGCAGCCAGGTTCTGTTGCAGACTACTCTTATAAATCTAGTGTAAAAAACATGCTTTATAAATTAGATTGGCCCCTGCTTAAAACAAGACGATACAACACCCGGCTACATATGCTATATAAAATCAATAACAATCTTGTCGCCATCAATAAAGATGAACTTATCCCCACTGTTAGAACTAATACAAGAAATAATCATGACCTTAATTTTCAGGTTCCCTATGCTAAAAAGAATGTATATAAACACTCCTTCTTCCCTCACACACTAAAGGATTGGAATGCTTTACCGTCAGACATTGTTCATGCACTAAGTCTCAACTGTTTCAAAGCTAAACTTACTAACACCTGTATTGCTAACTAGTTTTTTTTATATTATTTTTTACTCATACTTTTTACGCTCGGTTGGCGTTCATGTCCTCTTGAAGGATTTTTGCCGACTTAACCGATTCAGATTCAGATTCAGATTCGTATTAGTTCTTTTAGCGACAATTCATTGTCAAACCTGTGTTGAAAGAGCTGCTGTATGCTTGATTGATTTATGCCCTATCTAATCAATTATATCTACACTTGTTAACTACACAGTGTGAGCGTGGCACATAGTGCTACGCTCACGTTGTGTTTATCATTATGGTCTTCCCTAGAGGCCCATTTTCAGTTCAGGTGCTCTGATTGGCTCGGACTATGGCATTTGCCATGCATCTTGTATGGTCTTCAGTAGAACACCATTTTCTCGTCTCGCCTGCGATACCATACTATCACTCACTACCTTGTACACTAAATTGATATTGACTTTCCCCGAACTACACATGCTCATCAGCAACTCAATTTAATGACAGCAATACCATACTAGGACCAGGACATTAACATGTAGCATATTATTATTGATAGGCATACTATTTTACCTTATTATCACTAGTATTATTCTTAATAGAAACTATTTTTTTTGAACACCGACATGGACACTACTTAAATTACTTCTAAAACTAGTACTGATATACTTTATTTGTATTTGTAACTATACATGTAACCTAATCATCATTGTACTTACTGACACCGGACTGAATATATATATATATATATATATATATATATATATATATATATATATATATATATATATATATATATATATATATATATATATATATATATATATATATATATATATATATATATATATATATATATATATATATATATATATATATATATATATATATATATATATATATATATATATATATATATATATATATATATATATATATATATATATATATATATATATATATCTATATATATATATATCTATATATATATATATATATATATATATATATATATATATATATATATATATATATATATATATATATATCTATATATATATATATATATATATATATATATATATATCTATATCTATATATATATATATATATATATATATATATATATCTATATATATATATATATATATACATATATATATATATATATATATATATATATATATATATATATATATATATATATACATATATATATATATATATATATATATATATATATATATATATATATATATATATATATATATATATATATATATATATATATATATATATATACACACACATATATATATATATATATATGTAAATATATATATATATATATATATATATATATATATATATATATATATATATATATATATATATATATATATATATATATATATATTCATATATATATATATATACATATATATATATATATATATATATATATATATATATATATATATATATATATATATATATATATATATATATATATATATATATATATATATATATATATATATATATATATATATATATATATATATATATATATATATATATATATATATTATGGCTTTGAAGGTCGGATTAAATACTGGTTGAATACTTAGGCGTAGTGACGTTGGAGTCTGCGTGAGGTATACTAATCATAAATGGTCGCAATGCAAGCACACTTGAAGGTGCTTGTCTGTATATACATTTACAAATACAATGAATATGTAGAAACAAACACGCAGCAGGAAGCAAGAGTGCTTAGGAACCCTGCTAAGTCTAATTCAACCAGTCTATTCAACCAGTATTTAAGCCGACCTTTAAAGCCATAAAACTGACCTCGTACTGTAACACCAACATTACAACATCTCATTACTATAACGCCTCGTTTATACAATTAACTCAGGACACTGACCTGAATTAATAAACCTCCTTAACGTATAATTAAGTTTACTCGTTGGTTCACCTAATATTACCTGAGCTACTACCCAGTCACTTTTTTTATATTATGTTGTTGATGACCGCTTAGCCTGACTATGGATTGTTTATTTTTGTTTTATTTGGGGTTTTGTCATTTGACTTGTTCTTCTTGCCCCAGGCCCTGGTGAGAGTCATATTGGTTTCTTAATTTGCTTTTTTGTCGTTGAATATTGATGCATTATCGTTAGCATTAAAGTGTCAGCATGGGACCGGGCCCAGGGCATATTTTAGGACCATTTTCATGACTTGATCTTGAAGACTTTAGTCAAATTATCGGGAATTTTTAAATCGGTAAATTTTGGCTACATTTAAGACCAAGTTGAAAACAAATTTCTCGATAATCAATTTTCTATTGATAACAGTCAAATTCCGGAAAAATAAGAAAAATTGCCCGAAAATGGTAGAAAATTTTCCAGAAATTACCCGAAATTTTATAATAATTTTTCCAAAATTGGTCAAAAACTTCCCAAAAAATTCCAATAAATAAACAAATTTTAAAAAAATATCCGAAAGTGAAAGAAATTTCCCGAGAATGGAAGAAAATGTTCCAAAAATTGCTCGGAAATTGAAGGATATTTCCCGCTTAGTAGCAACTTAGCCTGAATTTAGGAGTGCAATTTTCCGCTTGCAATCTTCATATTCTAGATGAACACATTTATCAGGAATGTGAAAGAAATAACATATACCTCTCAGGGGGCAGGGGCGTAGCTAAAGGGGTGAAATTTCCGAAGATTTTTCTCAAAATATTCGATTTTTTTCCTCAAACATGCGACATTTTCCTTTAAATTTCCAAAAAAAAATCCTTACTTTTTCCTTAGAGGGAGCAGGAGGGGATTAGATTTGATTTGGATTTCTTCTAGCTACGCCATAGGGCAAAGTCCAAAATTTCTCGATTACAATCGAAAAAATTGCACTGGTAATCGGAAAATCTCCTATTTTCTTCTCTTTTCGAGAAACTTTCTTCATTTTTGGGCAGTTTGGGGGGAAAATTTCCTTTAATTATCAGGAAATTTTGCTCATTTTCGAGAATTTTTTGACTATTTTTTAAAAGTTTTTTTCTTCAATTTTCTGTAAATTTCTTTCATTTCCGGGCAATTTTCTTTGATTTTCGTAACACTTTTGAGAACTTTTCTTCATTCTCGGGTTCTATTTTCGGGTTTTTGGCAATTTTTTGCAAAATTTTGCCAATTGTCGGGTTTCACAATGAAATTTGAAGTGCACTTTAAAATGATAATTGATATGCCATTATGCGAGGCGCATGTGCCCTTTTCGCGACAGCTAAAAGCTTTGCTGCTTTTACTGCACACGAGTCCGTTATGTTTTAATATATGATAACCCCAATCTGGGGCTTAGCAATTATCCCAACAGCCCAAGTCTAGAAGTCTAAGACATCATTTATGATCGTCAAAACTTTCTTATGAGAGAAAAAAAAAATTCCTTAAATGACTTATCGACAAGTTAAAAGTTTCAGCCCTTGGCTCAAGCAATATTTTATTTTTTTGAACTTCATTTGACTGTTTGGGGACTCATGCAGCTGCTCTGTTGAGAGTTCTGAAAAGATGAAATACA
Organism: Chiridota heheva; assembly: GCA_020152595.1. Taxonomy (NCBI): domain Eukaryota; kingdom Metazoa; phylum Echinodermata; class Holothuroidea; order Apodida; family Chiridotidae; genus Chiridota; species Chiridota heheva. Next base: position 341,784 of record JAIGNY010003632.1, on the reverse strand, counting down.
GTATCATCCACGGCAGGGCCGTAATTCCCGGGTGGGACTTTTTGGATAAGAGGCCATGCCCCCCTTTTTTGCACCATTTTCGTAGTGCAGGTGTCTTTTTTTACTATAAAAATGATAAATAAAAAACAAATAAAAAATTGTACTAAAGTTTTTATTTTTATTATTTTTAGTAAAAATAATTGTCTTTATTCATCAGTTTTGTAGTCATGGTAGTGCAGGTCCCAAAAAAATGAGGTTTTACTGCGTTAATTTTGTACTGCTGGTCTATTTTTACAATATTTTCGTTGACTACTCATACTGCAGGTATCAAAATTGACTTCTCTCATACTGCGGTTATGTTTTTCGGATGGTGGGCTGCACACACCTACCACTTTTAGTATGAAGTGTCCTCCCGCCTCCCCCTCCTCTTCCTCCGGTTTACGTGCGCTTGATGTTTGTTTACTATTCAATGACACCGGTGATTGTATGATTTCATCAATTGTGCTTATATGACGTCGCAGCGCATACGATGTAAAAGTCTATAAGAAATGTACACATACGTCATCCACGCATGTTGCAAGAAATCATGACCATCCAATATCACTGCACAAGGTCAGTAAACACTTAAATAAACAAATCGCGCACAGCAAAATACGCTCCAGCAGTCTTGGTTTGCCTCCACGTGTTAACAGCTTTCACAAAATGGCCGCCAAACTAATCTTCTAAAGCCCAATTTCGTGTAAAAGGTTGATAAATGTATTGTATATGAATAATACAATAAAGAAAATTAATCCTCAAATTGTCAAATGGCGGCCATTTTGATTTCATGCAAATAAGGCATTTTCTGGGGTCCTATTATGGTCGATTTTGGGTATGTTAATGTTATACAGCCAATGGTATGTAGATCAAGTTTCAAGAAATAAAGTTTCTGTTGCAATTTGTTCTACGCATTTCTTATTTTTTCTGGCCTATACCTGAAGTAAAGTTACAGTTTTATAATCCCCACTGTACTCTAATTACGCCTATTGACAATGTGAAAAGCAAAAAGCCTCACTTTCATTAATCAAAAATAAGATAGAAAATGCAAAAATGACTATTTTTTAAACGCAAAATAACAAGCAATGAATGTTGTATACTGAACATTGCTAAAACGAAAAACATTTATTTAAAGCAAATTAGTGACAGTGTAACCAAAAATTTATATGCACTGACATGATTGATCTTTTGGGTCATCCTCCAGCCCGTTACATTTGTGACAAACTGAGGAATAGCCCTAGCAGATTTCTGGGAGACCCTAGGAGTTGGGTCTGATAGTACCCTGGTACCCAACTTTACAAAGCTTTTCTTCCGCCACATCTTGAATTCGCTACATGTGTATGGTCTTTTTGTATGACGAAACAGATTAATATTATTGAGAATGTTCAAAGAAGGGCTAGGCCTACACAGTTAAGTCCTTCATTGAGACACCTTATCTTATCATGAAAGATTGGAAAGCTTGAAACTTCTGAACCTGTCATACAGTCGTACAGAAGCGCCAGGGTGACAGAGGTTTATAAAATCCTCTCAATCATTTATAACCCCAGGGCTGCCAACGTGTACTCCGTCCGTCAGAATCCAATCTACGAGGCAGCAAATCAAAAATTGATTTCATAGCATCATAAGTCTCTACTAGCATTCGCCACACTTTTTTACGCAAAGAATTTGAAAATGTAAGCTATGGAACTCATTACCTTGTGATGTTATGGGTGTTGTCAGTATCAATTATTTCAAAAACAGCTGGATAAGCATTGTTGTAAGCGAAAATGTACCTTTAGTTTATACAGTAATATTGTAAAAGGTTGCCAGTACATTGCAGATCGGGAAACATCAGGCATTTAGTGCCTTTCTTCCAGTATTTACATCGGCGTGGGAAGGAATTTTACGGAGGACGAATAAAGGAGGGCGAGGAGGGAGGAGGAAGACGGGGGCTGAAAGTTTTAAACTTCAAATCTGGCAATCTCTCTCTCTCTCTCTCCCCCCCTCCCATAGATTTAAATATATACATTTTTTTGCTCCCATACATTTATAAGGAACTCTTTTAAAATGTTCGAATGATATAACTGAGATCATAAGATAAATTCACAGGTACAATATACAGATATACAAGCAGGCGCGTTAGTAGACTATTTTGACTGGGGTGTAAAATATATGATTTACCGACGACCTTAAATAAACATATCCCATTTAAAACTAGGCCAATAAAGAAATAAAAATCACCTTCCCGGATGCAAAAGCGCCTGAACCAAAGGGCACGTGCTCCCCCTCTTCCCCTTCCCACATTTGTCATAAATTTAAAAGTGCATTTTTTTCAGGGAGAAAAAGTGCACATTTCCATGGTAAAAGTGCCCTTAATTCTGAAAGAGGGCAAATTGCCTTTTTTCCTGGGCAGGAATCTGCCTTTTCAAATATCAAAAACGTGACCCTTTAGCAATTTAGATTATATATATGATTATGGGCGCAACAATAGGGTGGGGAGGGTGGGTATACCCCACGGGCTCTGAGCAAAATTGAAATTTGAGGGGCCCAGAGCAATGACACTGCGATATGTTTGTTATTGCCCACGGCCCCCAGATTTCTAGTTGCGCCTCTGGATTTAGCTCTCCTCTTAAGTTTAGAAGTAATCAGGTTATTTAAATTAAAGTTCATACATTTAAACATTTGTGATCCTATGTTAATTTCTAGCATATTGGACCGTAAAGTTTTCAAATATTTTCAGATATAAGTTTCTAAACTACTGAACTACACGTAGGAAACTGGATTTTCAACTGTGCAATGACATTGAACAATCACAAATTTAAAAAAAGAAAAAAATGTCAATGTCAGTCGCGGAACACCCATATGCGCATGAGCGTGCTTAGTTGATTGCCACCTTTTTCTCCGGACGCTGCGCGAAATCTTAGTGTAGTTCCTCTTCGCCACGACGTAATGCCGAGAACTAATGGCTTCACCAAGCGGTAGGACAATTATATACTTTAGTTCGTTAGATATTCATTTAATATATTATGTTAGGCCCATTCGTACGTGGCCCATTGCGCGACTTATAGATAAACAGTCAATCTCCACCCAATTTTGAACGTTTTTTGTAAAAATTTGGAACAGAATAAACGCATTTTTGACCAAATCGATGATGATGGGACCCTCTTTTTAGTAATATGTTGAACATGATAATATCGAACTCAGTCTGCATACCTCTTCCTACCCAACCCATCTTTGTGTCCACCTCCCTACTTTCTTCGTCTCTAGGAAAAGGTAAAGTACAGTAGTGCGAAAGTTTGTTGTGTTTATCGGGTGGGCATAGGCGGGATTTGAGGGGAGTAGGAAAAAAAGTTGTGCACTTTCCCCTTCTGCCCCCAACTTTCGGTCGGCAAATCCCGCTCATGCCCTCCCTATGAAGACCCAAGTTAAGAAGTGAGACTCGAGAGTATACCCAGGGGCGCAATGATAAGGTAGGGAGGGTGGGTAAACCCCACGGGCCCGTAGCAAAAATCGCAATTTGAGGGGCTCCAAGCAATGGCACTGCGATATGTTTGTTATGAGTCTCGAACACTAAACTGCCCACGGGCCGCCAAATTTCCACTTGCGCCTCTGTATATGATCTTTTCATTGACCATAAAAGTAACAACAAAAAAAGCCTCCCAACAGACTACATTTTTTAGATTTTAATAAAACCTATTTCTAATTGTCCCTAACAACAACGTTGCCGCCCCAATTTGAAAAGCCCTACATTGCACGTTATTCAATACTAAAAAGGAATACATCAGCCGGCCTTTATTTTTCTTTATTATATTATTATACTTAATAAAAACTCGTTTGAAATTGGGCTCAGGGAAAAAGTGACATGACTGAAAAGCTGTAATGCTGTCATACATATTATTGAAATACTAAGTTCAGTTGGAAAGTACTCCTCAAGTGTCACCTGGGAGGATTGCTCATTCCCGGTTGCATGCTATTTTCCCGTTTGGGATGTAAAATTGACATAAATTCCAAAAATACAGAAAATTTCCAAAACATTGACAGAAAATTTCCATCAAATTGAAAGAAATTTCCCCCGAAAATCCCCTAGTCTCTTTTCAGTCGTTTCTATATACACAAATGATATCAAACTTTAACTTTATACATCTCCTTAAAGGAATACGAATTTTGAACGCTTTTTTCATTACTTTGTTTCTTTTGAGGTCTAAGTTCATATACAAAAACAAATATACAAAAAGAGTTCAAATTACAAACTGACTTGTCAACTTTACTCCGGTGCTTATCTCCGATTTCCTTGTCGCGACTATACCTCTGGCTATATCAGTGCTGGTACTCATTTACCGTTTACCAATGAGTGGACTGGAGCAAGTAGAATAAACAGGTAAAGTGTGTTGCTCAATTAATGCAGTGCTCACGACGGGAATCGAACCCGATAACTTTCGTATACGGGCAGGACTCCTTAACCACTGAGCTATCTTCTTGAACAAACTTAATTCAAGTTGATTCCAAATGAAAACTTTCTCTGTAGATACTGCATTAGTAAAGATACTGCTTAAAAACTTGTTTGTGCAAATTTCAGCGCATCATTCTACAAGATTTAATTTGGTTCAAACATGGAGCTATTAACTCAGTTTATAGCTTCATGGTTCAAAGGACATGTCTTACTCATTGACGACGACGAGTGAACACACAATCACAATGATTTTGTGCTGGGTGAAAATCAAGCACATGGCTCATTGAACAGCTTGTATGGCTGTATGGAGTGTTGAACCATGGAGCTCTTAAGTTAATAGCTCCATGGTTGAACAGGCCACAGCTTTGTGCTTTTGGGAATTAAAGAACAAGATTACTTTTCCTTATACAACTGGTGGTGCACTGGTGCACCACAACTGGTTATCAGAAGCCGTGGACATTGACTTGGATGTATGTCAATGTTATGTCTGTCCGTACGTCGTACCTGTGTTCTCGTCCTGGCCCTGGTCGTATTAAGCGTTTCGTTATAGCATTGTTACTATCATAACCGAATATGTAGGCTACGACCCCGGTTTTGTTATTGTGTGTTCACTCATCGTCGTCGGCGACTTCAACAACAAAAACAATTGAATACACAACATTTACGGGCAGACGCGGTAGTACCTGCATTTTCCTTTCAGTCACGGTAACTGCCGGGTTCTGCTAAACACTACCGAGGATGACCAACTACATACAGAAAGACAAACAGTAAGATGAAAAACAACAAGTCAAGAAAAGAACCAAACAAAGACAACTGGACGCGAGGCTAACCAAAACGGTGTGGGTGCCAAAACGGTGTAGAGGCCAAAACGGTGTGGGGGCCAAAACGGTGTGGGGGACAAAACGGTGTGGGGGCCAAAAGGTGAGGAAGGTAGAGACGACTAGGCAAAGAGCAGTGGTGGGGGAGAAGAGAAAAAAACCTAGTCTGGAGGGATGACCAGGTGAGGGAAGGTGGGGGAGATAGAGGTTCAGGGGCGAAGGGTAACGGGAGGGTCCAGTGTGAAGATCTAACAGCTGGGTGAGGTGGGGTCGTTTGTAATGGCAATATCATGGCAATATCATCAGCGAACTGAGAGAGACGAATATTACCATGCGGGGCAGGCACGTCGGTAACAAAGATGTTGAATAGGATGGGGCTGAGAGTACAGCCTTAGGGACCCCTGCGTTGGGAGTGTAAGTAATAGAGCAGTACCTAAAAAACTCAGAAAAAGCAATTCTGTTGGAGAGGAAAGAAGAGAGGAGGCTTGTAAGACGAGGGAGGAAGGCTAGAGCGGGAGAAAGAAGCTTGTAGCGTAAACCATTGTGCCAAACTGCATTAAGAGCTTTTTCTACATCAAGGAAGAGAGCAAGAGAAGGAATGTTACGATTGATGTAAGAAAAGATACTCTATGTGAAGAGAAGAAGCGGGTCAGTGGTGGATCTGTTAGGGCGAAAACCAAACTGGTATGGGTTGAAGAGGTCGTTGCTTTCCATGTAGTCGGGAATGCGCTTGGCTAGTATCTTCTCAAAAATCTTCTCAAAAATCGAAAGAAGAGTGATTGGGCGTTAATTGCGAGGGCTGCTGGGGTCTTTACCCGGTTTAAGAAAGTAAAAAACTTCCTTCGACTTCCAGCTGGAGGAAAAGTAACCCAAAGAGAGAGAGAAACATTGTAAAGAATCAGCAGATGGGTAAGAGAATGTACATCAAGGTTTTTAAGAATGATGTAGTATATACGATCTGGGCCAGGAGCAGTGTTGCGAGTGCGCTTAAGAGCTTGGAGGACATCAGTTAAAGTGATGGGGGCATCAAGCGGGGAACCAGAAGGAGCGGTGGGCGTAAGTGAAGGATTGAGTAGGTAAGAATTGTCATTGACAAAGTTGTTAACAAGAGTAAGCTGAGGCTGAAGAAAGGTACGATGAAGGGGAAGTTGTTGTATGTTACACAAGTTATGGTGGAGTAGACCAACCATAGATTGGATGTCATAGACAAAAGAGGTGTCAGTCGGAGAGGCTTTGAGAGGTGGGATAGTGGAAGAAGTACGGGAGCCAGAAAGCGATTGAACTTATTCCAAAGCTTCCTAGGGCAGTAGGGTCCTTGGTGTGATAGAGAGCTTGACAGGCGGTATCTCATTTTGATTTCTTGTGGAGTTTGATGGCGATGATGATTTTGTGACCAAGAGAGTTGATACGGGTTTTGACATGGGGATTGGGATAGTTTTAATAATGTCTCCGTAGGCGACGTTTTTCCTGGATGAGGGCAAGTATGTGGCGAGGAAGGGGTGAGCGATGAGGACGGGGGTAAAGGAAGGGATGCACTGAGAGATGGTTGATTGGATATTAGAAGTGAGTGTGAAAATCTGTTGATCAACCTCTTCAGATGTATTGGGAAGGGATGTAGGAAAGGGGAGAGAAGAAAGATAGGAACGGAAATTGACCTAGTTGGTTTTAGATAAGAGAGGGATATCTTTGTTGTAATGAGAGCCAGGTACAGACTGGAAGGGTAAAGGGTTGGTAGAGACAAGAATAGGAAAATGATTACTGTTAAGGTCATGGCAAGTAGTAACATTTTTAAATAGAGGAGTGGCATGAGAGTTAGCAAGGACGTAGTCCAGGATAGAGGTGCTACCCGAGGGGTGCTGGTAAGTTGGGTGGCCAAAGGGATTAAGGATAGAGTGGGTAGAGGGTGTGATAGTACGAAAAAGAAAGTTGCCGTTCCTGTTGGACTTGGAGTCACCCATGGAAATATGTCTGGAGTTAAGATCTCCAAGAAGAAGGCTTGGGAGGGGGGAGTTGAGTTTAGAGAGTAAAAAGGAAGTATCCAAAGTAGCATTAGGAGGGCAGTAAACTGTAGTCAAAAGGAAAAAAACTGTTGGAGGAGAAAAAGTGTATCTGAATAGTGAGGCTTTCGTTGCTATTGGGGATGGTAGGAGTGGCCGGAGGGGAAGGGGATGGGGGGGTGTAGCGGAGATAAACGTTTTGACAAGAAAAAGGACCCCACCTCCATGGGAGGGATTGCCAAGGAGGGATGACAAACGGCATGAAAGAAGTTGTAGCCGCGGATGAAAAAGGTGTAATTCTGGGGAAGTTTAGTGTCATTGATGGAGAGAACATCAAAGTCGTAGTGACAAAGGAAATGAGTTAAAATGGATTTGGTATTACGGAGGGAACAAATATTGATATGACCAATATTAGTATCTATTATGAGGAAGTGGTGGAAGAAGTGGTAAGCCGATTGAAAGGGTAATAAGCTTAGATTTCCTTGGTAGCTTGCTGAGTGGAATTCTGGGTGTCGTTGAAGCTAGAGTTGTTAACGACTGTCTGATAGATGTAGTGTTTGAGAGAGGCGATGAATAGAGAGCTAGAAGGGAATGGAGAGTTTGTGTTGTGGATGAGAATGTCAGTAAGGTAGCCGATGTGAACAGTAAACTCGGTGGAGGAGGGAGCATCAAGGACTGCAAAAGCTGCGGAGACCGATACGGAAGCTATGAGAATTAGAAGAGAGTCCGAAGGAGGAAGAGATTTAGAGGCGGAAAGAAGTCTGGAATCAGTAAGAGAGGTGGAAGAAGGAGCGGGAGAGCTTGAAGTAGTAGTAGGTTCGGCGCCGGAAGAGGAGGTAGTAGAGGTAGAAGGGTGACCGGAAGATGGAGGTGCAGTGGGTCGAGAGATAGAGCGGGGTGTGGCTGAAAAGGAACAGCAGGAGGTCGTCTAGAGCTGCCAGGAACGGAGCGGGGGATAGAGGAGCGAGAGCTAAATAAAATAGGATTTGAAGGGAGAGCAGTGGGGCGGATAATAGAGGAGTTGGGGCGTGAGCGAGAAGAAGCAGAAGGAGTTTCCTTGGAAAGGAGAGGGGTGTGACGGGTGATGAAAGAACTTTGGCGAACAGTTGGGGGGGGGGGCAGGAAATACTGCAATCATGACGAACGGAGCGAGAATAAGATGTAGAGTAAGAAGAATATAAAGACGAAAAAGGAGGAGGAATAGTAAAGGAAGAAGCAGGAGTAGTTTTCCTCAAGGGAGGAAAGTCCATGGAGGAAGAGGTGTGGGGGAATCTGAGAGACTCCAGAGCGGGAATGGCAGAAGAGCGAGTAGGAGTGGGGAGAAGAACAGGTTGGGAGGAACCCATGGCCTTACTGCCAGACGCTGCTGCCTCCTGATAGGCAGGACAGCCCCTGCACCTGGAGGAGTGAGCTCCACCACAATTCACATAATTGCGTTCCTCAGTGGAGCACGTGGAGGCATGATGAGGGCCGGAGCACCTAGCACATCTGAGAAGGGCAGTGCAGTTTTCTTCAAATGACCAAAAAGCTGGCACTTAGGGCATTGACAAGCCCTAGGTGTCATTCTTGCAAGCTCTACCCACACGGGTAACACTCCAAAGAGTTCTATTCCCTCATGAAAAAGCTTCGCGGCCACCATGCCATCGAGAGAACAAACCTTAGCAAGAGGGAGCAGTAAAGCGGTAGGGGCGGCCATAATCCTTGTGACCTGATGGAAGAAGATTTCCTACTGGCGCAGATCATCCTCCACCAAGCTCAAGGGGGTATCCACCGCAACCCCTCTGAGCACCATGAGTGTGGGTTTAACCTTGCAGCTGTGGGAGACTGGGGTGAAGTCCTCTGACGACAGGACCTGGGGCGTTGGTGAGGAAGCCCAGCCATCAAGAGGCCAGTCCGCATGGAGGATAGCAGAAGAGCTGCTATCAGCAGGAGTGAGAGATAAGGAAAGAGATGTAATATAAGTAGTTAGTTTAGAGAGTAAAAGGGAAGGTTTGAGCCGAGAGATCTCCTTGGCCAACGCCAAGCTATTCTTCAGCAAAGAAACAGAGATGCCAAAGAACTTGCGGGGCTTGCAAAGGGCGTGGTCAATCGCTGAGTTTCCAATGATGATGAACAGGTGAGGTGGAGGCAGGGGATTAAGGGCGCTTAACAGATGCGGAAGAAGAGCCAGTGGGGGCAGGTTTAGATGGTAAGATTGTGGTAGGAGTAGAGGTAAGAGGCAGAAGGGGGAGAAGTAGAGTAGCCATGATAGAATTGAGTAGAATCTGTAGGACAAAGCTCTTGAATAAATGGAGAAAAAAAAGCTGAGAGAAAAATAGGTAAGGTAGAGGAGTTCTCACAAGAACTATTGGATTTTGGCCTTGAATAAGGACCTTCAGAATTGGGAAGAACCTTGAAAGTGCAGTCAAGGGTTTACTGAAAATATGAAGACAACTTACCAACTTTGCGATAAGAAATAATTGGAGACACTTTTCCTAATACAAAAATCCAAAAGAGACTTCTTGTGGAAACAGTAATATGAAATAGTGAATAATGGCTCTCAAAAGTGCCCTTGGGTATTAAAAATGAAAAGAAAATGAGATAGAATGTAATGATGCGGTAAAAACACGATTAAAACTGTAAAAACGATGAATGATGGATGTCTGGAGATGTAAAGTATATGGAGTGAACTTTTTCTCACCTGGCCCTGCTCTTTATGGGGGCCGGTCAAAATGTTCCTGGTTTTAAGCGGAGCTATTTCTAATGCGAAATTCGGGGTGCAATGAATTTCGGCAAATATTAGATCAACAGGCATGACAGGGACAGAATATTATTTTTATCGTCTGTGCAAGCATACAGGGTAAGGTGGGTAATTCCCACGGGCCCGAAGCGAGAGTTTAACGGGCCTGGGAAATGACACTGCGATATATTTGTTATGGGGGCCCGAATGCCAAATTTTCCACAGGCTCCTTTACCTCTACTAGTTGCACCACTGATACAAGTGAGTTAGTAAAGGGTCCCTACTGTATATTGTCCCAGCCTGGGGCCCAAATCAATGCAAATTACAAACTAAATGGTACAACTGTTAGTGTATCAGCTATCGGGAACTTACATCTATTATTGTTTAGGCCCTACATTGGACAACTAGTTAGAACGTGATTTGATGCCCAGTGTATAGAAAAAGAATATCAGACATTTGTCAAATTCTTATTATCCTCATGTATCTTTGGATGATCAAAATCAGGCCCGTCGAGAGAGGAGGAAAGGGTGGCTCAGGTTGACCAGACAAGATCAAGATACATAAAATGTTAAAATTACTAACATAGGCTTATCCAGAATAATCATGTTTTGTCTTTGTGCTGACTTAATCATGCACACTTTGGAGCAATCTGTCTGTTCAAAATCAATTTTAGACAAAAGACCAAATGGCTTATTGGATACTGTTATGTAAATTATATTCATGGTCTAGGAGTAATGTTCATCGTGGTTGTCAGATTATATAATCATTTTCAGTGCCATCGGAAGTTATTTTAAATTAGGGGAGGGGGAACAGAGGGAGGGGCTGAATTAGTGTAAGCTGAAATTTGATAGCGCGTTAGCGCTATCCGAGCGCAAAGCACGAGAATTCTGGTGTGGGATCCAAGGCCTACTTAAAGGCCCCTGGTAGGATCCAGGGGCAAAACCCCTTCTGTGGGTCTAAAATGATCCCATTTATACCCATTTGGGGGTTATAGTAAGACAGGCAGACAGGACTTTTTTTATAGGAATTTTCACTAGTGGGCCAAATATTGATAAGTTGGTTGAGAGGAGAGACAGAGGCCTTGAAAGCGAAAGCGGCTGAGGCAGTATCTTCTCCCGAAAGGATTTAACCTTTCCGGTTGCCATGGTTGCAAACTTTCTGTCCAGTTGGGAGGTAAAATGTGGAATTTTGGTAAAATTTGGCAATATTTCGCAAACGTTGAGTAAAATTTCCTAAAAGTTGAATAAAATTTCCCGAAAATTGAAAAAAAAACTGCCTGAAAATTAAGGGAATTTTCCGTCAATGGAAGATATTGTTCCGAAAATTGAAGAAAATTTCCCGGAAATGAAAATAATTTTCTGAATAGTGAAAAACATTTCCCGAAAATTGAAGAAAATTGCCAGAAAATGAAAGAAATTCCACGTAAATGGAAGAAAATGTTCCAAAAATTTAAGAAAATTGCTCGGAAATGAAGATATTTTCCTGAAAAGTTAAGAACATTTCCCGAAAGTTGAAGGATATTTTCCAAAAATTGGAAGAAAATTGTATCCGGAAAAGAAAAAAAGCTCCTAAAAATTGGCCAAAACATTCCCGAAAATTAGCAAATTTACTGTTTTTCCCCAAAAATGGACTAATGAAAATCAACACAACGTGATGAAAAAAACTTGACAATTTTAAATCTTTATGCTAAAGTCTATGTTACCATGTCTAAACAGGCAGAAAAGAAATTTCTATTAAAAGCATGGTCTGAAGGTTTCTAGTTTTTGATTTCCCAAAATCAACACAAAGATGGGTGCCAGTCTCCGGTCTAAAGATTTCTCGTCTTTGATGCCACAAAATGACTGAAAATCGACAACAAAGTTCCATGGAGGAAGCCTTGATTTGTTGTCTTTCAGTCTTTGTACCCCCAAACAGCCAAATTGCTGAAAATCAACACAAACTGACAAATTTCGAAAAATTTAAGTGACGATCAAATGATTTTCTCCTAAAAAGTTGGGGGAAATTATGCAGGGGTGCATGGGTGAAGCTTTCAACTTGGATCTAAAGATTTCTTGTTTTTGATGCGTCCCCAAATTTGCTCAAAATCAAAACAAAAGTTTTAAACTGAAATGAAAAATCTTGGGGTCCTGTGGCAATCTAGGAGGAAGGGGTCCAGGGCAAAGCTATGAAGATTTCTTGCCCCAACATGGGGTAAAAATCAACACAAACTGACAAAGTTTGGAAAATGTAAATGATGAAAAGGAAACATATTCAAATTATCATAGTAAAATCGATTTATCTGCTTATTTAAGCATCTAACCTTTAAAGATTTTTTGTCTTTGATGCCCGAAAATGGATAAAAATCAAGGCAAACTGACATAGTTTGGAAAATGTAAGTAATGATAAGAGAACAATTCTAAATTCTCATGATAAAATCAACTCAGATAAGCATTATACCACTTCTAAACATGCAGAGGGCTTAATTTTTTTTTTGCGCCAAAATAGTTTAAAATCAGCACAAAAATCCAAAATAAAATTGATGAAAAGAGGCAAATTTTATAAAATCTAATGTTAAAATCTAACAGATAAGCATTTGGGCTGTTGGGTTACCATTTCTAACAGGCAAAAGAGAAATTCGGCCAATTATCTTGGTTTCATGGACGCAGTTTTGGTAGGGTCCAAGGGCAAAGCTCTCGGAAGTTAAATAGTTGTTGATGCCCCAAAATGGTCAATGATCATCGGGGCTCTGGATAATGATCATCGGGGCTCTGGATAATGATTATCGGGGCTCTGGATAATGACCATCGAGGCTTCGGATAATGTTTATCGGAGCTCTGGATTTTAAGCGTATCATGGGCGGGAAACTTTCATACGTTCCAGTTGCCTAACCCGTGTCCAATCAGCATCATGCCGAGTCGAGTGGGGATGTTTCTGATATCTAGACGATTCGGGCATGTCTGAGATATGCAATTATATAAGTATATCTGACATTGTACATCTCTACCCGACTCCAAGGGAAGGAAGAAATAGAAAGGGAGGGGAAGGGGGATCGTGCGGCCTTTTATATCCGGAACTTTTTTTAAAAGCCTTACCAATCAGCCCATAGTAACATTGATTTGAAGCCCTTGTACAAACGATAAAGACATTTTTTGGCTTTGATCATGATTTAACAGGTCTGACAGTCTAATATCTACCAAATTCCTTTGATTTTAAGCTAGGAAGTTCCTATGAACGTTTCATGGGATCTATTTTTTATGTGCTGAGGGCGGCCCTTTATTGAATAAAAAGAAGAAAATTTGCTGAAAATGAATGAAATCTCCAGAAGATAAAATTTCCTAAAATTGCCGGAGATTCCCGATTAACAGGAACGTTTAGTGGAAATTTAATTCATTATTGTCATTTCCTGGTATCAGTTCCTGATGAATTATGTTTCTTTTTTTATAATCCATAACCAGCATGGCATTGTATTCAGTGGCGTATTTAGTGGTGGCTCAGCTTCCCCCCGACTCGCTTAGATATCGGGGTCATACCCTCCTTTATATATATATATATTGTATATATATATATATATATACATATGTATCCAAAAATTGGTGTAGTTATAAAGCACCATTCTTTTCTTTTTTCAGTGCTCATCTTGTTTGAACTTTGGATCTATCCTCGTGTGGCAACATGTCTCTTACAGACCGATTTCCAAAATCATGGAAACTTTGAAAACTCGCATAGATGTCTGCATTGGATCTTCTTCCCCACCTAGGACAAGTTAATTCGTCAACCCAAATAAGAAACATGGAAATCAAGTTACGTAACTGTACCAAGAATTACTATACAGTCTTGGCTTCGTGATGCGCGGAAAAAGTCAACCACATTCCTGAAAATCAACTATGCTGTATTTGTCATCATTTCCTATATTCATTCGCTCTTCACAGACTTCATCATTTACTCTTCAGCTGTCATCATCTTCAGCTATAAGCAGCTCTTCGTCGCAACTATCGATAAATATGACCTACACTTTGCTTGAACCACAAATACTTCGAAACGATGACAATGAGCCGTTTAAGGAGGCACTAACATAACAACAAGTTGGGCAGTGGCGGCTTTGTAAAATGTCATTTGTGCTGCCCTCTATAGGTCTATTTGCGAATGACACAGTGGACGAGGTATGTTTGTTTGTCCAAGTTCTACTGACTTCTAAACATTTTTCCATCTCAAGTTTTGGGGTAAACGTTTAACTGTACGGTTAGTTTTGCGAGAAGTTTTGGTAATTCATAATGGTGATACATGTGAGACAAAATGGAGGAAACAAAATGAAAAGACACATCACTGCAATTTAAAATCGGCATATATTCTTTTCGTGTTCGTTTGATTTACAATTTGTAATGCATATATCACTGTTTATGTATTTATGGAATACATTGATAAAATTGGGCAATGCCACCATTGCCATTGAAAAGTGTTTCGCCTGAGCAGCTGATTGAATATAGCATAATTTTGACGCTGACTTATCACGAGTATTCATTGTATGTGTTATTTTCCCTCCTTTCCCTGTCCAGAAACATACGAAAGGGTATAGGATGTCGCTCTCGATATTAAGGTTCCTCGGCGTCGTACTTAAAGGAATAGTTCAGGGGTCAAGCAAGTCTATCTTATATAAAAGAGAACTTCAAAACAAACAGAATGTTGGAGAAATCATTCAAAAAACTTGTTCCGTTAAGCAGATATTTAAGTTTAAAGTTTGGTATCATTAGTGTAGAATCAAGTGAAATCAGACTAGTTGTGACAACATATCCTCAGATGCCTCAAAGTCATTATATTTTGTCTTACGATTTTGTGGCTTGAAAACCATTGGATTTGTAAGGAAAGTAGTAAGACAGAATATACTAAGGGTACACAAATTCACCACCTAAAGAAAGTTCAGAAAAAATATTTTAAATAGGAAGAAAGCCTAATAAATTTTCTTTTAAATACATTAACACTTGTTAAGAATGTGAGGATGAGAGCGCCAACCTTCTATAGTAGACTTACTACACCAGTCATTTCTACACAGATAAGTTGAAGCTTTATTCTTAAATATCTTCTTAACGGAACAAGAGTATGGAATGCTTTCTTCATCATTTTGCTTCTTTCAAAATCCTCTTTCATAATAAACAAACTTGCACGATCACTGAACTAATCCTTTGAAAAATTAAGAGGCATTTTTATGCAAATGTAGATGATGATTAGAAAAAAATCTTAAAACAATAGTCCAAACAGGGTTCAACGTTCTCAAAAAGGCTGATCATGATTGACCATGATTCATTGATTTTGTTGACGAACTGAAAAGAAATATTTTTGTCTGGGTATTAAATATTATTCTCTTCTGATTGATCTACAGATTGCGGCTAAGATCTTCCGAACAGATGGTGTTTATTGCGTGGCGAGCATGCAAAGGAAAGAGGGTCCCAGTAAAGATTGCAGCTTTAATGGAATTGGAGAGTTTGGATTGTGTCAGTAAATCATACCAATTGCACGAGGTTACCATATTGATCACCGAGCACATCATCATGTTTATAGAGAAGCCGAATAACTGCGAGGACCTTTATTCCTACGTTAAGAACAACGGAAAGCTGTCGAGCGACGATGCCACCTGTTTCCTCAAACAACTTGTATTTGCTGCGTCCGACGTTTACAGAGCGGGTTGGATGCATGCAGATTTAAAACCACAGAATATGTTGGTATGCTAAGGAAAGCGCATCAAAATATCGACTTTGGCCTTCAAAGTTTCATTCAAACATGTCAATAGACACTATCATACTACTAAAACTGGAACTCGGCTTTGGAACATTCCTCCAGGGGAGGAATTTGGGAGTTATGACGAACTTCATGCGACTGTTTGGTCTCTTGGAATGATGTTTTATGGTATGTTGTTCCTTCAGTTGTCATATTACGACTCAAAAGAAGCAAACCGGCAGGTATTAAGATTTCCAGCAAAGATTTTAGAATCTTGTAAACGATACCTACAAATGATGCTGGGTCTAGATCCACTAAGCCGTGTGAGTCTTCGCAATCTTGGGCAACATTTCTTACCGCGAGAGGACCCGAAAGCAGACCCACACAATACCATTGGTCCCAGAGTTCCATCAGAGGCTCATCAGAGGAAATTGTATTCTTACCTCATTCCTCTTACCAAGCGACACACCAACTTACTCCTCTTGCAGTTGGTACCTAATGCTGGATTCTCACAGGAACAATCCTAGATCTTCCCAATCACTACCTGTAATCGGCCCCTTAGCTTTTCTCTCTGGGTCATCGGATTACCGTTACAAAATAGTCTCGATTGTTTTGCAGAGTCCTTTTAACGAGGTGTATAGCTTTTCCTGACTGTGTGTGTCAGGTGATTGTAGGGTAAAAGTACCTGCCCCAACAAACGCAGGATACTGTAGGAGGCAAGCCATGGTAGCTCTTTTACCTCCTTCCGCCCTCATTGGGGTATCATTGGATCTTAAGTTACGAATGTTGGCATTCAGCAGTGTGGTCTAATTGAATCACCCGATTGTCGTAGACGAATCTGTCCGTTTCATGTAAGGGGACTTGTGCGATGAAAAGGTTAATACCCGTACGGGAGGGTTGTGAGATCGGTCGTTTTGTATAGATCAGTCGATTTTTCTTGGATATGGCTCTGGTGAGAACTTTACCGGGACCGTCTCTCTGGATGCGGTGAGAGTAGTGAACGGGAACGATGACTTCTTCATCATCGTCCCAAGCCCATATTTTTTTCCAGTCAATGCTGTGCCATATATGGTCAACACACCACTATTGATTGACTAATCTGATTGGTCGAAAAATGGCATAACTCTTATACGCATGTAATGGACCAATACAATTGTCCATTACGCATGTAATGGACAAAACAATCAATCCTGATAGGCTAATCTGTTGATTAGAAGCTTAGATTTTTCAAAGAGTTAAACTGTAAAAATAATATAGATAAATCGCCATGTCACGATTATCAATAATATCGGGATAATATCGTCACAATTTACCGAGTCACATCATTCGAGAAGACATTGTACTTGACAATCGAAAAACAGGAAACTTGTCATGTTTGAGACCATGACCTATTTGGGAATAGTATCTCCATGTTGAGACCAACGTTTTGAAAATAGGTAAGATTTAAGCGGCGATATCTTTTTAAACGGTGTGATTTGAGCGGCGATATTTTTTAAACGGTGTGATTTGAGCGGCGATAATTTTAAACGGTGTGATTTAAGAACGAAATTTTATTTTGACAATCCATTGACTTTGCACAGGGAGCAAAATTTGAGCGACGATCTTTTGAAAACGTGACTGATTTTAGAACACTAAACATTTCTGACACTTTTCATGTGAGAAACAATTTTTCTGAATCACTCATTTGAGAAACAATTTTTCTAAAATACTGTCATTTGAGACACTTTTTTGCTCAACTGTTTTTCATTTGAGAGGACAAAGCTGGCGTCTAACAGGGAATGAGAGGACAGAACTGCGCTTTAATGTGAAAAAAAGGGGTCTATGGGGGCTTAATCGTGGGAATAATTGGACAAAAATTTGAGCATGCACTTTATGAAAAGAAAAAAAGAAAAAAAGAAGAAGAAGGAGCAAGAGGAGGAGGAGGTGCAAGAGGAGGAGCAAGAAGAAGGAGCAAGAGAAGGAGGAGGAGGAGCAAGATGAGGAGCAAGAAGAAGGAGGAGGAGCAAGAGGGAGAGAAGAAAAAGCAGGGCGTCAACGGGGGAATGACAGGACAGAACTGCGCTTTAATGTGAAATACGGGGTCTACGGGGGCTTCATCATGGGAATAATCAGACAAAACTACGTTTTTAACGGGCAAAAATGGCGTCAACGGGGAATGGCAGGACAGATATTCGCTTTAAAAGGGGGTGGGACTTGATTTCAAACCACGCCCCCTAACTTTTTTTCCTCAAACATTACATTTGAGCATGCACTTTTTGAAAACCATTTTTGAAATTCCAATGACTTCATTTAGGGCGTCAAATTTGAGAAGGTATTTTGATGTGTACTTCAGTTTTTGAAATTCCTTGAGCGCACTTTTTTCTCAACCATCCACTTTTGAGAGGATAATTTGAAGAAGAAAAAAGTGGTAAAAACGAGAGAAATGGGTTAAAAAGCGAGAGACTTTATTGCGTACACGCGATAATGATGTCATTGCCTTGAGAGTGGGACAAAAGTGTCTATGACGTTATGAAATGTAGATGTGTATTATGTTGTATGTGACCATCGACCAGTCTAGGACTGTTCGGAGAGAACCACTATGACGACGGAACGTCGACGAACCTTGCGTCGTGCCAAAGCACTACTTAAACCATATTTCGCACGACTTATATATCACTCTATGTGAGGTTGACGAAAATACTGTCGCTACTCCCGTCTAACATCAGGCAACTCTAGCGTATCAAGGGTAAGCAAGGTGTGTTTTCTTCCTTGTGACTGTTGGCGTGTACATTCTTCGCCCTGAGATAATTTCAAGCAATTCATAAACCAATCTATTAATTCACATCTTATTGCCAGCCATCAACTTAAAAAAACCTGAAACACACTTACCATATTCAAATCCCAAAGTAATTACAGTGGCAGATTTATTTGAGCAAGACACTAATGAATGACGCAACCCTGAGGATCAGGCTCATAGTCCACCACCCCTGCTGTTCTCTTGAGCGACGACGATTGGTCTTTGTCCTTCTAGTGAGTCATGGTAATCAAAACACGAAGTATGCACACAATACACCACAGTAAGTGTAACACGAAATGTCAACACGTTATAACTCAATATATAATAACACGTTGTAGTTGTTAGTGTAGCGGACGAATGTTATGAATGATAAAACAAAATCTTCACCCCGCTTCTAAATGTTCAGTCTTGAATGACATTCAATACTGCTGCCATATATAGTCATCACACCACTATTAAGTGACCAATCGGATAGATTCAAATAACATAAATCTGTTACGTATGTAATGGACCAATGCCATTATTTAATATTCGTCTTAAATAAGCGACCTAGAGTACCATGATACCCCCACCTAACATTCCCAGTCAGGAAAAGCTATACACTTCGGTAAAAGGACTCTGCGGAACAAGGTATTGGTCCATTACATGCGTATTAGAATTATGCCATTTTTTGACCAATCAGATTAGTCAATTAATAGTGGTGTGATGACCATATATGGCAACAGTATTAAATGGGAAAAAATATGGGCTTGGGACGATACTGAAGAAGTCATCGTTCCCGTCCACTACTCTTACCGCATCCAGAGAGACGGTCCCGGTAAAGTTCTCACCAGAGCCATATCCAAGAAATATCGACTGATCTATACAAAACGACCGATCTCACAACCCTCCCGTACGGGTATTACACTTTTCATCCCACAAGTCCCCTTACATGAAACGGACAGGTTCGTCTACGACAATCGGGTGATTCAATAAGACCACACTGCTGAATGCCAACATTCGTAACTCAAGATCCGATGAAACCCCAATGAGGGCGGAAGAAGGTAAAAGAGCTACCATGGCTTGCCTCCTACAGTATCCTACGTGTGTTGGGGCAGGTACTTTTACCCTGCAATCACCTGACACACACAGTCAGGAAAAGCTATACACCTCGTTAAAAGGACTTTGCAAAACAATCGAGACTATCTTGTAACGGCAATCTGATGACCCAGAGGGAAAATCTCAGGGCCGCTATACAGGTAGTGGCCAATCAGAAGCACCCGTCGTCGAGAATATCTTGTGACGGCAATCCGATGACCAAGAGAGAAAAACTCAGGGGCCGATTACAGGTAGTGATTGGGAAAATCTTAGGGACCGCTATACAGGTAGTGATTGGCTGGAAAATCTCAGGGGCCGCTATACAGGTAGTGATTGGCTGGAAAATTGTAGAGGTCACTATACAGACCCCAACCAATCCGCTGACCCAGAGGGGAAAGCTCAGGGGCCGCTATACAGGTAGTGACCAATCCAAAGTTAGCATTAAGTATATGCAAATGAATTAAAATCTCAGAGGTCACTATACAGACCCTGACCAATCCGATGACCCAGAGGGAAAAGCTCAGGGGCCGCTATACAGACCCGGACTCTCCGGGTCTGTATAGTCGCCCCTTACTACTGACATAGGGTGGAATGCCATGTGGGTCATAGGATGGGATGCCCTGTGGGACATATGATGAAATACCACGTGGGACATGGGATGTCATGTGGGACATGGGGTGGGATGCCATGTGGAAGATATGGTGGAATGCCATGTGGGACATGGGATGCGATGTCATGTGGGACATGGAGTGGGATGCCATGTGGTTGTGGGGTGGGATGCCATGTGGTACATGGGGTGAGATGCCATGTGGTACATGGAATGCCATGTGGGACTTAGTGTGAGATGCCATTTTTATAATTGGCCGGGTCATATAATATGGGTGTAAATTTGTATGGGCATGCGAACCATGACGGTATTTACCGTTCTACTTTCATTATATATTTATAACAAGCGGGTAACAAAAGGTGTGTTAAATTGCAATGAGTTTCTTAATAAGCTGAAATTTTTGCTGAAAGTGGAAAAATACTTATTTGATTCGAAAGATTCTAGTAATAAGATAAGTTTTAACTTAGTGTGCAGTACTTTTGCCACGTGCCCGATGCTGTTTTCATAAATTGGTCATTTGGTTGGATTTTACAATCATTTCAACAATGTTCCGGTGTACAATGTTTTGGATACTGACGAAATAGAACTCTTTTGCACATAGAATTGTTGTTGATTGCTTTTGCTATTTGCCGAAAATCTTTTTAGAAATTGTTATTACTATTAATATTAATATGGTTTTTTTCTTTTTAAATTCAATCTGACATTGTTATTAGCATATATCGTTCTCTGTTTTAATGTTTATGTTAAAAATGCCTCATGTACATATATTAATTGAAGCAACAATTTTGGAAATAAATGGAGATGAAAAAATAAATAAATAAATGAATAAATAAACAAAAAAGCAAACAAACCAACCGACCGACCGACCGACCGACCGACCGACCGACCGACCGACCGACCGACCGACCGACCGACCAAATAAACAAACTGTTATCAGGTTGTTGTGCACTGGTGTAAATATGATGACGAAAATTTAAGTCTTTGAAGGCCCCCTTGTCTAGTTGACAGGGCCATCGGAAGTGGGGATAATTTGCAGACCTTTTGCATTAGATTGCGACATCGGTCTGAGAGTTCTACTCCATGCAATGATGTTATTATTGCCCATATGCGTACATCCTTCATGTCAGTCAAACTGCCAAACATTTGGCGAGAAGGTATACCCTAAACCGTTTTTTAAATATCTTAAAATCGATTAACAATCGGACAATTAAAACCACGAACACAGCAAGACAATCCAAGAAACTCGGTTACAAATTAAACATTGATAGGCTACAGCCGGGGTAGAGCCAATTATTGAGACTCATTGGTAAAATGTGATATTAGTCGGTAGGCTGGTGTCAGGTCGGTAAAACGTAAGGTTTAGAATACAAAACGATACGAAGCCAAAGTTCCAAATTGATACACCGTTTTTGATTAATTACAGGATTAGTTTAGGGGTCAAGCAAATCTATCTTATATGAACAAGGACTTCAAAAGAAACAAAATAGTAAAGGAACCATTTAAAAATCTTTACCGTTAAAGAGATACTGAAGTTTGGTATCATTTGTGTAGAAACGACTGAAATCAAACTAGGGATGTCATTACCTCAGATTCCTCAAGGTCGTTAGTACAAAATTATATCATATGCTGTCCTGCAGTTGTTGAGGCTTAAAAACCATGGGATATGTCAGAAAAGTAATACAACTGAATCTAGTCAGGGTAATTATAATATACCACTTTAAGAAAGTTTGAGGAAAAATAATCTAAATAGTAAAAAAATTAAGCAAATTTCTTAAAATAAGTTTAAATAAGTTTCTTTAAAATACATTAACAATTGCTAAGAATGTTAGGATGAGGACACCAACTTTCCATAAATTTAATACACAAATCATTTCTACACAGATAAGACAGCTTTAAACTTGAATATCACCTGAACGGAATAAGATTTTTGAACGTTTTCTTTACCATGTTGTTTCTTTTGAAGTCAGTCTTTTTTCATATAAGATGCTGAACTAATCCTTTAATTTTGCCTCTCAAATTTGGGAACAGGGAGGCAGTTTTTTTTTTTCTAAATGAAATGTTGATTTGAGGTCATCGGTCAATCTTATATTTTACACCCTCCCTAACCCTCAACCCCACACCCACCCACCTACCCACCCACTCACCCTTCCACCCACTCACCCTTACCCCTACCTACCCACCCATTCTTTCACCCATCTATCCTCCCACTCACCCTCCCACCCACCCACCCTCTTATCCACCCACCCTACCACCCCACCCAAGATGAGTCTGAGTCTACTAACGCTTTGGTTGAAAATTTACGGTCTTTTTGATAGTTGATTACACAAAAATATTAAAATTCACACACGCGCGCGCGCATGCTTCCCTTACCCCCTCCCCTCCCCGCACATACACACAAATGAATTCACAATTACAATGACGGAGTCGTCACTGCGTATTTGGTTATGATTGCAATGCCATCACGAATCGCTAAATACCTGACGAGACGAGATAGGCGGTTGAATTTATGAGGCGATGTTAATTATTAGAAGGCGGTGGTAAAGATAGTGGTGCACTGGTTGCATGGAGTCCCACCGGGAAACGGGAAACATATCTTCAACCTCTGGACACAATATAACAGAGAGACTGGGTTGCTCTGGAACAGTTGTTTTGTTAAGTTGGTCATGTGATATATCAGCTGATGACATCACTGCACTCCTTGTCATTTCTATATTTATCATCGGTAACAAAAATGTAAATATTGCTTGTGCCGATCTGCAACGAAAAGTAGGCCTAGTGTAGGCCTACCATCATTTTGCCATGAATGAAAATTGTAAGCGGTAAGTTACCTTTCGCGTTGATTCGGAAGCATTGGTGATTAAATACTTTAATTGCTAGCCTAGGCCGGGAATTTTTACCTAGGCTTAACGACCAACGTTACGTTAAAACTACACACATCATAATATCCTAGCCACACATCTACACGTTAGCTAATATTTGACTAGCGCTATAACCACAGTGCTATACACAGTAGGCTATGCATACTCGGTATGTAAGTATTGCCTTGTAAGTAGTGCCCTATTTAGTGAGGTTTATTATACTAAGCTCATACATGTGAGCAAGGTCTACGCCTCAAAATGTAGGCCCTAACTTGTACTTGTAACACTGAGTTAATAGGTCTAATACTAATACGTGACTTAGTTATACTGTACTGTAGATCACATTATTTGAAATGTTAGTATAGTTAAGTTGTACGAAGGATAGATTGAGGCCATAAGTGAAAGAATACATAAATACCAAACAAGAAAATGGAATAAAACAATTCATGATTAAGTTCAACATCACAGAAATTACGGAGCCTTGTTGTTTTTTGAAACATTGACCAATGCTGCTGTATTTTTAGACTTTAATTGATCTTGCCATCAATGGTGACTGACCCAGTGTTTTTTTTTTCTGTCTCCTTCAATTTTGAAGATTAATGCAGAGACATGAATGAATATAGATTTTGACCGTGTATTTTAAGTTACCAAATACCTCAACTTGAACAAAGTAATGTCATCCTTACTTTGAAAACATGAGAGATAAAAGGTTTTTATATTCTGTTGGTTTCTTTTAATTTCTTTCAAAGCTTTTTTCATTATTGTTCAGTAACAGATGTAGAGTGCAAAGTTTTGCGCATTATTTATTTTGTATATAACTTAAGGCCCCACAAAAAAAATATGTATTAGCTTATCACCCTATTATTAATCCAGCTGGAATTTGTGGTACGGCAGGCCTTTTTTTCTTTTCCTCAGGCTTATTTATTACAGAGATTACGAATTGGATCAAGGTCAACCACATTGGTCGTAATGAATATTAAGAACTATGTATCACTTTTGCCCAGATCCAAATAGGTTTTTCTTATTATGTTATTACAATAATATCTAATAGGCGACAATACGGTAACCTGCGTGAAGGGTTATCACAAAGTTAGTGTAACTTCGCATGTTAAGTCAAATGGAGTACCACCTATTGAAGATCACATTTTTTGCAAATATTTTCCGAAATCAACTCTTAATCCCTCCCCCCTGAAAATCTTTAATATTGAATATGTTATTGAAAATTATCAATATTTACCATGAATAGGCCTACCGACAAGAAAAAGCTATTAACCCTGTCAGAAATCTTTCAAAAGAGAACAGTTTTTACATTCCGCTGTGCTCTTAACGAATCCAAGTTGACAATGAATATTCATGAAAAGAACTTTCAGGTTCATGAAATAAATTTGGTTGTTTCATTTGCAGATCAGATTGCGCGATTATATTTTTACATTAAGTAAATGAACAAAATGGCTCATCGATCTTCATCTTATAAGATAAGATAAGATCAATTTATTTCGACCACAACATTATATGGAAATCTGTCGCCTGTCGAAAGAAATATAAATATAAAAGTTATAAATATAAAAGGTACATAAAAGTTATTTAAAGAAAAAACCCAAAACAATAGATTAGGAAGAATATCAAAATTTGACAAAATATAAAAATACAAAACTATCGGACCGCTTTCAAGTTGAACAGGGAAATAGAGTTGGGTACAAATAAAAACCTGAATCTGTTATGCTTGGACCGTGGCATACGAAGTCTTTTCCGTGAACAGCAGAAAATATATAGTGGGAAGAGCGGATGTGTGTTGTCATTATTAATATAAAATTGAACAAATGCAGGAAGCTTGTGGTAAAATTATTAAAAAAATTGTTTGAAAATATTGGAAATTTTTGTTAAATCTTTTGAAATTTGTGTAATTTTTAAACAGTTTGGCAACATTTTCTGAAAATGAAAGATTAAGAATTATTCCCAGAAATGGAAGAAAATGTACTGAAAATCGCAGAAAATTGCCCGAAATTGATGGAAAATAAAGACAATTTCCCAAACATAGAAAAATCCTGAAAATTGACTCAAGTTTTGCTCCGCTGAATATAACAATATGTCATTGTTATCTCCATCAACAAAGTTTTAACTTCTGTTTGTCTGTTTTTCTGTATGTTTGTTATCAAGATATCTCAATAACTGATGATTGGGTTTTGATTAAATTTGGTGTGTAGTTTTGTTACCTTTTCAGGGCAAAGTGATTCAAATTTGGGACTCCTTGGATCAGGGGAAGGGCATAAATTGAGGGTGGGGATGTTTTAAGATGAGATCTGTCAAGACTTCTATAGTTGCAACTTTTCATTAGATTCCAGTGGAATGTCCTGAACAACGAGCCCTTACATGCTGAAAGGAATTTAAAACAATCAATTTTCTGGTCTCTAAGAAAATTAGATGAAGTGGTTTCTCGTATCAAAGAGAATCAAAACAATTGGCTTCTTGCATGAAAGGAAAATGATGGAATGTGAATTTTGGCTAAATGAAACTCAAACAATGAATGCTTAAGCTGAATTAAACTGGAAACAATGATCACATAGTGGTAATCCTAAATTGTTTAGAATGTAAATACCAATACAGACCAACAGTGAGAAAGAAATTGTTTGCGGTTATAACTTGGTGGGCCTAGGGTTTCTGAGGTAGATTGTATTCCGAATGGGGAATGAACAGGGGGCGGAGGTATGTACTGTGTCGAGTGCTATGATTCTAGTTAACTTTGTTTTTCACTTTTTATGTTCTCTCCATAGTAGTATAACTGTCAGAATTCATTGAAATGTACAACTGAACATGTGAAGAGCTAATAAAAAAGACATTGTACAGTGCAATATTCACCTTTAAAGGTTATCAAAATGGCTGGCAATCAGGGAAACTTGGAAAGGAATCTACAACCAGCTATGAAAGCTGTGAAGAAAGCGATTCAGCTAGATTCCAAAGGGCAGCATCAGGTATGTAATGAGCAATGAATGGTTATCAGTGCAATTTTAATTTTCGTTTCAGACTGGAATGGATCTAGCAATTAATATTTTTCAAAAAATCGTAATTGCCTTCCTCCCCTCTTTCAATTTTGGATAAATTTATGTTTTAACATCATTTACAGAAAAAGACATTAATAATGGTCAACATTAAATGGAGAGAGGAAGGGGAGGAGGATTATGGCGGCTATCTCCGCTAAGTGTTTCTACAAGTTTTGTTAAACATTGTATGTTCATTCACCTGCTATATGTGTGGAATGGCTCTAGTAGATTTCATGAGACCTTTTGGGTCTGCTAGGACCATTCTTCAGCCTGTTTTAGACATAATTCAATAATATCCTTGCAATAATAACAAAGTATTCTTTTTAAATTATTAATCAATACCCAGATCAAGTCAGCTATAAAATCAAAACAAAAGAACTGCAGGTACAATATAAGCTTGTGGCATTTCTTATTACAATTTGTTTGAATTTTGCAAACATGGATTCTCGTTATATGTAATTAAAGACATAAAGTGAATGAAAGTAATTTAAAATGTTTTGTTCCATGCAGAGAAAATACTCACAAAAGTCTTTTAGAAGTAAATGGTTTAAGAAAGCGTGATATTGCAAACTCATTTAACTTTTTTTGAATTATACTTGGTATCTTTTCTAACTAAAGACGAGTCATATTACTTTGCTATTGTTGTCATTACCTTTTTCCTGCCATATTTTGCCACGGAATCACATGCTTTTCTTTCAGGATGCTTATCGTCACTACCTGAATTGTATTCAGTCCATTACTGGAACGCTGTTGGAGGATGCATCATTAAAATGTAAGTGGTCCAACTCAAATTACTAATAGGAACTCGCAGACCTGTAAACAACTTACAGTAAAAAAAAGGGAAGAGAAAATTTTGTAATAAAAACGAACATTGAAAAAAAATAGATTTTTTGAGAAAGCAACAGTTTATGAAATAGATATATGCTCTAAAAAACAACCCCATGTAATTGTTCAATAAAAAGTACATTAAAAGGTGAACGAGGGAAGCATATAAAGATGTATTTACTACATTAATATTATTTCTGTCAAGATTTTTTGTGGGAAGATTTTCAACACCTTTATTCAAAACCGTGAGAAATTTTTTAATTAATTACTTGCTTCTATTTTTGAGATTCATCCAAAGTTTTGGTCTGGGTGAGTCCCATCTAGATTCTCTCTCTAAAAAAAAGCAAGTGTTGTTTAACCCTTACTCTCCCAAGGTTCCAAAAAACTATAGAATAAGCTATTTCTGAAATTTTTGGAAAAATAGAGGATTTTTTCAGCACTTTCTATTCCATTTGTACCAAAACAAGTTCGACTTTTATGAAAGCTAACATGTTGAACTTTCCAAAAATGTGCATATTTCCGAACTCAAATATGCAAATTAGGTCATTGAATTAGCATATTAGGTCTCCAAACATTCTATCTTTATGACACGCTTGTGCCTTGTGGCTGAATAGCAAAAAAATATGGATAGAATTTCTGAATCGTCCTTGGAAAGACCTTTCATTTGATACTATTCATGGATTTTTAGGAATCAGAAGAAAAAAATGACGCAAATATGAAAAATTTGGTACATTTTGACCTAAAAACTATCCCCCGACTCTGTGAATAATCTATCTAATAGTGTATGGCACTAAATTTTCCAAAAAAATGCATTTTCCCCTTCTATGATGTCCAAAACTAATAGAATGCAGAAAAACAAGATGTTTACATCATCATTTGCAAAAAATAAAATAAGAAATTATGCAAATGATATGCAAATTAGGTCATTTACCTCAGTTATTATGCACGAAAGTGTTTTTTGTTTATTTCTGACCCAATTTCAGCCATTACAAGCTTCACAGCTACTTTTATGTTGATAGACTATGCTGATTATCTATTGAACACTTACCTCTGTTCATTCCACAGGGAATTCATAAGAAATGTTTGCCGAAAAGGTCCAAATTTGTAAAGTCTTCTGCTATACCTTGTTGCTGCAAATAGAATTACAAAAAAAAAAAAAAAAAATTGCAACTATATTCATTCAACTTACTTTAGTTTGGTCTTCCCATAACCAGTTACCGAAGACCTCGTGTCGATCCCGGTCACTCTCCACCAGTACTTCCCACAGATGATAGTCTTTATCGGCTGCAGGGATGACCTTCGACCGTTGTATCTCCTGCAGCCAAGCATTCCGCTCTTCCTCCCTGGTTTTGAAGGCAGCTTTTTCCGCTGCAGTCGGATTTTCTTTGAGTGGTGATGGTGGCGAGACTGCAGCGGAAGGCCTGGAAGAGGGGCCTGAGCTCATCTTCAACGGTCTGTCCCTCTTCCTCTTGGGTTGGGGAGTAGCGGGCGGCTCGTCCTCTTCAAGCATATGCATAACATGTTATCGCATAACATGTTATTGTGGTTTCTAGTAGCGGGCGGCTCGTCCTCTTCAAGCATACGCATAACATGTTATCGCATAACATGTTATTGTGGTTTCTAACCTGCCCCACAATTTTGTGGTAACCGTGGGGACAGACTTTTACAGCCGGGAAGCCCGGGGGTACATACAGGGGTCCAAAATGTTTGTTTTATCGATCTAGTCATCACCACAACAGTGGCATAGCCAGGGGGAGGGGAAAAGGATCATGGTCCCAAAAAATGGGGCATCAAAATAATGTACCTGTGCTAGGCCTATATACAGGCATTTTCCTCTAAATGGGCCTGGGGCACCCCCAACATGTGTATTTTGCCCTAACATGGGACCCCTACTCCACTTTCCCCCATAAAATTGTGATTTTGGCCCCTGAAATAATGGAACTTGGATTTTGTGAAATTGGGAATACACATATTTCAGTAGGCCTAAATTTACAATTTTGCCATTGGGAAATACATATATTTCAGTCCATTTAGAAATGTTATTCTTGGGGTTCAGCTTTCATTTGTTTCATCCGGGCTATTATAGAAAGGATCTAAATCCTTTTTTTTATATGTGATTTTAGTGTCCCTTTTAATTGTTTATCGTAACAAGCAAAAAATCCCCACTAATTTATCATTATAATTCTATAAGCCTTATTTTATTACTACACATTTACAATGTAGTACTTTCGCTATTTTTGGAAGAAAACACTTACCAACTCCGTAATTTGGAACAGATCACTATCCATCTCAGCAGGCTCTATATTCTCCTCTTTCTCAATCTGGTCGAGTTCTGGTACATCTTCTTCATCAGAAGTACCTTCCGACCCCTCTGAGTCATCATTATTCTGAAGAAAACATAGGAGTCGGAAGGCACGTTCGACGTTGTAACTTATATCTCGCCATTTTGTGATGTCGAATGTGCGAAGAAAAAAAAAAAGACGCAAATTGACGTCATCATCAGAGACCTTTTAGGCAAGTAGAGGGGGTGCATCTGTTATTGTAATAGTTCGTCTGAACGATCTATTTCTCCTCTACCCGTAGAGATTTTAAAAATTCCAATACAATATTTGGGCCTTTTTTATAATTTTTTGATCAGAAAAGGTCCAAAATGGCCCAAAATCACAAATTTTGGCATATTTTCTCCAAAAAAACACAAACATTGACCAAGTACAAGTAAAAATTGTGTAGCAACCAACAATTCAAACTATCTTTATACTTTACCTGAAAAAGAAAAATAGAAAAAATATTCACGTATGACATTCGTCTTTCAAAAAAAAAAAACAAAAATGCCGTTTTTTTTAAAAATGCACTTTTTTGTAACGATTTTACTCAAAAAATTTCAATCTAACCCCCAACAAAATAACCATATTATAAAAGATCTATTCAATCTAGTTTGAATGAACGTATTTGCAGCTCTATAGGATTTTGGGAAGGTACTCAAAAAAAAAATTGGAAAATGGATCGTAACTGTCACAGTCACAGTGACGCTGGGAGAGTAAGGGTTAATAACTCTTGGTCGCTGAATTTGGTGGGTTGGGTTATTCCTAGTATAATTTTATTCAGGGTATGGCAAAGATTCATAAACTATTGGTCCGAATTTGGGGCACTGACAGACATTTAAGAAACAAAAGATTAAACAAGAAAATTTAAAGGTCACAAAATTTGCATAAAATATGTAGATTCATGCCTAAGATTTAAATATGCTGTAAAATAGAAAATGTTAAAGTTTCTTCAGAGTTTCTCAGAAAAAGTTAAAGTTTCTTCAGATATCCTTATGGAAGGCTGGAATTTCCTTACAAAATCTTAAAAGTTTTTCAGAGACAAGTGTGAGGACTACGTTTCCTTAAAAAGTCTACAAAACATTTGATATCTCTTTAGAAGATGATATAATATTCCAATATTCTTGAGAGATCCACAAGTGTCTCTCATAATACTGGAGGTTTAAAACCCTTAAAATTCTTCTAAATATTTGTGCACCAACAGCTGCATCAGGCATGATTATTAAACTCTGTCTTTATTATTGTGTTTATTTGCAAAAAGTTGCTACAGTGTATGAACTGACAAGACTTCTATACTTAGTATGCTCAGTCAGGGAGTGTGACAGAATATGACTGCATATGGACATAGGGAGGGATGCCATGTGGACATGGATGGGGGCAATGCAGGACGTAGGATAGAATATATACCATGTGGTATGCACCAAGGGCTATAACAGGCATGATTATTTGACTCCGCCTTTATTTTCTTATTCAACAAGTCATTTGCATAAGTTATCATATGAATCGACAGACTTTCATACTTAGCATGCTCAATTAGGGACTGTGATACTGTAGCTAGGACAAGACTGCTTATGGAGCCTATGAGATGTCATGTGGGACACGGGTTGGATGGCATGTGGGACACGGTCAGATGCCATATCACGTGGGATATATTGTAGAATGCCATGTGGGATATAGGATGGAATGCCATGTGGGACATGGAGTGGGATACCATGAGTAACACAGAGTGTGACATAGGTTGGGATGCCATGTGTGACATAGTGTAGGAAGCCATGTGGTAGGAGGCCATGGGGACATAGGATGTGATGCCATGTGGGACATAAATTGGGATGTCATTGGGGCATGGGGAGGGATACCATGTGGAACATATGGTGGGATTCAATGTGAGACACAAGGTTGGATGCCATGTGGGGCAGGTGGGAAGCCACTGATGCGAAACATAAGGTGAAATACCATGGGGGACATGGGGAGGGATACCATGTGGCACACAGGGAGAGATGCAATGTGGGACATAGAGAGGGATGCCATGTGGGGTGTATGGTTGAATATAATGTTGGACATAGGATGGAATCCAAATGGGACATAGGGTGGGATACCATGTGGGTCATAGAGTGGAATACCATGTGGGCCAAATGGTGGAATGCCATGTGGGATATAGGATGGAATGCCATGTGGGACATGGGTGGGATACCATGAGTAACACAGAGTGTGACATAGGTTGGGATGCCATGTGAAGTGTAGGATGTGATGGGGACATGGGATGTGATGCATGTGACATAAATTGGGATGTCATTGGGGCATGGGAGGGATACCATGGGATGGTGGATTCAATGTGAGATGCCGCTAAGGGACATACATCAAACCGCTTGGGATGTCATTGGGGCATGATCAAATCCACCATCAACAACCTTTCTCAGGAGGGATACACCCACCTCACTCACTCCCACCTCCTTATTGGTTCCCCAACCCTCTGTAACAATTGCCAATCATATTCTCACAACCTTCCCAGAGCTTCCCTCGCTCCCACAACTCAATTGCTGAGTTCTTCCAGAAAAATCCTCCAGATAAAATAATCTCCTTCCTTCAGCATGCATCCCTCTACAACCATAATTAATTCTCGTCTTCCACCCCCTCTCTACTTTGTTTTTGTTTTACCCATGCACCTCCTCTCTTGATCACAGCTTTCTGGCTTTTGTTCTTGAATTTCTCTCATTCTCCCCCTGGTCTCTTTCCTTACTACCTCTAAAATGATCTGACCTCTCAGGCACAATTTGACCTTCGTTGTCGTGGTGCCGTTAAGACCTCATCAAACAAACAAACAAATCAATGTGAGACACAAGGTTGGATGCCATGTGGGGCAGGTGGGAAGCCACTGATGCGAAACATAAGGTGAAATGCCATGGAGGACATAGGGAGGGATACCATGTGGGACACAGGGAGAGATGCAATGTGGGACATAGAGAGGGATGCCATGTGGGGTGTATGGTTGAATATAATGTTGGACATAGGATGGAATCCAAATGGGACATAGGGTGGGATACCATGTGGGTCATAGAGTGGAATACCATGTGGGCCAAATGGTGGAATGCCTTGTGGGACATATGGTGGAATGCCATTTGGGACATATGGTGGAATGCCATGTGGGACATATGGTGGAATGCCATGTGGGACAAAGGATGTGATGTGATATCATGTGGGACATGGGGTGGGATGCCATGTGGGACATAGGATGCCATGTGGGACATAGGATGCCATATGGGACATAGGATGCCATATGGGACATAGGATGCCATATGGGACTTAGTGTGAGATGCCATTTTTATAATTGGCTGGGTCGTATGATAAGGGTTTCAATTTGCATGGGCATGCGAACCATGACGGTATTTACCGTTCTAGTTATGAAAGATTTTGCTACTATGATGGTTTTTAATAGATTTTGAAGCAAATGCACAATTGATAATTGATCATTCTATCAATTCCATTTGAATTCATTGTAGCCTGGAACCATTGATGTCATGAAGACTGCTTTGTTTACAATTTTAAAATAACTTTCTCATGTTATCAGAAACACCTCAGCCAAGCTCCAGCCCCTTGCCAGAATTACCATCACCACCAACACACTTACCATCCTCACCAACAAATCACCAAGATCCACCAGACACAGATCAACAAAACACCTCACCCAAACATGCAGTGTACAGGACTCATTCAGAACCAGGCAGCACCTCAGCTGGGTCTTCACCTGGGCATCAACCATCAGTGACAGGACCCCCACACCAACCTCCAGGGGTTGGAACGTCACATCCATCACCAGTAACTAGACCTTCACAACTAGCAGTGGCTGCAAGTACAGAAAAAAGCCTTTAGGTGGCCCTCGGAAATTGAGGTAAATTAAATCATCTGTTCCTTGTTCTATTATGACAAAAAAATCACTCGTTAGCACAGAAACGTAATTTCAAAAAAAAGGAAAAAAAAGGAGAGAGCCCCAACTACTCAAAAAAAATGAAATGCATTTAGTCCAAAGACCTTCACATTTTTTGACTTGTATAACATTAAAAATATTATCCTGGTATCATTTGAAAGAGCTCAATAGTTCTTTCATGAACTGTAACTTTTTGAAGATTTTTTGAGAAAAATGGAATGAAATAGAGAAAGTTCAAAAATGCTCAAAATTTAACAGAAAAAAGATTTTTTTTCTCAAAAATTTACTTGCCATATTTTACCCTTGCTTTTGCCTGAAAAACCGTGAGAAACTATCAAAGACCTCAATGCATCCAATTCTGGTCGAATTTTGACTGCCATTACCATCAATATCTTTTTTGGCAAAATTTGTGCAAAATTTCATGATTTTTAACCTTTTTGAGACCAATTTTTTGACAAAAAACTAGTTTCTGATCGTGATACAACTGCCCTATGCAAAAAATATTATTAGAATCTTATTTTCGCACATTTTTTATTGCAATGAAAAATAGCAACTACCACCTCTTTGTCCAGACTAAACTACAAGTTTAAAACAAACCCCACGTCCACACATACTGTACACAATGTAGTGCAGTTATAAGCATGCAGGAAGTTCACTTGAGCGACCTGAGTTTGTGCAGCTTTGTTTTTCGCAAGTTATTACAGTGGTGATTATTTTCTTGTTTATTTTCATTGTTTTTGCAGGTTTTGTTTTGAGAAAAAAAATTTAAACTGATATCAATGGAAAGGAAATTTTAAAAACAATCTGAATATGTAACAAAAAAAATCCTCCATTTTCATTATTTACAAGAAATAATACAAACTCAAAAAATTGATCAATCTGGCCTAATTTTGCCTAAAATTTGCAAATTTTCATTTTTATGTCAATATGTTCTTTATTTTGAATCTTGTATTGAAAAGTTTTATTGTTTTAGCATTCATATAAACCCAACTTGTAGTGATAGAAAACGAAAGGAAAGTGGTGAAAACTAATTTTGAAAAAAATAAGTTTCGAAAAATTGCAGTCACGTTTTGAACATGCTTAGGGGTGGAAGGATTGAAGGAATATTCCTGTGAATTTTTATTTTCATATATATATATATATATATTTTATATTATATATATATATATATATATATATATATATATATATATATGTATGTATATATATTTATATATATATATATATATGTGTATATATATATATATATATATATATGTATATATATATATATATATATATATATATATATATATATATATATATATATATATATATATATATATATATATATATATACATATATATATTTAAATATATATATATATATATATATATATATATATATATATATATATATATATATATATATATATATAAATATATATATATATATATATATACAATATTGATAGTTACTAGTAAACAAACAATTTGGTATGAAAATCATGTTGATATCTTATTCTGGCTTGGGGTTACGTTACATCTGAAAGATTTCACCAGAGTGACCTCCCAGTGTACAATGTGATGTCATAAAGGCAGATCCAAGATATTTGTATGTATATCTATAAAACAAAACAAGTTGTTTTGGTTCCGATGCGGTCATGATGGCGTGTGTGTGCTTGTATGTGTGTGTATGTATGTGAAGGCCAGCTCATAAACGCGATATCTCAAGAACGATACACTGGAATTGTGTCATGTGGTACACAGATAGCCCATGGTCTGTAGATGTAGATGTACCCTATTATTTTTAAAGGTGATGTCATACATATTCATGAGTAGGCGGGGCTTATTGTAAAAATCTTGAAATGTTCATATTTTAACAACCGCGTGTCTGTTTTGTTTCATATTTTTTGTATGTATGATGTTAGCTGGTGTGTACATGTTCATGATGTAAAAATGTTGAATTTCAATAATATTCATAGTGGGAGGGGCTTAATATGATTTTGTTGAAAAAAGCTTGTAAACACAGTAATTCAAGAATGTTTAAATGGATTCATGTCATATTCGGTACACAGATAATATATATTGTCTGTAGATGTGCCCTATTGCTTTTGATTGTAATGTCTTGCATATTATTGAGTAGGATGAGCTTAATGTAAAAATTTTGAAATGTTCATATTTTAACAACTGCATGTCTGTATTGTTTTATATTTGGTTTATTGGTTTGTATGTGAACCTACAGTATGTAATGGCAAATTTGTCCGTCCTGCCATCCTCAGTTTTTCCTGAGATTTCCTCAGAAATGTTAAACTTTTTTGAGAAGTCCTTAGAAAATGTTAAAGTTTCTTCAGAGTTCCTCAGAAAAAAAACTTTTTTGAGAAGTCCTTAGAAAATGTTAAAGTTTCTTCAGAGTTCCTCAGAAAAAGTTGAAGTTTCTTCAGATCTCCTTATGAAAATTAGAATTTCCTAACAAAATGTTAAAGTTTTTCAGAGACACTTAAGACAGATTGAAGACTAATTTCCTTAAGAAGTCTACAAAACATTTGATATTTTCTTAAAAGATAACTGTAAAATGAAATAATTTCCCAATATTCTTCAGGGACCTTAAGTGTCTCTCTCGTAGCACTGGAGATTTAAAACCCTTAGAATTCTTTAAAATATTTAGGCACCAAGGGTTGTATCAGGCTTGATTATTAAACTCCGCCTTTATTATTGTGGTCATTTGCATAAAGTTGCTACAGTATATGAACTGACGAGACTTCTTTATTTAGCATGCGCAGTCAGGGAGTGTGACAGGATGTGAATGCATATGGACATAGGGAGGATGACATGTGGGACATGAATGGGGGCCATGTGGGGCATGATATAATATATACCATGTGGTATACACTGAGGGCTATATCAGGCATAATTATTTGACTCTGCCTTTTTTTCTTATTCAACGTCATGTGGGACATGGGGTGGGATGCCATGTGGAACAGGGTGGAATGCTACGTAGAATATGTGGTGGAACGCCATGCAGGACATAGGGTGGATTGCCATGGGATGGAATGTCATGTGGGACATGGGATGATATGGGATGTCATGTGGGACATGGCGTCCCACCCCATTTCAACAAGTCATTTGCATATAAGTTATTATATGAACTGACTTTTTCATACATAGTATGCTCAATCAGGGACTTGATAGCTAGGATGAGACTTCTTATGGAGCCTATGGGATGTCATGTGGTACATGGGGTGGGATGCTATGTGGAACATGGGATGGTATGAGATGTCATGTGGGACTTGGAGTGGGGTGCCATGTGGGACATGAGGTGGGGTGCCATGAGTAACACAGAGTGTGACATAGGTTGGGATGCCATGTGTGACATAGGGTAGAAGGCTATGTGGGACATAGGGTCTGTTTTGTCTCATATGTGAGATAATTATGATGTTAGCTGTTGTGTACATGTTTATGATGTAAAAACATTGAATTTCATTGATATGCATAGTGGGCAGGGCCTAATATGATTTTGCTGAAAAGAGCTTGTAAACTTGGTACTGTATCTTTAGAATGGTTAACTGTATTCATGTCATATTTTGTACACAGATAGCCCATGGTCTGTAGATGCGCTCTATTGTTTTTGATGGTGATATCATGCACATCATTAAGTGGGCGGGGCTTAAAGTGAAAATTTTGAAAAAGTGATTAATGAGCAACTGTATGTCCATTTTGCGTCATATTGGGCATGATAAATTCGTTGGTTATTTTGGGCATGCTTATGTTATCAACAGGTGTTATTAATACGCATGGTGGGTGTGGCTTAATGGGAAAGTTTTAAATGATGTAAACACCATACTGTACCCCATGAATGATACATCAGATTTATGCTATATCAGGTACACAGATGGGTCATGGTCTGTACATACACTGTATGTTCTAATGTTGTGGCAGTGATTTCATGAATATAAATGAGTAGGCAGGGCTTGAAATAGGATAAATGAACAATCGTTTTTACATCATACTTGCTATGATAATGTTGTTAATTATTGTACAAATGCTAATGTTATCAACATTTTTTTTTATTTGCATAGTGGGTGTGGTTTATGAATAAATATCCTGAAACTAATATTTTATGATATGCAATGACATGACAGTTACTACAAATTTTGCAAATTAATCAATGATACATCAGATTTATGCTATATCAGAATTATGTCAGATTTATGCTATATCAGGTACACAGATGGGTCATGGTCTGTACCTACACTGTATGTTCTAATGTTGTGGTAGTGATTTCATGAATATAAATGAGTATTGCAATAGAATAAGAAGCATCAGAACCACAAAACCATTTGGTTCCGGTGTTTTTAGTTTTACCCATGCACCTCCTCTCTCGATCACAGCTTTCTGGCTTTTGTTCTTGAATTTCTCTCATTCTTCCCCTGGTCTCTTTCCTTACTACCTCTAAAATGATCTGACCTCTCAGGCACAATTTGACCTTCGTTGTCGTGGTGCCGTTAAGACCTCATCAAACAAACTTTTACCTAGAGGTTAAGGTTCATGAGTGGGTGGGCAAAACCTGCTCTTTGATAAATTGCATCAAAACCTGTTCTAGTAGTTTGCATCAAAACCTGTTCTTATAAATTGCATCAAAACCTGTTCTTGTAAATTGCGTCAAAACCTGTTCTTGTAAATTGCGTCAAAACCTGTTCTTGTAAATTGCGTCAAAACCTGTTCTTGTAAATTGCGTCAAAACCTGTTCTTGTAAATTGCATCAAACCTGTTCTTGTAAATTGCGTACCCCATCTCAATAATCAAACATCAAATGCTTCAAATAATTTATTTTTACACCAATTTGTTTCTTTAGTAGTCCTCTATCATATATATGAAAATGAAAATTCACAAGAATATTCCTTTTATATGTGAATGAATCTCACTTAAATTGAATGAATGTATGTATATACAACAAAATGAACAATACATAATTTCCAAGAATTGTTAATGAAAACAATTCAGGGAAATGAAATAAATATGATTATTAAAACAAAACTTGAATATGTTTCTTCCTCCTAGCATAACAACGCTGAGCCCAATGGAAAAAGCGTACCGTGAGAACCAGATATTGATGAAGGCATACCAGGTGCGTCTCCGGAAAATCCAGGGCCAGAAAAACAAAGCAGCTGCTGTAAGTATAACAAAAGATTGAAAGGTCACATTGAACTTAGTTTAATCTTTGTTTCCACATATTTCCACAAAATTAGCAATGTAAAATATAAATGTAACAATATCATAAGTGTAGGAGTCCTATTTTGTTTGGGGGCAAATGGATTATTATAAGAAGATTTTAACATGACTGACACAAGCCCAATCTTGCCTGAAAGTTGATTATAAGTCTCCTCATAATAGATTATGTAGGGGCAATTTTCCCCTGCATCCCTACCTCTTGTTGATTCAATATATAGATATGAATGTAAAGAAAACCTACATAAGCTTAAATCAGTGCAATAGTTAAGTCAAGAATATATTGTTTAACATATTAATCACGTGGGAAACAAATGATCAATTTTAAATGTTGGAAAATGTGGGGAGACTTATGCAATAGAAGCAACGTTTGCGAGAAAAATAAAAAGGACAATTTAAATGAATAAAGAGGAATTTGAATGGTACAATGCATATTACTTATAAATTTGGAGCAATAGTTATAAAGTTTTATCCCTAGGAGCCATTAGGCCCATAAATTGCTTATCCCCAGTTTCCATATTGCAAGCGAGTGGGAGGATGGGATGCCAGTCCATGACAGGGTAACTCCCCAGCAGTACTGGTACTCATTTTACAGCTGAGTGGACTGGAGCAAATAGAGCAAAGTGCCTTGCTTAAAGACACAATGCAGCACTCATGGTGTGAATCGAACTTGGTACCTCTCGAATACAAGCAAGACTCCGTAACCACTGAGCCACAGCACCTCTTATAAATTTGGAGCAATACAGCTTACATTAGTATTGATATTTCTTTCTTACTGGTGTTTTGCTGTATATTTTCAAAGATGAACTATTTTTTCAAAAAGTTTTCATAACTTCATCTTTACTCACTCACTGTCCTCTTCAGGCTATGTGTCCCATAAGGCTGCAGTGTACTCTCTCCAACATGTGGCATTGCATCTGGCTTTAATTTAAGATCCCCAACCTAGCTCTTCTCTTTCCTTCACTACCGTTCTTCTCCATGTTGTTCTTGGGCAACCTACTTTCCTTCTCCCTTCTGGCTTCCATGTCAATGCTGTCATGCAGTGGTTGTCCTCTTTCGTTCTCAACACATGCCCAATCCACCTCCACCTTCTCAATTTGACTTCATTGCTAATTCTCCTTTGCCCAAAAGTAATTCTCAATAATTCATCATTTGGAGCAACATATGGCCATCTGAACTTAATAATTCTTTTTATGCATTTAAACATGAAGGTACAGTACATGTATCCAATTTCATGTAGCAGTCTCATTGGTTTTCCACATCTTACAACCATATAACAGACCTGACTTGACAATAAAATACTCAAAAAAATGAAACTAAAAAAATATTTTAAAAAAATTTGATTTTTAGGGATTTTTAGGAATTTAGGGATCAGTTTTTCAACAGACAGGAACGAACCTCTGAGTTATATTTAGAATTTATGACGATAAAGACAAATACTAAAAAGTAGTTGTTTCATTCTTCAAAATACTGTTGACTTCCACCGGAAGGAGTCTGTTTCTAAATTATGTCAATATATGATGGAAACACACGCTGGTCTCTCATATACCTGTTCATTTGTAAATAACATACACCCTAAGTTTGTTAGAATTCTACCAGCATGTATGGCGTATAATCAGCTGCTGTTTTAAAAATATTAACTTGGAAACTGCAATATGGTTCTGTGTCAAGAGAGTCATTGTGCAGGGTGAAGATTCCTGCCAAGATCCTTGTAAAAATTACTTGTATATTTCTTATTGAATTGCTGCACATTGCATTTATGGTTTAATGAGAGGAGTAAAAGATTAGTTTCATGCTTGCATGCTTTATTTGGATATTTTGGAATATTTTGTACAAATACATTTTGTACAAACACATTTGTACGACTGTCAGCAGAAAAATTAAGCTTCATTGGAAATTGAACTATTTGAATACCTTTTTTGTGTCTTTCCAATTTTGTGAGAAACTTAGTTATAGGGATATTATCAACAGATGTGAATTATGAAATTATAACAAAGTCAGAAGGAGAAGAAACTGGAAGTATTTTTAAAAATTGAAAAAAGGGAATCAGACTTAAATCTCAAAGCTGATGATCATCAACTTAAACAAGATTACCGACATCTTTTCTTTAAATGCTAATTATAACAACGCAGATAAGTAATTATTTTTTTGTGATATTTAAATATGGCATTGAGGTTCTTAGGAGTGAAACATAGATTCTTAGAAGGGAAGATATTGCTATTTCTGTTGCTATGGCATAACACGACTCTTGAGTGTCTTGTTTTTGTAATGGAAAAACATATACCTTTGTTCTTAACTTCCTATTGTGACCATCAGAGGTGCTTGTTAAATTCATGGTCCCATCCCTTTGCTACACTTATGGAACTGAAATTCACGTTGTTGTGAGCCATTCTGCTTTACGACTGATATTGAACGATTATTGAAGTGTAAACTGAAGTATTAGTTGAGAACATGTTTTTGGAATTTTTCTTCTTGGAACAAATGTGCAAGAGACTCACAGTGACTTACTCTGCTCGTAGATTTGTTTTGCTTTTTTTTGGTACTGTCCCCAAACAGATTTTGAATCTCCATCAAACCTTTATTCAAAATTTAGCAGGAAAAAACAGTCTGATGATTCAGGAAAAAATTTCAGTCTGAAGTAAATTGAAAGAATTACATTAAAGCTTTTTAGCTGATTTTTTTTTACATTAAAAATTGCTTTCATACTTGTCTGTTTACAAAGCTTTTTTGTGAATATTAATCCATACATTAAAAACTGCAGGGTGAATATTAGTCTTTTTGACATAATTTGATGAGTTGTCTGTTTAAAATTTAAAGCTCTTTTTGGTGAATATTAATTTCTACCTGTCCGTATACCTTTAGATTTTGACATAATTTGATGATTTGTCTTTTCAGAATTTAAAGCTGTTTTTAGTGAATATTAATTTCTACCTGTTCGTATACCTTTAAATTTTGACATAATTTGATGATTTGTCTGTTTAGAATTTAAAGCTCTTTTTATACCTTTAAATTTTGACATAATTTGATGATTTGTCTGTTTAGAATTTAAAGCTCTTTTTAGTGAATATTAATCTCTACCTGTCCATATATATACCTTTATATTCAGACATAATTTGATGATTTGTCTGTTCAGAATTTAAAGCTCTTTTTGGTTCCTCAAACATCATCAACTTCCTCCTCAACAACAACCTCTTCCACCACATTTAACTCCCCCCTCCCCTCCCTTTCTACACCTAACCTTACCTACCCCTTTCTTTTCACCAAGAGTTTTTTTTTTCTTTTGCATTTCTCCCTTGTCTCCCATACAAACCTTCCATCTCCTCACTATCCTAACTCTTACACCATAATTTATTAACACATTTGACACTGATTGTCGCGGTGCCATTAAACATCAACAAACCAAACCTCTTTTTGGTGAATATTAATCTCTACCAGTCCATATACCTTTAAGTACCTTTAAGGCTCTGGTCACTTTAAGAAATGACCCTTATAAAAACAAAAGAGATGCACTAAAATTAATTTTACTGCTGTCTTTCTCTACTTAATTAATTAACCGCTCAACAGAACATTTCAGATCATCTTTTGCCAAATTATAAAATATTGTTTGGTATGTAAAAGGGTAAATCTTAGTATAACAGTACAACTTTGGCAAAATGAGTTTCTTGTAATACAGCTTTATTCCATTCTTTAGATAATTGAAAATTTCAAGATTTTTTGATTATTTTATTAATTTAGTTTAGATAATTTAACCAGAAAATATTCTAGATAAACTTTTGTGTTAAAGATAAAATTGGAATCCAAGATTAAAATAAATGAATGAAAAATATAATCCAAGTAAGTAAACTTACTTCATTAAACTTTATATAGCAATTTGAAATTATACCAGGAATTTTCCTGTAAATGTTTGACGGACTTATAAGCCTGAAGTGCTCATTACCTGGTCATTCTTCCATTAATGAGTTGAGTAGGTTATACGATTGTCCTCCACAGCCAATATGGCAACGCTATACAAACAAGCTTAAGCTGTGTCGCATACAACTTTAGTCAGACAAAAACAAAAACATAACTGTAAAAAGCACCGAGTAAAGACAAAAACACAACTGGTCTAGCCACTAATGAATAAGAAGCCTAAAAATGTCTAACTTGCAAAGTGTATAACACAGCCAAACCTAAATAACAGCAATACCCAAAGGGATCTTTGAGAGTCACCCCGACTAGCTAAACTAGGAGCTACCCCCGAAATAACAGCAAGCTACCCCGACTAGGAGCTAAACTAGGGCTACCCCCGTCTTTGAGAGTCACCCCCGACTAGGAGCTACCCCCGACTAGGAGCTACCCCCGACTAGGAGCTACCCCCGACTAGGAGCTACCCCCGACTAGGAGCTACCCCCGACTAGGAGCTACCAGAGAAAACACAATCACACAAACTAGCTTATCAGAAGAAACACAGGATTCCAAAAACAGAAGATTAATAAAAGTCTCTAGTTGGGATAAGCAAAACCAATTACAAAAGTAAAAAACACCAAACAAAAATTAACAAATAAACTAATAAAATCCAACAACAGAACCCAAAATGAATACAGAAGGACAAAAGTGGTGAGTTTTTAAACCTTAAAAAGAAAATAAACAAACTAAACCCTACAGCTAAACCTATGAAGAAAAAAAAAAGACTCAAAACTCCTATCTGGGCCGTTCACCAGCAGTTTAAGGGTCTAGCCCCGCCGGCGCATGATTCACAAGCCCTCTAGATAGGAGTTTTCTGAACTAAGCTAAAAAATCAACCAAAGAACACCAGACAAGCCCTAAAATTGATAAACAAGCAAAACCAAGAACTTAACCTTACTCTGCAAGACCTACATGTAGCACCAATTAAGCGGGCACCTGAATTTACAGCAAATGTTCATATCAAAGTAATTCATCTCACTTGATAGAGTCCCTGGTTGGGTGGCCATCAACAATGGCTCTATTATTAACAAAGCTTATACAAAAGTTTTAGGCTTCTCTCCTCAATAGAAGGGAGTTATGTTGGTCTTTTTAAGTTTGAAGGGTAATAAAAAATAAAAAAATTACTATATGATAAAGTATACAAATAATAAAACTAATAATAAT
Organism: Chiridota heheva; assembly: GCA_020152595.1. Classification (NCBI taxonomy): domain Eukaryota; kingdom Metazoa; phylum Echinodermata; class Holothuroidea; order Apodida; family Chiridotidae; genus Chiridota; species Chiridota heheva. Next base: position 298,377 of record JAIGNY010003632.1, on the reverse strand, counting down.
AGGGTTTGAACAGTAAAGTTAATTCTATTTGGGGTCATTTATGAACAAAAAGACCAAATATGGTATCGAATTTAATTGACCCCTTGTGCCACAGTTTATGAAAAGCCTTTTTGACATCAAAGGAACATGCTAGATTGTGATTATTATCATTAATGCTGTGGCTTATTCTATGAATAAGTTGTAAGACTTTGTTGGTGATAGAGTGGTCGGTTGTAGAGTAAGATTTACGGAAACCTGCTTGAAATGGAATAAATCAATTTAAGTTATTCTTGAAATTTTGGATCCTATTTGCTAAATTATGTTTCAAATTATTAACCCAGAACCAGTAGAAGACTTACCGGTCTGTAACTATAAGAATTTAAAAGATTATCTAGTTTGTTTAATAAAATGACAATAGCCTTTTTTTAGGGTGAGGAGAACATATATACTCAAACAAAGGTTAAAAATAAAGCAAACAATTTTGTTTTTAGATAGGGACTAGAAGGAGGGGGGGCGGGGGGGTATTTTTAAGGTGGTTGTAAGTTATGCCATCCCAACCAGGGGTTATATTCTTCGAGTGTCTAATCATCTTAATAGTTCAATGATATTAATAGTAGACTGTGAGGGATCCTTTATCTCCTCTCTCGGTAAAATTGCTGTTTGCTCCATTTGTACTATCCAATATTGTATCAATTCTATCAAAATGATTACTGTCAAATTTATTGCACATGTCCTCAAGAGTTATAAATAGTAGAAAAATAAAGTTTAAGGCATAAGGCTTTTTTCAAATCAGATGGATTAAAAAGTGTTTTACAAACAAACAAAATAATTAGAAATCTTATAATGTTATTTACACTTGACCAAAATAATTTTGAATCGGAAGAGTACTGAATTTTTGTGCACTTATATATAAGACATAAATCGTTAAAAAAGGAATCTTTTAAAGGATGATTTTTATAATACGAATAAATTTTTGTTTTAGCCAGAGGCTCATGAGTTTTTTTTTATAATACTTTCGAAGTTGCCTTCGTTCTTTGATTAGCTTAATGATAGTTTAGGTAATGGTTTGGCGTGCTTGCTAGAAATGGTTTTCAACAAGACGGCTGTAGAAATATCTGTGTTTAAAATATCAGTAAGTTTTAAAGCTAAGGTGTGGAAGTAGTGTTCTTTTTATTGTGACACTCTGAATCAACAAAGTTCCTTGAGAGGGACTTAATCACATGACTCTAACTCCACCGGAAGCCATTTTGCAGGGCAGGACATAGATGCATTTCACACGTCTTCACACAGCTCAGTCACATCACACGTACAACAAACACACTGCAGGCTAACCTACCTTATAGTTCAGCGAATTTTACTGATTGCAGTGATTTTGTTGGATTTCGATTTTACTTGATATTTTCATAAGTTTTATAGTTTCGTTGGGTATATGAAGAGAAACTTTTAAGTGAACGCCATCTGATTGTTTGTTATACTAAGACAAAGCCTACATACCTGATATAAAGTGTTCAATGCAAATCCTAATGTGAATCGTAGGTTGAAAGCCTTCACGTCGTACAGTAGAAACTCACTTCGAACTTCGATCAGGATTAGATGGAAATCAAGAAAAGTTTTTTTTATTACCCGGCACACATCTTCTAGTGCAATTAACAGCACAGGAAGATTCAGGCATAATTACAAAAATATTGTTATATAACTACATGCATGTAGTAAATCTAATTAAGTGTACAGCAGACGACAGTGTTCCTGTCCTACAAAATGGCAATGTAAACAAAGTCATGTGACCTCATGACGTCAGCTGCAACTTCTTATTGGCATTCTTGAGATCAAATTAAGACTTTATTAATAACATGATTAAGATTAACTGGGATATCTAAGTTACATAAAACAGGAATATGATCACTACCTCAGTCACTATCTGCGGTGCAGCTGATTAATTTATTTTTGAGGGTGGAGCTTAATAGGAATAATTCGAGGATGCTACTAGAAAAATTACTGTTATGGGGAAAGTAGGTAAAATCATTATTGTTTGCTAAAAGAATGTTATTTTTATAAATGAAGTCAATCAGTTTTTTCCCTCTAGCAGAGGTGTGTCTAGAAAATAAATTAGTATGTTGGGCATTGAATTCCTCACAAATAATGAATTTATCAACTTTTGTCAGAGCAGTCAAACTATCAGAGAAAAAAAAATGTCATACCCGGGGGAATATAAGCACCAATGAAATAGATCTGCAGATTATGATCTAAAATAATATCAATTGCAACAATATCTATATTACAGTCATGAAAATCCGCAGTATTAAAATTTAGATTCTTGTTTACAAAAAAAAAAGGGTTAGGCCGGGAGGTATTGCAGTGATTAGAATTATTGCAGCATGAAGTAATAACACTATAATTAGAAAAATAACTTTGCATCATATTTACATCATTTTGGCCAATTTCGTTAAAACAAGCGACATGAATATTATTGTCATCAAAGTAGGTATTATTCTCTTCTTTTTTGTTGAGAAGAGATCTGCAACAATTAATTTGTAAACAATTGAAAGTGGGGAAGATGATGGCAGTTGTGGACACACTGCAGAGTAAGGCCAGTAAAAAAGCTACATACAACATCTAAAATACAGTAAAGTCATGGTCTGTGAACTCAGGAGGTTAGGGAGAAACCGTCAAAAAAATCAGGACTGCAAAAAGAGGTTAGATGGTCCTTAGCATTCTACTATGGCAGTTGACGTAATATCTCGTTTGTCAAACACTTTCTTAAAACACTTATCTAAGGTGTCTACAAAAAAACTGAACGATTTTTCTTTGTGAGAGTACTAGTAATAATTTTGATCAGCTCATTGGTGCAACCTTCTCTTCTACCTTTGTTTTTAGCTCAACATCCTTTTAAGGGATTTTGAGCTTAGCCATTCATTCGCTAGCCAAAATCCAGATTTTCATTCGGATACGTTCGGATTTTTGCAGCGTTTATCTAGTCCTAAGTGTTTATTCAGCATTTTGCTGCATTGTCATGTTTGCCTTACATAGATCGATCCCTGGATGCAACAACACTTTGTGTTAGTGTGTAGTTTTAAAGAATTTTGCATTCTAAATCTCACCCAAAATGAATCCAAAAATTGGATAAATACCAATAATAAATTGATACATAATAACATAGACTCGGAAGGGCCAGTGAACTTATCTGGAGGATTAAGAATACTGTTTTGATGTGCCAATTGGGTTATAATATCCCGTTTGAGATTTGTCCCACACTGTAGCCAAATTGGGTATAGCTTTCGAATCGTTTCAGCTATAACTTGCATGTAAAAACTAAAGCATCAAAACTCAAATAGCCTGATTGGGCTCTATACCCAAATAGTGCAATTGAATAACCCAGAATATAATGTTTCAGTGCCTCTAAATTCACCAGAGTGTTGATAACCACAGAGCTTATTAAAAGTAACAGCTTCTGGCATTAACACTATGTCTGGGTTTTCACAAAAGTGCTGTGTTTGCTATACAGAAAAGTGGAATAACTGATGCATAAAATCACTACAGAAGGTTACACCTGTGATAGGTTTCTAAAAGTATTAGTTCAGGGGTCATGTAAGTCCATCTTATAGGAAAGAAAACTTAAATGAAAAAATTGTAAAATCTGGTTAGTTATATTTCTTATATTGATTGTCACTTGGAAGTGTATTTGTGTGATGCTATTATCGATTAATTTTGGTTCATTAATTGCAATAAAAAATTATTTGCTCAAAAAATGGCTAATGTAGCATCAATATTAGGAAAATATGCCATAGTTAAAAGCGTGTCTTGTTACAAGGATGTAAAATCCATCTTGATTTTATACATACAGTATTTTGCTGTTAGAATGTCTGTTTATGATTTCGATTTCCCTCAAAAGGAAACATTGATATTAAACTTTGTAAATATTGCTTAAGTTTTTGTAGGCTTACTTTAAAAGCAGTTTTCAATATTCAAACGATATTTATATTTCAATTACGCACTGGGGCAACTAGAGTCCTGGGGCCCGTAGCGATGTCGGAACCATGGTGACAAGGGGCCTGGAAGGGGGGGGGGGACACTGCCCCTTGTCCTAAAGTAAGAAGAGCACAAGGTGCCCTTTTAAAAGTTGATGGCGGACCCGGCAGGAGGTGCCATTTTGAAAGTTGAGGGTGGACCAAGCTGGAGGCTAACCCTTTGAAACTTATTCGAAAAGCTTAAAAACAAATAGAAATCCACTCACTCACTTGTTACATACATAACTATTTGACACAATTAAAAGAAAATCATTTTATCAGGGGCAACTACACTGAGGGCTGTGGTGGGAGGGGGCATGCCCCCAATAATTTTGTAAGCAGCAATTTTCAAAAGAAGCCTTTTACCGATTCGCCAGATGGGCAGATAGGTAATTGTCAACTTTGGCTCCCCAATCTCAAACCTATAGGCCGGATTTTTGTACTGAAAGTGAGGGAAAGTCAAAAGTGTGTGTGGGGGGAGGGAGGGGGAATTTTAAATTCATGTTAAAATACAACACATCATCATACAAAAGTATTCATTTGGACAAAAAGTGAGGGTGGGGAAAGTGCCCCCTTGCTTCCCTCAAATCCCGCCTATACTTTAACCATATAGTAGGAACCATGAGGCGAGGAAGCAAGATTCCTTCACGTTTTCGACAACGACAAAAGTGCCCCTTTTTTAAAATGAAAAGTGCTCTCAATTAATGTCCAAAAAGCACCCAAACTTTGAACTACCTACCAAAAAAACAGGCTTCTACGCACCCCAAAATATATGTTAAGCATTATTGATGTTATAGTTATTTCCCTTACCTTGTTTTCTAGTTGTTCATTTCTTTGGTCAACAGTAGTTTTGATTTCTTCCTGGACTGCCTTTGCATCACCAAATATTGGGCTCTCCTTAGTTTGTTTTGTTTCTTTGGCTTTAGCCTTCTGTAGAAGGTCTACAATTGGGATAAGCACAATGATTATCTTTGTGAGAGTTAGGGCAATCCTGAATTACATGGTTTCCTGTACATCTGGTGCATGTTTGACCTTAGTATGGCCACTGCTTAAAAACATGTTTTGCCAATTTCAGACTATAAATTTACGCATCATTCCACAAGAATAACTTTGCTTCAAAGGGCATTTCGTACTCCTTGGGAGATGCTGCTGCCCTTGATTAAAACTCTTTTGTGTTGGATGGAAATCAAGCACATGTTTTATTGAACAGCTTGTATGGAGTGTTGAATAGATCAGTTTTGGGAATTAAAGAAACAGATTACTTTTACTTTAACGGCCCTGCTCTTCATGAGGGTTGAAGTGTTCCTGGTTTTAAGCAGAGCCATTTCTAATGGAACATTATTACATGATCTGGCTGAATGACCAAATCCCTGACAGTTGACGCATCCTAAAATGTTAGGATTTGCCTTTGACTCAATGACCAATGAAATAGCTGTAAGTGAATACTGTTTATAATGATCTGCTCTTTCTGAGCGGGGTCAGTCAACCATAACTTAACATGGGATGTTTCTTTTCCTGATTCGTGGGATATATGATTTGCTTTGCAAGAGAAAATAGACTATGGATTGGTCAGTGAATGGCTAGTTACTTTATAAGTGTTTGCTTTTAGTGGTCCTGTTATGAGGGTCAGATCTTACGTTATATATGTTATTTGGATTATTTGATTTGTAGTAATATAACTTTTTCTGCACAAAACCCTATTGGTTGCGAGAAAATTACAAAAGAAAAATGCATTTTCCTTCACTTTGACCCCAAAACCCAGAATATGGCTCAGTACGCAGTGATGTCACTTTGGGAACAAGTGTATGTAAACAATGCATCGATCTATGCCATGTAAAACGTGTGGCTGCCATTGAAATTTCACAACTAGTATTGATAGCATCTCTGTTTGTTCTTCTAAAATATTACATTTTCCAAGGAAATAGTAAACAAAATGCCGCAGCGTTGTGTAGTTCGCGGATGCAGTAATAAAAATTCTCAAACTAAAAGTTGTGTATCAATTTCAAAGGGCAACAAAACGAGACGATTTTGGACGTGTTTTGTGCACTTGACATGAACCGAGTTTTCAGGGCTTACTGGGTACAGTGTCATATTCAGCTCACGCCAGATTGTTACCCCTGTTCTGTTCGATTTAAATAGTAGCTTGACCGCATCCTCTCTAGACATGAAAATTTTACTGTTTCGCGAGTAATACAAATTTAAGTGAGAGAAATAAAGAAAGAAAAAAAATAAGAAGAATAAGACTCGTGAGATTCGAAGTCATAGTCTCTCGCTCAAAAGACAAAGCCGTAACCGACTGGGCTACTCAATCAGTTTGACAGTTTGTATGATTTATTTAATATTTAGTGTGGAATATGATCAAAGAAAGAAAAATTGATAAATTAGAACTGAATTGTAAATGTCTATATGTCAAGCCATCCCTTTAAGCATATCAAAGCTTAACATGACTTGTCCTTCTCCTTACAAATTTGTTCCAGCAAATCATAACCACAAACTTACTGTAGCAAATAGTGAGACTACTTTATCTTAATCAAAATAACCACACAATAAGGACTTCATCCATTGCTAATATGATACTCAGCACCAACTTCCACAACAACTAAGGACTTCAGAATAAGAAAAAAAAAGAGAAAAATCTGACCCGACCTGGTTATGTATCAGGTCGGGTCTGACTGTTTGAAACTTTAAGGAGCAGAACAACTAATGAAAAATAAACTAAAAAATTTTCACAATTTTTTCTAAAACTTTTGATTCAAGTGCAAAACCGTAAACGGAATTGTGTGAATGAACTATTAAGTTCACATAGGCCTGTTGACTAAACGTCAAGCGACAGAGATTTGAACACTGATAAATAAAACTTTATACTTCTATTAGACGTAAAAAAAAAAAAGTAGATGTTGTTGCAAACACTTCAATTTGATTATGTTTAACAAAATATTATTTGCGAAACAGTAAGAATTTTGTGCCGACTACACAGGCTTTATACCATAGAACCGTGTAAGGGTTGTAAGCCTGATCCTTTTTTCTTGTCTGCAAGCGGTTTAAAATTCAAAAGAAACGACATCCCTTCATTATGAGAATTTTCTTCATTTATTTCCAAATCATTTTTATCATAGCTTGAACTTGAAAATGACAAATTAAGATCTGAACAGCCCGAAAAAGTTTCGTAATCTGACGCTATTTGTACGTGGTTAGTATGTGTGTGATGCATTGTTTATAATTAGCAGTCCCTAAAATGATGTAGCAAACTGTTATGACGTCACAAATCCCTTTGAAACTTTTTTTTCAGAGCAAGCAATAAATGATCAATTTTTTAAGTCCTTTTTCATCATGAAAATAGACTTATTCCCAGGATTTCTTGACAGATTATCGAATTTAGGGATATGAAAAACCTATATCAGGCTAAATCTTATTTTTTTTAGAAGGCATGGCAGGACCACGTTTAAGTACTTAATGTGGACTTAACCGTGGCTGTGATTATTCTCAACAATAGAAAATCATTGTTTCTGAATAATAAAAATCTTAGTAATAGACCAATTGCATTTTGTTACGCCTGACCAGTTTGACAGGTAGATTTGACCGGTGTCTGACGAGTGGTTGAACTTGACCAGTGGTCGAACTGACCCGTCTGAATCTCTACCTTGATTTTCATTCTTTGTTGCAAAGAGCATGGTACATTCTGTTGATGAACATTTATATTATATCTTGGACCGAGGAAAGGCAGGTGAACGTTAAGCATATGATGTTTTGGTGATTTTTTGGAATTTTGGAGTATTTTCTGTATCTTTGCGAAATTATGAGGATGTAAATGTTTTCTGTCATGATGAATCTTTGTTCTACCATTCTTGGAGCAATCCAGCCTTCTGATGTTGTTGAAAAGGTAATTGAAGCACTGTCATATTTTAGATTAAGATGAAGCTAAGTCTTGAAATTTGGTTCATACGTTTTGTGAGTATGTAAAGTATGTTTATTTGTTGTTTCTTTTGAGCTGTAGATTGTAGAGACTCCAAAAACAAAAGATAAGGTTGATTGTCTGAAAATCTATAGAAAATGATTTAAACAGCAACATATAAAATATACATATGAAAATAATAAGATTGTTTTATGTACATAATAGGCCTATATATGAATATTCATAGATATATGAATATATTATAATTTGATCAATGTATATTCATCATTTTTCATGTTTATGTATATAATCTTATCCATATACATAAAACATTTGCACAATTTCCATGTGAGTTTTACATAGAGTATATATACTAAAATAGAATATTTTACATACAGTATGTTGGCAGGCAGCTGTAGTTATTCAATGAAATTTGATACTGGCATTAGTTGTATCTCCCTTCAGTTTATTTTGAAAATTTTGTTTGAATCTATCATCAATAGTTTAAAGGATTGCAGCTATAGGGCACTAAGAATGTCTGCAACTTTATCATACACCCTTTAAATATGTTATAGCCGAGACTGATCAAGTTACCTGAACATTTTCAGCATGCCCTCATTTGTATTGTCTCACACTATGCATATCCTCTTCGATCTTCTGCCAAAACTTTGGCTGCCAGAGAATTTGACTGGCAGTTGTAAAGCACTTTGAGTGCACATTGAGTGTATAAAAGCAATATTCAAGAATGAGGTATTGTTATTATAAGCCGAATGAAAACCTAAGAATTTGAAAACCAAATGTAAAAAGTAATACTTGTGTCAGAAATCAGTCTTTCAATGAAAAGGAATGTTAATTAATAGGCAGGGGCACATTGAATAAAGGAATATTCTCAATTCATAACCTTTCATAAAATAAGAGAACATTTTTAGAAACAATTAAGTACAAAAATCATGATGATATGTTATTCCTACCAGTAGATATTCAAATTTTAAGGTTTACCAAAAATGCCAATAAATGAATAGGAAAAGGCTCGGTATGACATCACAGCAACACATTCTCCCATAACTAACGTTGATGTATTTCATTAAAATATATCATCCTTGTTTATTAGTAAAACCTGCTAAAAAAATAAATTGATGAAAGTTAGGTATTTAAATACATAGCCAAATATACCCTACTTCAATAACTTTTGGAAAATTGTTTCTAATCATACAGAAAAAACCAATTAATATTCAAAAAAATAGATAAATATTTGGATTGGAATTGCCTCTTTGACATCATCAAACATAAATTCATCATACTGTACAAAAACTCTAAAATGCAATTGGAAAATCTTTAAAAATTCATATCTCTTGAATAGAATATGATATCAAGCTGATTATTTATACCAAATTGGCTCTAAAAGTATGCTCTTTCAAATAAGATTTTACAAAAGACCATGTGAATATTACAAAAAACCATGGAATATTACAAAAAACCATGGAAATATTACCAAAAAAAGCAATGAGATTATTACAAAAAACCATGGCAATATTACAAAAAAACTTGGGAATATAACAAAAAAACATGAGAATATTGCACACAAAAAAAAACCCATGGGAATATTACAAAAAAACATGGAAATATTAAAAAAACCATGGGAATATTACCAAAAAAATGTGGAATATTCCAAAAAAACATGGAATATTAAAAAAACCATGGGAATATTACCAAAAAAATGTGGGAATATTCCAAAAAAAACATGGGAATATTACAAAAAAACATACAAAAACAGGAATATTGAAGAAAAAAACATGGGAATATTACAAAAAAACATGGGAATATCACCAAAAACATGGGATATTACAAAAAATTATGGGAATATTACAAAACAATTATGTGAATATTACAAAAAACCATGGGCAATATTACAAAAAACTATGGGAATATTACAAAAAACTATGGGAATATTTACAAAAAAAAAAAACATGGGAATATTACACAAATTTATGGGAATATTACAAAAAACATGAAATATTACAAAAAACCATGGAATATTACAAAAAACATGAAAAATTACCAAAAACATGTGAATATTACAAGAAAACATGGGAATATTACAAGAAAACATGGGATTATTACAAAAAACATGGAAATATTACAAAAAAACCATGGGAATATTACAAAAAACCAAGGGAATATTACAAAAAATTATGAGAATATTCCTTTGAACTGTTTGAAAACCTCACCAACAACATGTGAATAGCACAACATTTCTATAAATAAGAATTGTACAAAATTTGATATTTTAAAATATTTTTTTCAACTCCTTTAATGTTGAGGTAGTACTATTTTGTTGTTGCAAACAACTCATGCGACAGTGCACAATCATCGCTATCGTTTTTATAAACTTATTGTGCTTTAAACTTCTGACAAAATTCTTCAAAAGGAAGTGGCAAATTCAGGTTTTGGCATTTTTACCGTCTAATTGTAATATATTATTTTAATGACTGGAATTATGGAAAGAATAATAAAGAAGAAATATTTCGAAAGTTTGAGCTGTTTCCCATTTATACATACTGAACGATACCCAAAATCACAGCGATATTGTTTTTGGAATTTGTTCGTCCTCGGCACATTTGGTCCAATTTCCATACTTTATATATCTGACTTGATTTGATCCAACTTTATTCCATTCTTTTCATGGTATATACAATGAATACAAAACTCACATATCAAAACAATGCACAATTATTTTGTTACTGTAGTTGTATAGAAAAAAAATTAAAAAAATTACATGGATATGTGGATACTTCATTAATCAAATAAGAAGACAGAACAGCTTAGAATGCAAACGAAAATTGATGATAATAAAAATAAAGTTAAAACATAAATTATTTACATACAATATGACCTCAACTGTTGACCTGCAGATTTTTTTTTCCTATCAGTCCTCTCGATCCCAGCTTTCTGGCTTTTAATTCTCGTGTTTCTCTCAATCTTCCCCTGTTTACTCTCCTTCCTACCTCTGGAATGATCTAACCTCTCAGGCACAATTTGACCCTTGCTTTCGTGGTGCCGTTAAACTCTGATCAAATGTTATGCATTTTAAATCTTGCTGATTGGCAAAATTATAAATTATGGATTCTTCCTTTTTTCTTTTCTTTTTTTTTCTCCACAGAATTTAGCGTTGCAGAGGAAACTGCTGGAGAACATGGCCATCGCCAAGGCCAGAGAAGAACATGTATCCTTTAAACTAATTTGGGTTCCCACCCATAAGGTTTTTGCCCTTAAGAGGCAGGGTTATCACACACCCAAAAGTTGTCAAACAGGAATGTTTTATGCATATTTTTCTTAATTTATTTTTGGGTGAAATGATGTTATCAACTACTGTAGCAACCAATGACTTCTGTTACACATACATGTTGCTGGAATATATCTAAAGGCTATACTCAGTGCCAAAACTGTCCATTGATATCACCTTATTGTTGCAGGCATTTGTCATCTAAAAATGTGGGTGAATAAGAATTATTGTTCTTTCAGGTTTGACTGGGCCAGTGGGAGAGGAGAGACAAAACATGATTGGGAAGAAAAGGAAGGAAGGGGGCAAGAATTGAACATCTTTTTGATTATACATATAATTCAAACAAATAGTTTACAATCTCAGGGAGGGGAAAATGCACCCTTTTGCTAGGTGCCAGTGGGTAAGCTACACCATGATTTGTAGGGTATGTTCCCATAATGTTATTATCCTTAACATGCATTACCAAAGCTTGCGGTAAAACTAAAAGAACGACAACAGAAACTTCATGATCATGCAGCTCAGAGATTCTCCACCAGTGGTCCAGCTACCAGAGATGATGTCGAACTGAGAACGGCTTATGCAACTATTCTAGAATTTGAAAATTTAAATGTGAGTATGCTGTTCATTGTGGACTGGATACTGTCCAGGAGGTGGAAGAAGGTGGGTTGGCTGTGCAGGCAGGGAGTAGGTAGTGTGTTAGAATTGTATTATTATTATTATTATACCGAATATTATAGTGCTAAAATTCATGAAGAAACATGCTCATAAGCACTGTACATGAAATATAATATAAATTATTATAAGTAGAAGTTATTGGCCATATGCTAGCTTAAATAGATATGTTTTTAATAAAGATTTAAAAGTGTTCAAATCTGAACAGTCTCGGACATCACGTGGAAAGTTGTTCCAGAGTGCTGATGCTATTGTTCTAAAAGATTTGTCACCATAACTGACAGTTTTTGTTCGTGGTACCACGAGACTTGAAGATCTACATGACCTGAGTGCATGCGCTGGAGTATACAGTTTAAACATACTTGTCATATAACAAGGCGATAAGCCACATAGTGCCCAGAAAGTGTGCACGATGACCTTGTACTTAATGCGGTAACCCATGGGAGGCCAGACAGAGTGTCCAGGGTGTACAAGACAAGAGTGTGCAGGGTGTTCAGTAGATTGTGTGTCAGGGGGTAGGCAGGGGCACCAGATTGTGGACAGTGCATCAGTGCTGTAGCCAGTGGGTCCAGGGTGTAGATATAGTATCAGGGGTGGAGGCAGAGGTCATGGTCTTCAGGAGACCCCTTTGGAGAGGAGAATCAGGGAAAGGATAGTTGAAAAATATATTATTTTTTTAATTAGAGGTGTGGGAGCCAGGTGGAGTAGTTTCCCCTAAAAGGACTTCACCTTCCCGGTTGGAAGCTTTCTTCCCAGATGGAATGTAAGATTGGAAGATTATTTACATAAAATTGAAAATTACATAGATTTCTCCAAACTTGAGGAGATTTCCATAGAATTGAAGGAGATTTCTGATTAGCATTGACGTTTGATGTACCAGTGCAATTTTTCTGCCTGTGACTAGGAATTTTGTTGTTGTTTCTTCCCCCCCCCCCTCCTGACAGGTGACCTCCTACCCCTCTGGACCCCATGTTTCTCATAGTATCTAATGCTGCTTGTCATGTGAAAGTGTGCCATTATTATTTTTTTAACTACGATGATCTCACAGTGCTTTTTTTTTTATCTCATTGTTTCAGGCATCCTTATTGGAGCTAAGGAACCAACTTCTCATGTCTCCGAAAGATCCAAAAGTTACAGCCGTAGTTCTCCAGGAGATTCTCGAGTGCAGTTCCCATCCGCTGACAATTCTGATGCAGAAATACCAGACTACCATTAATCAGAAGCTTCTTCTGTTAGTTCAGAATTGTCAGAATGAGGTCTTAGACATTATGGTCCCCTACAAAGATGTAAAGCCGCTTACTTTAACAGGTACTTTTTATATTTGAAAGGTATATATACAGGTAGAGACAACATTAGCTCAATTAATTTATTTAAAATCGACTAAAAAACATGAAGAAAGTAAAATATTTCATCAAAATTCATTAAAAATTGTGTTACTCTTGTGATGTATGAAGACGACATAAGTATCTTTTTCCTATGTAAATCTATTGGTTTTTAACCCTCTGCCATTTCTCTTTGAAAAAGTGAAGATAATAAGAATTAGGATTTTATCTTTACCCTTCCCCCAACCAACCTAATGCTGGATAGGGCATTTTGACCATTTTCAAGATCTGAAATTAAGGGGAGAAATATAAAAGAAAAAGAAAATCATTTTGAGGTGTTTTCCTGTTCATACATCACATTTTTTTAATGTATTAAAACATTTTCAAACTTTGATTACTCATAACTTGAAATGCTATTTTCAAAATTCAAAGTCTATGAAAATAATGATTTAATGCTCTTTGCAGTACATGATAGGACAAAACTTTTGTACCATGTCCATAGATAGACCTTTAATCTTTTCTGTGTTGGGATGGTACTGGATGTAGCTTGGGGAAATAGGTATAAAAACAAGGGCAGCTTCTCCCTTCATTATTGCTGAAACCCACATGTAGTTCTACTCCTATGCACCTTTTTTTGGCCTCTCTCTGAATGCACCTTTTGTTCCTTTATTTCAGCTTGAAATGATATACCCTCTCTGGCACAATATCACCCGTCTTAGAATAGGTCACACCTACCCCACTCACTCCCACCGCCTTATTGGCTCCCCCAACCCCACTGCAACAATTGCCATTGCACCCTCATAGTCCATCACGTTCTCCTTGCTTGCCCCCTGTACAAACTTCCCAGAGCGCCCCTCGCTCCCCACAACTCAATTGCCGAGATCTTCCAGAAAAAAAATCTCCGGATAAAGTTATATCCTTTCTTCATCATGCTTCCCTCTATAACCATATTTAGTCCTCCTCTTCCACCCCCTCTCTCTACTTTGTTTTTTTCACCCATGCACCTCCTCTCTCGATTCCAACTTTCTGACTTTTAGTGATTGTTTTTTTCTCATTCTCCCCATTTTCTTTCCTTCTTTTCTCTAGAATAATCTAACCTCTCTGGCACAGTTTGACCCTAGTTGCCATGGTGCCGTTAAGTCCTCATCAAACAAACAAACAAACAATATCACCTTTGCTGTTGAAAATGCACACTTTGTTTGGTTGTTGTTTTTTAAAGGTCTAGTGACATGTAGCAGGTTTAACATATGTGAAAGAGCATTCAACTTGGGAGTAAAATGCTCTTTAATCAAAGTTTCAAGATTACAGAATTCAGCCGAACTTTGTGATGTCTTCAGATGAACACAGCTCAGTATCCCTAAGTATTTTTTTCTTAAATGTGCTCCTCAGTTTCCACCAGTTATAAGTTTGATTTCATCTTTGCTGATGACCTGTAGCTCTGGGGTATAATCAAGTTTTGAACTGTCTGGATGGAATCAGATATTGACCTTCCAAATATATTTTAGAGAGGATTGAAAAACAAAGGATTTACATAAACAATTGAAGACATGTTTATCTGCCTTTGTTATAAATTATTGTGCAATAAAGCCAAAAACTTTAAAATTCTGCAAAATGGTCAGTTTTTGAATTAATATTCTCATAGATTTTTATTTTTTTATATATATATATATATATATATGCTTTGTTAATATCTAATTCCGTTTAGAAGTTATGAAATTTTAAAAATATTTTTGAATTTGGACAAAAGTGACTGATTGGCAACATCTGTGATGTCATAGAGACAATTTCAACACAACATCTTTTGTATTTCTTTAAAAATGATTTGGATTTTGTATCATTGTAAATGTGATGTACACCAAGAAAGAAAAAATGTTTTCTTGTAAATTATATTTTCCACCCTATTTCTATTAAGAACCAAAATTGCTGTTGGATAATGTAAAACAAGTGTGATTAAATTGAAAGAAACACATAAGAACTATGCTGGAATTGCTTTGCAATGATGACATCACAAAGCTGAAGAACATATAGTGTATGAGGTGTTTTTAAGAACATTATTCTACTCTTTAAATTGTTATAATTTCTAAATGGAATAAGATATTAACATAGTTTTTTTTTCACCACTTTGTTTCTACAAATTTTCTCTATCATATATGAAAAATTGAAAATCCATGGAACTATTTCTCTAACTGATTTTGATATGAGTTTTTGCTGTATTAATGGTCCATTCTACATTTTGAATTATTAAAACCCAAGTTGCTGCTCTATGTCATTATAGGTAACAAAGATTACTAAATAGTTTTCTCATTTCAGTCAATTCTGCTAAATTCCAACTAAAGATTTGTGTTTTCTTGGGTTATCTTATTATTTTTGCTTGTATTATTTTTGCATACATATATGTTAGTCCCTTTAAAATACATATTTTACCATATTTTACATAATACAATGCATAAATTCATTTTTTAATCTTTATTGTTTCTCAGGCAGGAAGATTATCCGCCAGTCAAGTTTCGGCAACATGACAGACGTTGATAACGGTTACAATATGGACTTCATGAGTCGTCTTCTGGCCTTTCGCAATTCTCCAAAATATGAAGAAATTTTACGAGACGTTGGACAAGACATTGATTCCTGGGAAGAAGATGAAATGTTTGAGGAATTGATCAATGAACTTATTGATGAGGAATATGGCATGGAAACAGGTTTCGTCGGAGAAAGTGATGCACCGATAGATAATGAGTCATATGAAGCTTTTGAGGAGCCAGAAGAGGTTGGGAAAAGTGATACAAATGAGAAATTGGAGGAGAGAATCACCACAGGGAAGGATGAAGATGCGGAACAGAATCAAGAGGAAGGATATGAAATAAGGAACAAGGAAGGAGAATCAGGAATGGAGATTGCTGCGGAGGATGACGACAAGATGGAAGAAGAGACGAGAAATCTTTCGGAGGAAGGAGAGGAGGATGGAAGGTCTTTAGATGTCTCGGGAGAATCTGGAAATGAAATCTTAGACAATTTTAAAAAGATTGTTAAAACTGTTCACAGTGATTTGGGAAAAGCATTAGAGGAAGGGGAAAAGTTGATGGGAGAGATGAACAATGGGGTTTTAAGTGGGTTTAAAGAAGGTGAGTCGAGTATTGATAATGAATATGAAGAAAGGGGGGAATTGGATAAAAATGTGG
Source organism: Chiridota heheva (assembly GCA_020152595.1). NCBI lineage: Eukaryota > Metazoa > Echinodermata > Holothuroidea > Apodida > Chiridotidae > Chiridota > Chiridota heheva. The sequence goes on along the minus strand of JAIGNY010003632.1, from coordinate 282,046 downwards.
AAATGGGTGAAAGTGAAGATAGGACTAAAGCTTCAGAAGAAGAAATCAGTGAGAAAGAGGTTGAGGAAGATGCTGATAGAGACGCTGGAGAGGGGAAGGAAGATATTCTTAATTCTTCTCATGATGAAATAATGAATGAGTGTAATCCTTCGGAAAAGGAATGTGGGTCTGAGGAAGGAGACTTAAGCAAAAGTATGCAATCAACGCAAGACAATATTGATCTGTCTGACACTGATAGTATTATTAAAACTTGTGATGAAATTGATTCTGGTAGAACTTCACATTCTCAGGCTGATCAAGATTCTTCAGAGGTGAAGGAGAGTGATAACATTCCAGAAAAGAGGATTTCTAAAGAACCGAAGAAAGAAAGCGAAGAAGAAAACGTTCTTAGGTTGCAACATGAAGCGCTTAACCGTCACCTCCAGATTATTGTGAAGGATATCGGTGCATTTATTGGTAAGCATAAAGAAATTTATTATGGAAGTATGAGGTTAAAGGGACTGGCTGCCAAAAACTGATAGCATATTTTTCATGAGTCTCAACAAAATTTGAACACACTTATTGATGGTGCTGAAAAGCTTTTATACGAACATTCAAATTATTCATATTGATTTCTTTTGAACACTTAAGTAACTTTTTCAACGGCCACAAGGATCAAAAATTAGATCTGTGTTATTTCAAAATTTCATTGACTCGAAAAAGATGTCCTTTACTTAGAGCTGGAATCAGGAATTCACAGGAAGAAAAAAAAAATCATCAAATATTTTATAGTAATTGTGCGATGAAAAGTGCATTAATTGTGAAAGAAGGAAGTATATAAATATTGTATTCACTACATTAGTATTATTACTGTTGCGATTTTTCGTGGGAAGATTTTCAACAACCTTTATTCAGAACCATGGGAAATTTTATTTTTACTTTTCGACTGAGAGCTTCTTTAAATTATGATTTGATTGATTGGTGAGCATGTGAAGCACAATGTGAACCTATGTAATGGCGATTTTATCCCGTCTGGCCGTCCGTATGGCCGTCCACAATTTTTCCTGAGATTTCCTCAGAAATGTTAAAGTTTTTTGAGAATTCCTTTTTTCAGAGTTCTTCAGAAAAAGTAAAAGTATCTTTAAATATCCTTATAGAAGGTTAGAATTTCCTTACAAAATGTTAAAGTTATTCAGAGACACTTAAGACAGATTGAAGACTAGTTTCCTTAAAAAGTCTACAAAACATTTGATATTTCCTCAGAAGATAACTGTAAAATGATATAATTTTCCAATATTCTTTAGAGATCCTTAAGCATCTCTCTGGTAGCACTGGAAATTTTAAGCTCTTTGAAATATTACTGAACCAGTGGTTGTATCAGGCATAGTTATTAAACTCCGCCTTATTATTGTAGTCATTTGCATATTGGAGGTTTTAAACCCTTAAAATTCTTCTAAATATTTGTGCACCAACAGCTGCATCAGGCATGATTATTAAACTGATTATTGCCTTTATTATTGTGTTAATTTGCAAAAAGTTGCTACAGTGTATGAACTGACAAGACTTCTATACTTAGTATGCTCAGTCAGGGAGTGTGACAGGATGTGACTGCATATGGACATAGGGAGGGATGCCATGTGGACATGGATGGGGGCAATGCAGGACGTAGGATAGAATATATACCATGTGGTATGCACCAAGGGCTATAACAGGCATGATTATTTGACTTCGCCTTTATTTTCTTATTCAACAAGTCATTTGCATATACATGTAAGTTATTATATGAACTGACACTTCCATACATAGTATACTCATTCAGGGACTGTGATAGCTAGGATGAGACTTCTTATGGAGCCTATGTGATGTCATGTGGGTCATGGGGTGGGATGCCATGTGGGACATGGGGTGGGATGCCATGTGGGACATTGGGTGGGATGCCATGTGAAACAGGGTGGAATGCCATGTAGGATATATGGTGGAATGTCATAAGGGACATAGGGTGGAATGCCATGGGATGGGATGTCATGTGGGACCTGGGATGTCATGCGGGACATGGGATGCCATGTGGGACATGGGGTGGGATACCATGTGGGACATGGGGCGGGATGCCACAAGTAATACAGAATGACATAGCTTAAGATGCCTTGTGTGACATAAGGTAGGCAGCTATGTGGGACATAGTGTAGGAGGACATGGGAACATGGGATGTGATGCCATTTGGGACATAAAGTAGGATGTCATTGGGACATTGGGAGGGATGCCATGTGGAACATTCAGTGGGATACAATGTGTGGACATAAGGTGGGATCCTGTGGGACATCAGGTGGGAGGCTACTGATGCGGGATATATGGTTGGATGCCATGAGGGACATAGGGAGAGATGCCATGTGGGACAAGGGATGGGATGTCATGTGGAACATGGGGTAGGATGTCATTTGGCACATGAGATGGGATTCATGTGGGACATAGGGTGGGATTTCATATGGGTCACAGGATGGGATACCATGTGGGACATATGGTGGAATGCCACATGGGACAAGGGATGGGATGTCATGTGGGACATGGGGTAGGATGCCATGTGGGAGATGGGGTGGGATGCCATGTGGGACATTGGGTGGGATGCCATGTGAAACAGGGTGGAATGCCATGTAGGATATATGGTGGAATGTCGTAAGGGACATAGGGTGGAATGCCATGGGATGGGATGTCATGTGGGACCTGGGATGTCATGCGGGACATGGGATGCCATGTGGGACATGGGGTGGGATACCATGTGGGACATGGGGTGGGATGCCACAAGTAATACAGAATGACATAGCTTAAGATGCCTTGTGTGACATAAGGTAGGCAGCTATGTGGGACATAGTGTAGGAGGACATGGGAACATGGGATGTGATGCCATTTGGGACATAAAGTAGGATGTCATTGGGACATTGGGAGGGATACCATGTGGAACATTCAGTGGGATACAATGTGTGGACATAAGGTGGGATCCTGTGGGACATCAGGTGGGAGGCTACTGATGCGGGATATATGGTTGGATGCCATGAGGGACATAGGGAGAGATGCCATGTGGGACAAGGGATGGGATGTCATGTGGAACATGGGGTAGGATGTCATTTGGCACATGAGATGGGATTCATGTGGGACATAGGGTGGGATTTCATATGGGTCACAGGATGGGATACCATGTGGGACATATGGTGGAATGCCACATGGGACAAGGGATGGGATGTCATGTGGGACATGGGGTAGGATGCCATGTGGGAGATATAGTGGAATGCCCTGTGGGACAAGGGATGGGATGGATGTCATGTGGGACATGGCGTGGGATGCCAATTGGAACTTGGGATGCCATGTGGGACTTAGTGTGAGATGCCATTTTTATAATTGGCAGGGTCATATTGCAAGGGCATGCAAACCATGACGGTATTTACCGTTCTAGTTTACTATGGAAGAGCGATGTTTGTAGAAGGGATTTGTATTGTGAAGCTTTACATCAGTTGGTATTTTGATTACTTTTAGATTAACCTTTTTTTCTGCAAACACAAATTCCTTATCCCAGATATTCGACCACATACCCTGATTATTTTATTTTCCCATTTTGTATAAAACCCCATTTTATAAAACATATTTTCTTCCTTGTTGTACAAAATCTTTAAAAATGTGAGCGCTTTCATAAACTAGTATGATATTCTGGAGTGACCCAAAGATTATTTACATCTGTCTTGCAGAGCTAAATTTAATACTTGTCCATTACTAATCAGTGGGAATCTAATTTGAGGAACAGCACTAGCTGTGCATAAATGAAATGCACCCAGCACAGAATATATTGCGTCTGTATTTGTTGTGAACAAAAACATGTTTTATATTTATGTTTCAAGGTGTTATTGTGTGAGATGAGATAAGTGCACAAACCTTGGAAGTGGGGTGGGAACTTCTGGGATGCCTCACCTTTGGGGGTGCACAGATGTCAGGGCTGCACTAACTGTACACATTCTTTTACTCTATCTGGATAACTGACAAGGAAAAGAATTTATATGTAATGATAATATAAATATAAGTACTCATTCTTGAAATATGTTGTTGTTTTCAGAGAAACTAGTTTCGCTTGTCATAGCTGTGTATGAGGAGATGGAGAGTGCTGTAGCTAAGGAGCAGTGTCTCATTACTCTGGAGTACTATTTCTTTCAAGGAGTCTGGGAAAAGATCTTGCTATTCTTCAGGTAAAAATCTACAGACTTTTGAAGAAGGGGGTCTTATGAATAGAATAGGGAAAAAAGTAGAAGATCACTTACTGTAAAAACCCCACAAAATAGTTTTTAGATTTGTTACTTTTTAAATTTCTGATTTCATGCTTGTAATTTTCAGTCCATACTATCTCCTCTCTAATAAATTTGGTAAATGGCAAAATAGTATCCAATTGGTCACACCCACCTCACTCACTCACTCCCACCTCCTTATTGGCTCCCCTAACTCCTCTGCAACAATTGCCATTGCACCCTCACAATCCATCACGTTCTCCTTGCTTGCCCCCTATACAACCTTCCCAGAGTGTCCCTCGCTTCCCACAACTCAATTGCTGAGTTCTTCCAGAAAAATCCTCTGGATGAAATTATCTCCTTCCTTTATCATGCTTCCCTCTACAACCATATTTAATTCTCCTCTTCCACCCCCTCTCTACTTTGTTTTTGTTTCAACCATGCACCTTCCCTCTCGATCACAGCTTTCTGACCTTTTGTTCTTGAATTTCTCTCATTCTCCCCCTGTTTCCTTTCCTTCCTACCTCTAGAATGATCTGACCTCTCAGGCACAATTTGACCCTCGTTGTTGTGGTGCCATTAAACCTTCATCTAACAAACAAATGAACTTTATTGATCGTCCATCCATCTGCACATTCATTGTTTGGTCACAGAGACCAATGGATGTCTGTACCTCTAAGCTGGAAAGAAATTCCAACTATTTCTGTGTCTTGCTTGTTTGATAGGAAATTGATAGAATGGAGACTCGTTTCAAAAGAACATAAACCAATGCATCCCAACATAATCTACAATTGTGTCTGGCATAAAAGGGAAACCAAACAATAGAGCTTCTCACCTCAATAAAACTGGACATTTAATAGTTCTTATATGAAAAACAACTGAAACATTGCTTTTTATACATAAGAAACAATACAGGTTGATGTAGACTTCCAAATAAATCTGCATCACAAAAATCTGGAAATATTAATGATAGTGAATATTTCCTCCCTCAATTTTTACCTCTCCACTCCCATCCCCATTTCCTATGTTGGAATTCTTGTGCTTGAGCCTAATTTGAAAAGAAAAAAAAAACTATTAACAATGGTCAACATTGAATAGGGTTGGGGGAGGGAGAAGGTGGGTTAAGATATTAAGGAAGTGTAGGGACACCGGGAATGTCAAAAAAATTATCCAAATATCTTAAGAATAAACAAATACTAAATAAAAATGATAGAATATGGGTCTAAGAACCACTAAGATAAAATGCCATTATTTATGATGTGCGGATATGTTGAATGATAGAGAATGTAAGTACAGTATGTTCATATACTGTAGCAGTGCAAGCACAACAAGCAGTGGTGCATCCATGCTCAAAGATCTTTACTGGCCCTACTGTGTGACAAAAGAGCTCAGGCCAAGGCTGTGATGGTGTACCTTATTGCAAATCATCTAACTGACAAACCACCATTCCTTCTCATCCCAGCTGTCACATTGAGTTGTCACTCACAAAAACACCTTGTTCCGTACTTTGAAACTTTCGTCTATAAACACAGGTTTTTTCCAGACACAATAAGAATTTGGAATTTTTTAACGCAACAACAACTTGTGGGACTGCTCATCCACTGACAGCTTCTAGCAGATGGTGCAAACCCTCCGCCCTAGACATATGAGCCAGGAAGGGAAGGGGGATGGGGGGGGGGCATTGGCTGCAGTGACCTACATGGTGCCCCTCAAGTCAATTTTTTACCATTAAACTAGTGTTGTAGCATATCTTTGTGCCCCCTCTCCCCCCCCCATGAAGAAGATGTTCCTATGCCACTGGCCTCTGCTGTTAGTTACTTCTATTTACCATGTGTTATAAGCTTTCACTTGCATCAACTATTTAAATCTGCACTGTGTAAGTTCTACAATTTAGGTCAACTTTGCAATGATACACTGATAGTGGACTGTACATATTGAAAGAAGTTTTTTCCAAGATTGTACTCTCACTTCATGAGTGAATGCTTTTCAATGCCGATTTATTTCTAATCGATACTTAAGATGAGTGTAACTGTACCTGAATCTACAAAGAAATAGTATGTGGTATGGGTGCCTGTACCTGAATCTACAAAGAAACGGTATGTTGTAACGTGGTATGGGTATTTGTACCTGAATCCACAAAGAAACGGTATGTTGTAATGTGGTGTGGGTGCCTGTACCTGAATCTACAAAGAAACGGTATGTTGTAATGTGGTATGGGTGCCTGTACCTGAATCTACAAAGAAATGGTATGTGGTATGGGTGCCTGTACCTGAATCTACAAAGAAACGGTATGTTGTAATGTGGTATGGGTGCCTGAACCTGAATCTGCAAAGAAATGGTATGTTGTAACGTGGTATGGGTATTTGTACCTGAATCCACAAAGAAACGGTATGTTGTAATGTGGTGTGGGTGCCTGTACCTGAATCTACAAAGAAACGGTATGTTGTAACGTGGTATGGGTATTTGTACCTGAATCCACAAAGAAACGGTATGTTGTAATGTGGTATGGGTGCCTGAACCTGAATCTACAAAGAAACGGTATGTTGTAACGTGGTATGGGTATTTGTACCTGAATCCACAAAGAAACGGTATGTTGTAATGTGGTGTGGGTGCCTGTACCTGAATCTACAAAGAAATGGTATGTTGTAACGTGGTATGGGTATTTGTACCTGAATCCACAAAGAAACGGTATGTTGTAATGTGGTATGGGTGCCTGAACCTGAATCTACAAAGAAACGGTATGTTGTAACGTGGTATGGGTATTTGTACCTGAATCCACAAAGAAACGGTATGTTGTAATGTGGTGTGGGTGCCTGTACCTGAATCTACAAAGAAACGGTATGTTGTAATGTGGTATGGGTGCCTGTACCTGAATCTACAAAGAAATGGTATGTGGTATGGGTGCCTGTACCTGAATCTACAAAGAAACGGTATGTTGTAATGTGGTATGGTTGCCTGTGCCTGAATCTACAAAGAAACGGTATGTTGTAATGTGGTGTGGGTGCCTGTACCTGAATCCACAAAGAAATGGTATGTTGTAATGTGGTATGGGTACCTGTACCTGAATCTGCAAAGAAACGGTATGTTGTAATGTGGTATGGGTGCCTGTACCTGAATCTACAAAGAAACGGTATGTTGTAATGTGGTATGGGTGCCTGGACCTGAATCTACAAAGAAATGGTATGTTGTAATGTGGTATGGGTATTTGTACCTGAATCCACAAAGAAACGGTATGTTGTAATGTGGTATGGGTGCCTGTACCTGAATCTACAAAGAAACGGTATGTTGTAATGTGGTATGGGTATTTGTACCTGAATCCACAAAGAAACGGTATGTTGTAATGTGGTATGGGTGCCTGTACCTGAATCTACAAAGAAACGGTATGTTGTAATGTGGTATGGGTATTTGTACCTGAATCCACAAAGAAACGGTATGTTGTAATGTGGTATGGGTGCCTGAACCTGAATCCACAAAGAAACGGTATGTTGTAATGTGGTATGGGTGCCTGAACCTGAATCCACAAAGAAACGGTATGTTGTAATGTGGTATGGGTGCCTGTACCTGAATCTACAAAGAAACGGTATGTTGTAATGTGGTATGGGTATTTGTACCTGAATCCACAAAGAAACGGTATGTTGTAATGTGGTGTGGGTGCCTGTACCTGAATCTACAAAGAAACGGTATGTTGTAATGTGGTATGGGTATTTGTACCTGAATCCACAAAGAAACGCTATGTTGTAATGTGGTATGGGTACCTGTACCTGAATCTACAAAGAAACGGTATGTTGTAATGTGGTATGGGTGCCTGTACCTGAATCTACAAAGAAACGGTATGTTGTAATGTGGTATGGGTATTTGTACCTGAATCCACAAAGAAACGCTATGTTGTAATGTGGTGTGGGTGCCTGTACCTGAATCTACAAAGAAACGGTATGTTGTAATGTGGTATGGGTGCCTGTACCTGAATCTACAAAGAAACGGTATGTTGTAATGTGGTATGGGTGCCTGTACCTGAATCTACAAAGAAACGGTATGTTGTAATGTGGTATGGGTATTTGTACCTGAATCCACAAAGAAACGCTATGTTGTAATGTGGTATGGGTACCTGTACCTGAATCTACAAAGAAACGGTATGTTGTAATGTGGTATGGGTGCCTGTACCTGAATCTACAAAGAAACGGTATGTTGTAATGTGGTATGGGTGCCTGTACCTGAATCTACAAAGAAACGGTATGTTGTAATGTGGTATGGGTGCCTGTACCTGAATCTACAAAGAAATGGTATGTTGTAATGTGGTATGGGTATTTGTACCTGAATCCACAAAGAAACGCTATGTTGTAATGTGGTATGGGTACCTGTACCTGAATCTACAAAGAAATGGTATGTTGTAATGTGGTATGGGTGCCTGTACCTGAATCTACAAAGAAATGGTATGTTGTAATGTGGTATGGGTATTTGTACCTGAATCCACAAAGAAATGGTATGTTGTAATGTGGTATGGGTGCCTGTACCTGAATCTACAAAGAAACTGGTATGTTGTAATGTGGTATGGGTCCCTGTACCTGAATCTACAAAGTAACGGTATGTTGTAATGTGGTATGGGTGCCTGTACCTGAATCTACAAAGAAACGGTATGTTGTAATGTGGTATGGGTGCCTGTACCTGAATCTACAAAGAAATGGTGTGTTGTAATGTGGTATGGGTGCCTGAACCTGAATCTACAAAGAAACAGTATGTTGTAATGTGGTGTGGGTGCCTGAACCCGAATCTACAAAGAAATGGTATGTCGTAATGTGGTATGGGTGCCTGAACCTGAATCTACAAAGAAACGGTATGTTGTAATGTGGTGTGGGTGCCTGAACCTGAATCTACAAAGAAACGGCATGTTGTAATGTGGTATGGGTGCCTGTACCTGATCTACAAAGAAATGGTATGTTGTAATGTGGTGTGGGTGCCTGAACCTGGATCTACAAAGAAACGGCATGTTGTAATAAGGTGTGGGTGCCTGAACCTGAATCTACAAAGAAATGGTATGTTGTAATGTGGTGTGGGTGCCTGAACCTGAATCTACAAAGAAATGGTATGTTGTAATGTGGTATGGGTGCCTGTACCTGAATCTACAAAGAAACGGTATGTTGTAATGTGGTATGGGTGCCTGTACCTGAATCTACAAAGAAATGGTGTGTTGTAATGTGGTATGGGTGCCTGTACCTGAATCTACAAAGAAACGGTATGTTGTAATGTGGTGTGGGTGCCTGTACCTGAATCTACAAAGAAACGGTATGTTGTAATGTGGTGTGGGTGCCTGAACCTGAATCTACAAAGAAATGGTATGTTGTAATGTGGTGTGGGTGCCTGTACCTGAATCTACAAAGAAACGGCATGTTGTAATGTGGTGTGGGTGCCTGAACCTGAATCTACAAAGAAATGGTATGTTGTAATGTGGTGTGGGTGCCTGAACCTGAATCTACAAAGAAATGGTATGTTGTAATGTGGTGTGGGTGCCTGTACCTGAATCTACAAAGAAACGGTATGTTGTAATGTGGTGTGGGTGCCTGAACCTGAATCTACAAAGAAATGGTATGTTGTAATGTGGTGTGGGTGCCTGTACCTGAATCTACAAATAAATGGTGTGTTGTAATGTGGTATGGGTGCCTGAACCTGAATCTACAAAGAAACAGTATGTTGTAATGTGGTGTGGGTGCCTGAACCCGAATCTACAAAGAAATGGTATGTCGTAATGTGGTATGGGTGCCTGAACCTGAATCTACAAAGAAACAGTATGTTGTAATGTGGTGTGGGTGCCTGAACCTGAATCTACAAAGAAACGGCATGTTGTAATGTGGTATGGGTGCCTGTACCTGATCTACAAAGAAATGGTATGTTGTAATGTGGTGTGGGTGCCTGAACCTGGATCTACAAAGAAACGTATGTTGTAATAAGGTGTGGGTGCCTGAACCTGAATCTACAAAGAAATGGTATGTTGTAATGTGGTGTGGGTGCCTGAACCTGAATCTACAAAGAAATGGTATGTTGTAATGTGGTATGGGTGCCTGTACCTGAATCTACAAAGAAACGGTATGTTGTAATGTGGTATGGGTGCCTGTACCTGAATCTACAAAGAAATGGTGTGTTGTAATGTGGTATGGGTGCCTGAACCTGAATCTACAAAGAAACGGTATGTTGTAATGTGGTGTGGGTGCCTGTACCTGAATCTACAAAGAAACGGTATGTTGTAATGTGGTGTGGGTGCCTGAACCTGAATCTACAAAGAAATGGTATGTTGTAATGTGGTGTGGGTGCCTGTACCTGAATCTACAAAGAAACGGCATGTTGTAATGTGGTGTGGGTGCCTGAACCTGAATCTACAAAGAAATGGTATGTTGTAATGTGGTGTGGGTGCCTGAACCTGAATCTACAAAGAAATGGTATGTTGTAATGTGGTGTGGGTGCCTGTACCTGAATCTACAAAGAAACGGTATGTTGTAATGTGGTGTGGGTGCCTGAACCTGAATCTACAAAGAAATGGTATGTTGTAATGTGGTGTGGGTGCCTGTACCTGAATCTACAAAGAAATGGTATGTTGTAATGTGGTGTGGGTGCCTGTACCTGAATCTACAAAGAAACGGTATGTTGTAATGTGGTGTGGGTGCCTGTACCTGAATCTACAAAGAAACGGTATGTTGTAATGTGGTGTGGGTGCCTGTACCTGAATCTACAAAGAAACGGTATCTTGTAATGTGGTATGGGTATTTGTACCTCAATCCACAAAGAAATGGTATGTTGTAATGTGGTATGGGTACCTGTACCTGAATCCACAAAGAAATGGTATGTTGTAATGTGGTATGGGTATTTGTACCTCAATCCACAAAGAAACGGTATGTTGTAATGTGGTGTGGGTGCCTGAACCTGAATCTACAAAGAAATGGTATGTTGTAATGTGGTGTGGGTGCCTGTACCTGAATCTACAAAGAAATGGTATGTTGTAATGTGGTGTGGGTGCCTGTACCTGAATCTACAAAGAAACGGTATGTTGTAATGTGGTGTGGGTGCCTGTACCTGAATCTACAAAGAAACGGTATGTTGTAATGTGGTGTGGGTGCCTGTACCTGAATCTACAAAGAAACGGTATCTTGTAATGTGGTATGGGTGCCTGTACCTGAATCTACAAAGAAACGGTATGTTGTAATGTGGTATGGGTGCCTGAACCTGAATCTACAAAGAAACGGTATCTTGTAATGTGGTATGGGTGCCTGTACCTGAATCTACAAAGAAACGGTATGTTGTAATGTGGTATGGGTATTTGTACCTGAATCCACAAAGAAATGGTATGTTGTAATGTGGTGTGGGTGCCTGTACCTGAATCTACAAAGAAAGGGTATGTTGTAATGTGGTATGGGTGCCTGTACCTGAATCTACAAAGAAACGGTATCTTGTAATGTGGTATGGGTGCCTGTACCTGAATCCACAAAGAAATGGTATGTTGTAATGTGGTATGGGTATTTGTACCTGAATCCACAAAGAAACGGTATCTTGTAATGTGGTATGGGTGCCTGTACCTGAATCTACAAAGAAACGGTATGTTGTAATGTGGTATGGGTGCCTGAACCTGAATCCACAAAGAAACGGTATGTTGTAATGTGGTATGGGTATTTGTACCTGAATCCACAAAGAAACGGTATGTTGTAATGTGGTATGGGTGCCTGTACCTGAATCTACAAAGAAACGGTATGTTGTAATGTGGTATGGGTGCCTGTACCTGAATCCACAAAGAAACGGTATGTTGTAATGTGGTATGGGTGCCTGTACCTGAATCTACAAAGAAACGGTATGTTGTAATGTGGTATGGGTATTTGTACCTGAATCCACAAAGAAACGGTATGTTGTAATGTGGTATGGGTGCCTGTACCTGAATCTACAAAGAAACGGTATGTTGTAATGTGGTATGGGTATTTGTACCTGAATCCACAAAGAAACGCTATGTTGTAATGTGGTATGGGTGCCTGTACCTGAATCCACAAAGAAATGGTATGTTGTAATGTGGTATGGGTATTTGTACCTGAATCCACAAAGAAACGGTATGTTGTAATGTGGTATGGGTGCCTGAACCTGAATCTACAAAGAAACGGTATGTTGTAATGTGGTATGGGTGCCTGTACCTGAATCTACAAAGAAACGGTATGTTGTAATGTGGTGTGGGTGCCTGTACCTGAATCTACAAAGAAACGGTATGTTGTAATGTGGTATGGGTGCAATAATTTATTACTTTATTTGCTTCTTATTAGGAGACTGAATGTTAGACCTGAGATTAAAGCAGTCACAGCCATGACCCGCTATCAGCATGCTTTGCCACAACACATCGGAGTGGCACCCAAGTTCTGCTTAAACAAAGAGGGAGCTGCATCAGATTCAGAAATCATGAGTAGCCACGATGCTGAAAATTTTCCTTATCAATCAGTTGTTGAAGAGATTCAAAATGTAGCGACGTTAAGCTGCCCGTTGGATAAACTTGAATGCATAGGTGAGATTTTACAGTTCTGGGAGCACTGAGCACTCAGGAATATTCACGCCATCTTCTTCAAGGATTAGTTCATGGGTCAAGCATGTCTATCATATATAAACAAATTAATAAAAAAGGACTTCAAAAGAAACAAAATGGTGAAGAAAGTGTTCAATAGTCTTATTCCGTTAAAGAGATATTTAAGTTTAAAGTTTGGTATCGTTTGTGTAGAAATGATAGAATTCAGACTAGTTGTGATGTCATAGCTTCAGACTCCTCAGTCTTTATGTATTCTATCATATTTTGTACTGCGATTTTGTGACTTAAAAACCATGGGATATGTCAAAAAAGTAGTAAAACTGAATTTGAAAAGGTATTTATTTTAAACTACCTAAAGAGAGTTCCTGGAAAAATCAAATGAATAGTGAAAAAATTAATAAACTTTCTTTAAAATACATTAAGAATTGTTAAGAATGTGAGGATGAAGATGCCAACTTTCCGTATAGTAGACTTAACTACACCAGTCATTTACCATTTTGTTTCCTTTGAAGTCCTCTTTAATATAAGATGGACATGCTTGACCACTGAACTAATCCTTTAAAGGAAATATTCAAGTTCATGTTCTGTCTCAATTGAGTAGAAAAGACTGAAATCAGAATAGTTGTGAGGTCACATCCTCACATTCCTTAATGTTTCCATGTCATTTTTTCATGAAATTTTGATGCTTAAAGGCCATTGGATATGGCAGGAGAGCAATGAAACAAAATTTAGTACTTAGGTAATTATAATTTACAACATTAACAAAGCTTGAAGAAAACCCCAAAGTTGATTAGTACAAAAAAAATCAATTTAGATTTTTTTAAAATATGTAACAATTATTAAGAAAATGATGATGAGGACTTCAACAGTCAATTCTACACAAATTTGAACTTGAATTTTATTTTCTCATCAACAGAATAAGATATTGAAGTAGTTTCTTCACCATTTTTCTTCTCTTGAGATCTTCTGTCATATAAGATGAACTTTGACCACTGAACTAATCCTAATTTAAAGTGACTGAAAACAAGTACTAAAAAAACTGAGAAAGTTTCAGCTATTTGTATTAAATCTTCACAGACATTTTACACAATGATTCTATATATCATTGCATGTAGCTGCTTCTAAAACATGTTCTAAGCCTCAAATGATCTTTTTGACCTTGTTTTGTACATTCTTGCGGTTTTATTCATTAAGTGAGGAGGGAGAGATTTTAAAGAATTTGAACTCTCATTGTCGTTTTTAAACCATTTTTTTTCTAAAAATAAAATATTCCCAAAGTTCTGTATCAGTAATCTTAGTATCATTTAAAAGTACTTATAGAAATTATGTTAAAGATTTTTAGAAAAAATAACTTGAACATAGAAAAAAAACTCTATTGGCAAATTGTATATGCATATTTTTTTCTTTAAACTTACCAAACTTCAAGATCACATTTTGCTTTAATAACAAATACACAAGTCCTGAGACATGATAGTATTGATATCTGGTCAATTTTTTGTATTATACCTATCTGCAATTTTTCTTTCTGGGAAAATTTGTTCAAAATATCATGACTTTTTGCCATTTTTGACACTAATTTTTCAAAAAATTATGTAGTAAAGCTGTATGTTGCACATGTTTGGTTGAACTGCCATTCGAAACTGCTTGATATATGAATAAAGGCATACCCCCTCTATATTGACCCAAAGCTATAAAAGTTAATTTTTACCTTCGAGTAAGTAATGACTACATAGTGTAACGGTTATCAATGCGTATCAATGCATAATTGGTTCGAGCCTTTGGTGAGACTTCCGCACTGTGATTTTTTTGCTGCGTTTTCAGGGGTCATTTGTCTAAAATTATTTTGATGTTTTCTCATCTTTCCCTTTTCGCTAAAAATTGTAGATTAAATGAAAATGAAATTTTATAAAGATTCCAAATATGTAACAAGAAACTCTGTTTTCAATATTCACAAGAAATTATACTCGTGCAAAGATTGGCCCATTTGTTGACCGAATTTAGACCAAAATTGCTTAATTTGCATATATTTGTCCAATTTTTCCTAATTTTGCTTTCATTACTTGGAAGATCAATATCTTAGCTTTCATCAAAACCAAACTTTTAATGAAAGAAAATAAAAGGAAAGTTGTCAAAAATTCCTATGAAAAAAAAGTTACGAAAATTTGGCTGACATTTATCAAACCCCTCAGGCTGGTAGAGTAACGGTTAACAGGTTACTGAGGTTAGGGCTGCGTTAGGCTTCAAAAGCTCCCTATATGTTGGGCAGTATATTTCTGTTTCATTCACTGTTACATTCTTACATTTTTTAGGTGTTAACTTTTATTTTTCTTCGTTGCAATCATTTTTTAGTCAAAATGTCGCAATTGATATTTTTCAAACTTCAATTTTTCACAGTGCGTGCTTCAAAGAAAGTGGTTGAATGTGTCAAGGACTATTACGAGAGCCAAGGAAAACCTAGGAACAGCCCTGACCACACTGTGTAAGATTTCATGATTAGTAATTTCAGTCATTAGTTACAAAAGTATTCGGGGGAAAAAAGTTGCTGCCTGTTCAAAACCAGGCATGACGCCCACAAATGGGCTGAGAGGCCTCTGCTCCTCTGTGGACGTCATTCCTGGTTTTGAATAACCACAGAGGCCACGACACCTTCGACTTCATTCCGATTTATAAATATTAATCATAAACTAATCAAATTCAAACAAAACATAAATTTGAAATAGCTTAGTGATCGCAACACTTTTCTCGTCACTTACCAAAATTTAAGTGCTACATGTATGATCTTTGTGTTTTATTACAATACTCTGCTGAGGTGAAAGCGTACACCAGCAGATTTTGCCTTTACTTACTTATAATGTACTTTGTATATACGCACACGCAAATAAGCGCAAATACAATCATTACACACACAGTGTTTCGATGTACATTTGCATCCTTCTTGTTTCAAGCAATGCACATTATTTTCAAGAATACGAAGATCATGAAAATCATCATTTAATTTGAAATTCGTCTGGAAGTATGGTTTGTCCTCAACCTCACCAAGCTATTCTTACAATAAGAAGCCCAATGATAAGTTTTTGACAGTTTGCAGCACTTATTGAAAATCCATTATTGTGACTTTATGTGTGCAGTTGTTGATCATATGAGAAATCTCAATATAGTGTGGAAATAATGAGTACAATTTTATTGACTATTGTGTTTAAACATGAGCATATTTTTTCAGTTAACCAATCACAAGCAAGGATTTCTCCACAAAGTATTTATGATTTTGTCATTATTCAGCTGCAGAAGCAAACATTTAGGAGAGTATTTCCAATCAGTGGCAGCGCTACGGGGGGCATGGGATCTTTTCCCCCACGAGATCGCTTTTCCCCCCTCTTGCCCCCAGAAAATGTTATAAAGTGACATATTTTGTCCGATTTATAGGCTTTTGCCCCCATGAGACTAAATTTCCCCTCTCTTTCCCCCTCCCCCTCCCCTTCCACCCTATGACCAAAATCCTGGCGCCGCCACTGTTACCAATGCAATAACAGTCCTCACTGAATACAAGTTTGGTCTAAAGAATATTTTAACTTTATAAGGTGAAATTGAATGAAAGCAGAGTTCATGGTATTAGTCATTACTCTGTCATTTTATTGATCAATTTGTTCATTCACAGAGGGTGTGATGATCTGTTGCCCATACTGAGTTACATTCTCATCAAGACAGCTCTTCCGCAAATAGTGTCAGAATGCAGTGCAATGGAAACATTTATTCATGAAGAGTAAGTTGATATTTTGCCTCTTGCTGATCAATGTAGTGGTAAATTCAGCTTCATCACCCACCTCAGAATAGGCCACACCCACCTCACTCTGCAATAACTGTCTCGGGAACCTAACTGTCGAACATATTCTCATTAACTGCCCACTCTTTGCTCACCGCAGAGCTTTACTCAATCCCTTCAATTCCATTGATGAGCTCTTCTCCAAAAATTCCCCTCAAAAAATTATCCTCTTCCTACACCATACCTACTGCTATGGACCTTTTCAAAGCTGAATCGGCAATTTCTGGATAAATAATTTAAATAATGTCACATGACCGAGATTCACGTGTCCATAATGGACCAATTGTCTACAGGAGGAATCTTATTGACCAATAAAATACTGGAGGAATATTGGCCGTCTGCACAATTCACGCACGGTATGGGACCAAGTGTATGAAAAAAAAGTTTTCTAGCGCACGTATCATACGTGCGTTATACATGAAGGAATACGCACGTGTATTGCTGCTTACATTTTTTTCCTCAAACCTGCACCTGGTTGGTTGGCAAAACAAAAGGAAAAGTTCTCCCAGCATTTGAGTCAAAAGTATTGAAGAAATCACACTTGGCTAAACTCGATTTGAAAAGGTCTATAATTTAAAATAATTTATTTGACCCTACCCCTCTCCATCCTATAGCTATTTTCTGCACGTTGTTCGACTTCTCCAGCCTCTCTTCACCTCAGACATGATCTAATATCTCGGGTATAACTTGACCATCGCTGTAGTGGTACCGTTTAACTCGCCAAATAAATGATCAATTTTTAGTGTTTAATTTTTAATATTTATGGATAGCTACAGAAAATTTCTCTTTTAGTTTTATTTTTTTAAAGGGCATGAAAATTTGAGTGGAACAGCATTTCGATTTTGAAAATAATAATTTGAATTATGACTCATCAAAGAGTAATGATTTTTTTTTAAATGCAAAATAAGTGATGTATAAACAGGAAGACAGCTAAAAATCCTGATGTTATTAGTAATGTCTCTTCTCTTCATTTTAGTTTTTGCCCACATAAACATTGATTAGGGGTGGGTCTAAGAATAAGAAAGCTTTTTGTCATAATCACATATCCTTCTAGAAATTGTGATTTATTATTAAAAAGCAAACTAGGTTTTATATAAAAAGAAATAGAAAGGCACTGTATCTGCCAAATACCTGCTTTTTTTTTCTTCTGGATTTTTAACAATTTAGGCAATTGCCTTTTCCTGCCCATAGATTTATAAAGAGATGTTAAATGTGCAGGAATATAAATCATTCCTCAAAAATCTGTCAAATTTTTCAAGCAGGTGTTTAAAGGACTTTCGTTGGCTTCTGGGTGAGAGAGATAAAAAAGGCGGACTATGTGGGAGAGGGAAATCAGTTTGGAATTGGGGCTGTATGGTTGTATATTAAGTAGTTCTGACATTTTCTATTTATTATCAGTTTTTTTAATTTTTTATTTATTGTTCATTTGTTTGTTTGCATCAGTTTTTGCTGGTATGACTTGCCATTTCTTGGTATAATTTTTCAAGAATTTTATTTGTGGTTGCCTAAGGATTATCAAATAAAAATCCCAATGTGAAGATACATGAAGTTTAAACAAAATTCCCATTTATAGGTAAATTAATTTTGATGGATTATATTTATCTGTGAATGTATGCAATATATCAAGGGAGGCAGATTCTTTTAGGGAAGAATTTGCTGAGTTGTTTTGTAAATTACCCATGATGCCTCACTGATAATCAAATACCAACAATTAAATGTTTTCTTTACAGATATTTATTTGGCGAGGAAGGCTATTGTCTTACAACGATGCAGACAGCGCTAAGTTACGTGCTGAGACTGGCAGACGAATAGTGTTACATTTCACACCCATTCCTGAATTTGCATATGTTAGCCAGACATTTTGATATGAATATTCATCTTTTAGACTTTCAATCAAAAAAGAACATCAACAAGACGGCATCATTTTGTCCCTGTTTTGACATGCTGCCGAAAGAAGTGGCGAATGTGTAAAAATAATTTTCCGTTTTGACAAAATGATGATTGTGCATTTACAATGTTTGAATGCAAATTACTATGATTTACAAATATCCACGCGTGTGTGTGTCATTCATGTCTTCTCCTTTTCCTAAAAAAAACATTTCCAGCAAAGTATAACCATAAACGTAATGTAGCAAATAATGAGGCCACTTGACTTAGTTAAAATAATTACAAAACCACACAATAAGAACTTCATCCATTGCTAATTTGATACTGAACACAAACTTCCACAACAACCCAGGACCAACAGGAGAACTAGTACAATGGAGTCATTGATAAGGGAAAATTGATCCTAATTACTTGTGGACAGTAAGAATTTTTATCCCTTGGTTCCCTCCAACCCGACACCCTCGGTTTTCTTAAAATTAGGGGTAATCCACACCTTTCAACCCGAGAGCCTCTTTACAGCTCAATTGCTAGCAATCAGCTATTGTTACACCATACACAACACAGGGGTAATCCACACTTTGCAACCTGATAGCCTCTTCATGCTTCATTTGCTAGCAACCAGCTACTGTAACATTGTACACAATTGGTCATTCATCTGGGGCTAAAACCGCATGCCTGCTATGCAATGAATTGAAACAGATCAGTCCTTGGCTGACCCTAAAAATAATTTATGCATTACATGCATGGATGAATTTGTGCAATGCCCTATGAATGATTGATGGACCATTCCTCCCAAAGAGCTTTATTTCATCATGAAAAGTCTGACCCGACCGACCTTTATATCAGGTCGGGATTAATAGTTTAAAATTTGAATACCACAACAACTAATGATATATCGAACATTCCTTCAAATTTGATCAGCCATAACTCAGAAAGTGAAAGAGACATTTACAAAATTCAAAGAATGTTCTACCCAAAATTTGAAATTCCAACTTTAGGCCTCAATTGTCTTTTCATGATCTGTTGCAGTTTTCATGGTTTTATTTTAATAATAATATTCAGTAATACGATAGATTATTCCTCAAAGTTTCATGTTTTAGATTTGCATTTTTAATCTGCTGACATCTTATATTTTACAAGCATCATATTCCATTTCAATAATCAAAAATAATTGTCCATGTCATCTGTCAAAAGGCAGCTGATTGGAGGAAATATCAGGGTTTGATTCAGCTTAAAGGAGCATTCAGACAAAAAATGAGGGTGTATTATTCTGGGGTCCCTTTAAAATCCAGTCTTGCATGCAGTGATACATCAATGCTTCTAACTCAGTACTGGAAGTGATTTGTATGTGTAATCTCGTTAACTATCACTTGGTCTTTGAATGTAGTCATTGGATAAACATATCTCATGTTTAATAATAGTGTTGAAGAGAGTGCAGGATGAGACTACATTTTTACACTTTTCGTTTTACCCATGCATAAATTTGAAAAATGTGTCAACCTCACTTTTTGGCAGAGTGTTCCTTTAATATTTTATCAGTAATGATCAATGAAAGGAATAATTTTTTTAATGTATTTTATGTTATATATCAATTATACATCAAATTTAAAAGAATGCATAATAATGTTGCATGTCAAGAATGGTTTTTTATTTGTCTGTGAGTGTTTTCCATAATTTTTGAATATTAATTATTTTATGCCAATGAATTTGTTCAGTGGTCCATCATGTCTATCTTGTATTAAAAAGGACTTCAGAAGAAAGCGTTCAGACTAGACTCTTGATCCATGAAAAAAAATTGAATATCCATACTAGAGCCATGAAGGCCCATTAGGCCGATGCTAATCCCTGGTTTCCTTGTGTTAAACGGAAGAGATTGTAAGTTTTTTCGGCCCTTAGACCCCTCCAACCCGACACCTTCAAATTTCTCAAAATCAGGGGTAATCCACACCATTCAACCCGAGAGACTCTTAACAATTCATTGACTAGCATCCAGCTATTGTTACACCATACACAACACAGGGGTAATCTATACCTTCTTAACTGACAGCATCTTCATAGTCTATTCACAGTTCACTTGTTAGCAACCAGCTACTGTTACACTGTACACAATAGGTCAATCATCTTGGGCTCAAGCCACATAACTGCTGTTCAGTGATGCAAATAGGATTAGTCCTGGGCTAAGCTTAAATATAAATATACATTATATGCTTGGGAGGACTTTGTGCAAAATCCATGAATGATTGACAAACCATTCCTGAAGGATGGTTATTTCATCATGTAACATAGCTTCCCCTAGGACACCAGTCCATTAAAGGTCAACTCCCCAGCAGTGCTGGTACTCATTTAACAGCTGAGTGGACTGGAGCAAACCGAGCACAGTATCTTGCTCAAGGACAATGCAGAGCAGGAATCAATCCCAGTACATTTTGCATAGACTCCTTAACCACTGCATCTTAATCCATAAAGGAGATATTTGAATGTCTCAATTGTGTAGCAATGACGGAAATCATATTAGTTGTCACATCACATTCCTCAAAGTCTTCATATTATTATATTTTTTGTGAGATTTGGTGGCTTAAATACCATTGGATATGTTAAGAAAGTAGTAAAACAGAATCTAGTAACTAAAGCCACCTGAGAAGAAATTAAGGAAAAAAATTGGAAGTCTGAAATTTCCAAATCACTATTTGCCACTTTCTAACTTTACTGAATCAAGATCTAGTATGTTACTTTTTGAGAAGTGAAAAAATGTTTTTAAATGTAAAATAATTTTGGGGGCATATGTGTGGTCAATTCCCCCTTCCCCCTCCCCTCTCCTTCCTATTTAGCTACTTTACAGGCTGTAAGAAATGCTTAAACAAAATATTGAGCTCGTTTTGTTGTGATATTCTCAAAGTTAATCACATTCTACAAACTTGTCCACAGATGGTTTATCACAGAAGGAAGCTTACCCCTGATCAGTGGCGGCACCAGGATTATGGTCATGGGAGCAAGAGGGGTAATTTTGTCTCGTCGGGAGGGGAAAAAATCCTATCAATCGGACAAATTATGTCACTTTACTTAATTTTGTGGGGGCAATGCGATCTCGTCGAGGTGGGTGGAGGGAGGGGGGGGAGGGGAATAGCCCCTGTAGTGTCACCACTGCCTCTGGTGGTACTGTCTCTGACCTCTTTATAATACTTCTCCACACAAATATAAAATTTCCTCAAGTCTGTCTGTGACATCCAACTTATTTACGATTCATTCCCTTGCCATCTTTTGAAGCCAGGCCTTACTGCCGCACCAGTAACCTTCCAACCTTCTCAATGGGACCATTAACTGGCCCTAACTCTACTCCTTAACCCTTCTCAACATGTCTCCCCTGTTTTACAACCATCATTTACTTTGTGTAACCTCATAGCACTGCGACAAAACAAACACATCTCTCTGCACTCAAGACCAAGCACTAAACAATTACCTGGTCATAAATAATCTATTTCGGCACATATCACATTAAGTGTTAAAGTGCCATTAAACACAAATAAACATGAACAACAATCTACTATTTATGTGAGGGAATTTGGTCACATGATTGTGCAGTGAAATGTACATTATTTTGCATTCAAGGACCCAAGAAATTGTAAATGGGTTATGCTAAGAAATCTTTAAAGTCAAACGCTTTTCTTAGGTCCTCGCAAATCTTTATTGAACCAACATGAGCATGGGGGAACACTTATGGGCTATTACCCCCTTGCGAAGGTATGTGACCCACTTATGTGAAATCAAACAAGGGAATGTGAAGATAATTCTGCCCAAGTGATCTCTCGTTGAGTATTTTGTGCCCTTGTGTTCCATTGAGTATATGGGCCACCAAAATATATATAGGGAGCCCATGAAATGTATCACTAATTTTCTTATAGTGTCACTCCGTAACATATTTTAATCAGTTAATTGCATAAACAATTAAGTGTAGACCCCCTACAAGTTTCACACCCTATTAAATTATCTAAAATAGGGGTATGCTTTCCTATAATTCACGGAAAATTGTGAGACGTCCCTGTCTTTTCTACTTTATCATAGTTGTAACATCGCAGAAAAAGGTGCTCAAGTTTAGAAAATGCAACCCCCCTCTGCTGATTATGCTCTACCACTGACAGGTAAAGTACCATCCAAGGTCACTCCTTTCCATATGTAGCATGTGTATTGCGTAAAAAGTACACAACTGTCCGAAGGCCAGTTCAAGTGTGTCACCAGTCCTTATCCTTCATACTATGGATTAAATGTCGCAGGCCGCCGCAAAATAGGTAAGGGACTTGTGATTTAACAAGGGCGGATATTAAAAAGCGACCCCCGTTGTACCCCCTTTCCACCCCCTTCCCCTTCCTCCTCCATGGAAAATCTTGGCTAAACTTTATATAATTATAAAAGTTAAATCATGCATGTATACCCCTTTGAATTTTATATAGGCTCAAGAAATTGGCGTGGGCCACACGATATGGTTTGACCAAATTTTCCACTAAAAGATTAGCTTATCCTTTGTTTTAGATCCTGCCTCCCTTCCATCTCCCATCATGTTTTTGCCCCTCCAGCTAAAATCTCTCACAACCGCCTATGGGAGTGGTGGTAGAAGTGAAAGTTTACTAGGCAGCCATGTGTACAGAGTTTAAACTATAGGCAGAAAGCCTGGGTTTGAAGGGGTACTTCTTAATATTTGAAGAAAAATAATAGGGGTGGATAGCTCGTTCGAGATTTCGAATGTTTGTGTTCTTATGTATAATTTCGTTATTGCTTGACTCCTATGATCAAAGGTCCCTCCGCGGCAGTGTGGTAAAGCTTCAGCTTTTAATCTAGCGTCCAGGGTTCGATTCCTCCAAACAGCCTGCTCCACGATTGGTTAATAAAATGGACGTTTTGACGTAAATAGTCCAATGGAGGTCTGTTGGGACGTTAAAAACCGTGGTAAACCAACCCCCAATTGTGAAAAATGCATCAGGAAAATGCACTTACGTTAAAAAGGAGCACCTCTGATGGGGCTCGAACCCACAACCTTCGAATAGCCAATTAAATTAGAAGTCCGATGCGCTATCCAATTGCGCCACAGAGGCGTTATATATATGATTGTAGTATTTTGTTAAGAATTTACGCAGTGGGTCAATATAAAAACAAATTTGTAAAAAAACGCAAAAGTGACATATGACAGTGATTGAACTCACTCAGGAATTTCCGAAAGCCAAGCTTCATAGAATCTGAATCAGTTATAGGCATAAGAAGGATTTGTTATTTATATGGGCAATCCCTGTATAAGTCTGCTAGAAGAAGAGAGTTGCTATTTGTGGACATTAAGAATTCCTCTAACAACCAACTAACTTAGTCTCTCATACTTGAAATCTAAAACCACAAAATTTTATTTTGATGGAGATATGTAACTTCCGGTAAACCTACTGTAAAGTTTACCACATTGAGGTCAGAGTGTGGGGTTAACATACGTGTTGTGTAGGAGTTAAAGGCTGTGGCGAATTATTAATAGCGCAGAAGTTTAGTGACCTCGGGTGGGAGCTCAGGCTGCTATTAAATTGGGCTTAGCTAATGTGTACGTAATGATCTTTGGAAATAAAAACATTTTGTACTTAGAATGCATGCTTAATTGGGATCATAAGATCAAGTTATAGGTTCAATATATATTCATTCAGGAGAATGGTTTGGGGCAAGAAATCACGTGCACTAACATTTGAAGAAAGCGCCCCTTGAAACACGGACGGGATGAAACTTCCACTGTCATCCCGTTTCAAAGACATTCTCTCAACGAGTTGACCATGTATTACGCAATCATTTACCCACAAATTTTGTTAAACGAAGTGGAAAAATATGGAAATGAAATAAGAAACTCAAAACTTTTCATGACCGCATATCAATGTCTCGTAATTGTTTATGCGGTTACTAGAATGCCACGTGCACAGAAAACCAGGATGGAGTAGTGTTCAAGCGAAGGAAGCTCTTTGGTTCAAGAGGCGGATTATGTAATGAGCTGTAATTATTTCGACTATAACATTAGGACAGCGTCAATCTTAATGAACAATATAGTCAGGTAAATATCTTTCATTAATTACTATATTAAAAATACAGCCCCAGCCCCCGTTTAGTTATTAAGTCGACAAAAACCCTGCAATAGTTCGTGGACGCCAAGGAAGGGTTACTACACAATCATGAACAAAAGAAAACAAGTTAGTTGACGAGTTCATATTAATTTCAAACCGTGTAAATAATATAGGTGCACACACGAGGAAACAATATATGTATTCATATGACATTCTTTTTGTAGGACATACACTCTAAAAAAGGAATGGTCAAATTTTGACCACAACTTGGTCAACTCTGCACCGAACCAACTTTGGTCAAATTGAACAAAATTTGTTGTTCAATTTGATTAACATTGGTTCGGTGCAAAGTTGACCATTTAATGATCAAATGTGACCATTCTTTTTTTAGAGTGTAGGGTACCTGAAAATCATAGAATATTATTATTATTTTCTGCATCAATTTTGTTGTTTGTGATTAGGTTACCGTTAATGGAGACAGATTCGATTGATATCATAACGCAAGTTTTGTCTTGAATTTCTACTATAGAATAATAAGGATCTAGGGAGAAACTTGAATAATGGTTCCGAAGTTTAAACTTTGGCTTTTGATTGCCACGACTGAAACTACATCATTTGCGGCTGTACCTTGCGCACCTGGAAGGAAGGGGAGGGAGGGGGGGCACTTCCATATGTGAGGTATATATATATATATATAGCGATGACACGCACACAACCAATGACGTCCTCGGTTGTTTTTAGTTTTCTAAAAATGGTTGTTTTTGACACTATTATGACTAAAACACTACTCTACTTCATTTTTTTTGCATTTCGGTACATGTCACTTGTTAGATAGGATAAGTTAAAAATACGAGTGTAACCTAATTTCCTAATACCGCCATCCCATATGTGTTTTGTATATTGATCGGTCACCAGTTATATAGGATTACGCCCACGTCATCAGTTGTAGGGTCTACACATGTATGGGTGAGTGGTCACCAGTTATATAGGATTATGGATACGTCACCAGTTGTAGGGTCCACACACGTATGTATGTGTGTGTGTGTAAGGGGGGGGGGGGTGTATTTGCCCTGTATTTTGAGCATTAACTTTTCTCTAGAAGCCTTGCATAGATGAAATGGTTAGGGGAGGGGATATGGAGTTACATGATTCATTCCTGAACGGTTATTCCAATAAAACTTGAATCTTTAAGGAATCAATTTTTCTGTTTTCGTGGGAAAGTTAGTCCAAATATTGCCTCAGATATGTTGCCCAACCAACCAGCCTCCAACCCCCAACCCCAACCACCCTCACCAAGATGCCATTTATAACATAGTTTTTTTTTTTTATCATCATGACCGTACGAGCTCACACCTTCCCATCCCCGCCCCCGTAAAGATGTAGAATGTCGGATATAATTGTATAAGAGTATATCACAGTCATGCTTGACCCAGCTAGATATCAGAATTATGTCCTCCTAACCGCCATGACCGCCGAATTGGCATGATGACAAACATCATACTTGGGCACTTAGTCAGGCAGAGATTGAAAATGTCGGAAACTCTGTTTAAATCAGAGTTATATCTCAATCATGCCCGAATCGTTTAGATATCAGAGTACGGGTCGGGCAACTGGGACAGTATGAAAGATGCCCACTCATATGGGCCATTTAAAGTTTGGGCAGAAAAAACTAGAAATCTTCCAGCGCTTCTCCCCCTTGACCCTTAGTACCAGAGCTACGTCCATGAACCCAAAAAGTTAAGCCGAATTTTACTAAATTTTAAAGGAAAATTTCCCCTCTACTTGTTTAGAAATGGTATAAACTGATAAACACTTATCTGAGTAGATTTTAACATTAAAATTGAAAATTTTAATCTTTTCATTAAATATGTTGTGGAACTATGTTTGTTTGTGTGGATTTTGGGGCAAAAATATAACAAATCCTTGAACCAAGGCTTCACCCTTAAACCCTTGAACACTTTTGTCTAAAGTTTCTCAATTTTCAGGGGAGTAGATTCAATATGAGAATGTAGAATTGTCTTGTTATCATCGATTAAATTTTCCGAACCTTCTCAGTTCTGCAGTTTGTGTTTATTTTCAGCCATTTTGGGGCATCAAAAACAAGAAATCTTCAGAACTTCCGTGTGCTTCACCCTTATACTCCTCCCAAGCACCTTATGTCGGACTTCTTTCCCTGGATCGTATATCCTTGCTTTGCTCAGGTACCCAACGATTTTTCCTTTACATTTTGGAACTTTGTGTTTATTTTAAGCCATTTTGGTGCATCAAACAGTCAAAAACAAGAAAACTTCAGTTCAAGGGGCTTCGCCCATGAACCTTTGCAAAATTGTGCTAAAATTTGCAGGGGAAGTATATCCGTTGGCTGTTTACCCTACATAATGCTTATCTGAGTCAATTTTAAAATTATCTTCTTATTGTCACTTAAAGTGTCCGAGCTTTGTCAGTTTGTGTTGATTTTAAGCCATTTTGGAAATCTTCAGACCAGGGCTTTGCCCATGAACCCCACAATTCCCCCTCCATTTCCCTCAATTTTTAGGGAAAATTTCTCTTCTGCTGTTTAGAAATGGTAACCTAGATTTTAACGTGAGAATTTAAAATTGTCTTCTTTTCATTTATTAAATTTTCGAACTTTGTGTTAATTTTCAGCCATTTTGGGAATATCCATCCCACAAGTTATCGAAGGGCGAATGTAATCACGACAAAAAACAAAACAAAACAACCTTTGACAGCTTTTGCATAATACGATTTTAATGAAAGAGTTAAACAGAGCGGTGAAATTCGATGAGCATATTAGGATGCGTCAGGGGTGTAGAAAGCTTTCGAAAAGTAGAGGCACGACCTCTTAGGGGGCACTTTGCAAGTCATATGTCCTCCATTTCAATCTGTAGATAAAATAAGTGATCCCAAAACAACAAAGTAAAGTGAATGGGGAACTTTATTTTTAGAATGGGACACTTTTCCATAGGGGACACATTCATCCCGTACATCTGTACATGAGACTGACAAAAATTGCCAGTTTCATACTATTGGGTCAGTAACTGAGGGGCACTTTTCATTTTCAAAAAGGGCATTTTTGTAATTTTTCGGAAAGGTGGGGGACGTGCCTCCTCCCCTCCCCCGTTCACACACCTAAGGGATGGGTAGTCCACACTAACACAGATACAAAGTGCATCACAAAGTGCATCACAAAGATGAATAAACACCAATCTATCAAATAAAATTTTCGTTTTAAATAATAAAAACAATCTTCCTTCATTTTAGACTGATTTTTAGCATTCAAATCAGAAACGCATTTCAAATATGTTTCAAAATCAATGAACATTTTTAAACTTTTCAAGATTTTTACATTCAATTTCTAGACCCTTCAAAATATGTTCGCGCTTCGTGCGATAACTTTAATGATATAACAGAAAATGTATCTAATTTCTTGTATTTTTCAAGTACAGTCATTCTTCAACTTCCCGTGAAGAATAGGCCTATATCATTTTTATCTCTGTTCAAGTGCTAAAGCTTTTTGAGAAAATTGAAACATCCCCCAACTAAAAAAAAATATATATACATAAATAGGACAATGCAGTAATCGAAAAATAATCCTGATCATTTTAATCTAATAATCTAAAATAATCCCGATACATTTAATCTGAATACATGTAAACTCAACCAATCTATATAACTGAATTTAATTTGTAATTTTATCCTTGAGGGCGGTTCCAGGATTTCTGTGATGGTTGGCTAACCTCCCAAACATTGATGTCTTGATATCATTCATTGGCGGCGGAACTACCAGGGGGACGATCAAAGTGGGGCAAATGTGTTGTTTAGCTCCCTCCCCAATATTTGCTTGAAATTTTTTTAAACTTATAGAAAATATGTTAAGAGAAAATTCCCGGATTATATTCAAAGAAATAACGATTTGTTGGATTTCATAAACCGCAAAAACATGTTGCCTTGCCAAAGGTTATATACACAGCGGCAATACTCATCATAACTTAACACTCACAAGTCAGAAGCAAGGTCCCATGAATGAAACATGTTGCCAAAAACAAGATGTACGGACACATGCGACCGATCTCAATTAAAGAAGACACTACACAGAAGGCAATCTACAGAGCGTACAAAGTTAAGTGCCGACGTATTTTCCACAACCAGATTTATTTATTGGATATTTTACCTCTTGCCTGTGGATTCTTTTTATCCCACTTGGATATATATTATTGTTTTACGTTTCTGCAGATTATTCGTGCTTATTCATTGCCTGTCTATTTATTTTTGTTATCATTTGATGCAGTTTTTGTGTTTGTTATTTTTGCGTAACAATTGTGAACCTAATGCTATATAGCCTAACACACTATTTGTAGTTTAACCATTTCCACGTTTTTTTATATTTTTTATTCGGTGATCGGAACATTATTAATCCTGAGACCTGAGTAAGTTTATTGTTTATTGTCATTCCATTCACATTCTTTTCTGTATTACAGTGTTTATTTGCTCTACCTGTCTGTATTTCCAGTTTGTCAAGTATATTCATTCTTCTTGCCATCAATCATGTTCATTCTCACTCACAACCTCGTCTTCCCTGTACTGTTCTTGTTAACATACTCCCGAGTCTCTGACTCTCTAAACTTCTTGTATTCGTCGCAACCTCATTCATTCCAGGCATCAAATTTGCCTCTAAACGCCCCAGGAACTGGTTACCATGTTTTGTTTGGCTCTAGTGATTATTCAAATCACTCACTTGCAACTTATCTTTGTATCGATGGGCAATTACATTCGTACAAATCAAGTTGGAAATTGACAAAATTCAACTCACGCAGGAGAAAACTACTCCTTTTACTCCTTACCCTTTCTGGTGATATTGAAAGCAATCCTGGACCCTCCCCAAAATATCCTTGCAAACAATGCAACAAATCTGTTAAGATAACCAGAAAGGTATTTGTTGTGATGATTGTGACTCGTGGGTTCAGTGTGCAGGCATTAGTAATGCAGCTTACAATACTCTTGCATCATCATCTGATGATTGGTTTTGTTTGGAATGTTTGGCACCTTGTGGCCTGTGTGGACTCCAGTGTAGGAGATCCGAAAAAGCAGTACAGTGTGACAATTGTGATCTATGGATCCACACTAAGTGCTGTAGCATTGACGACTCGAAATACAGCGATCTCATGCATTCTAGCTGTACCTGGGTGTGTGACACTTGCGACTTCATGAACTTCTCTGATTCTTTCTTCTCAACTAACAATTCCATCAACTGTACTAACTCATATGAGCCACTTCAAAATTATTCTTCTGGCCTTGACTCGGGATCCAACCACCAAACCGATGTCAAATTGAAAACAAATCCCAAAAGGAAGGTTCTAAAACTTCGTGTTATCAACTTTCAGAGTGTTCGAAACAAGACAGCCTCCGTGGAAAGTCTTATCAAAGAAAAAGACCCAGATGTCATTATTGGCACTGAAACCTGGCTTATTTCCGAAATTACCAGCGCTGAAATTTTCCCGGACAACTATACAGTTGTTCGCAAAGATAGAAATTCAAATACTTATGGTGGTGTACTACAGGCAATAAAAAATGACCTGGTTTTCACTGAGCTCACTAAATTAGACTGACTGTGAAATTATCTGGACCAAATTCCAATTTCCTAAGGAAAAGAGCATGTATATAGGAACATTTTACAGACCCAGTCACAATGATCTCACTAGCCTACTTGAGTTGAAAAAATCCCTCCAAAAGCTTGGTAAAAATGCTGACAAAAACAATGTTATTCTTGCTGGTGATTTCAACCAACCTAATATTGACTGGAGTCAAAACATTATTTCAGGAACTAACGCTTCCTCCGAAGCAGCCAAAATTCTTCTTGAAGTGACCAATTCATTCAATCTCACTCAAATGGTGTAGTCACCCACCAAAGATAACAACATCCTTGATCTTGTTTTTACTAACAATTCACCAGCTGTTACCTCAGCTAATGTCATTCCCGTATAAGTGACCATGATATTGTTGAATTGACCTAAATATCTCCCCTCCTCGTAAAAAGTTACCTAAACGTAAAATTTATTTAAAGAAAAAGCTAACATAAAACGAATAAAAGAAGACCTGACCAAATTTAAACTGCAATATTATACTCAATTCAATAACTCCATTAATGTTGATGAAAAATGGAATTTCTTTGAACAAGAAATTAAATTGATTATCGATAAAAACACGCCTCACAAATTCACCTCAACTAAACTAAATCTGCCCTGGTTTACCCGTATCCAACGCCGTCTCTGCAGGAAAAAATACAAACTGTTTAAAAAAGCTAAAACTAATCAACAAGCCAATGACTGGACTACCTATAAAAGCTTTAGAAAGGCTGTCCATAAAAACCTTAAAGAAGCTAGAAACACCTTCATTTGTGATAAACTTAAAAACTCACTTAACGAAAACCCAAAGGCATTCTGGTCCTATATCAAAAGATTAAGAAGTAACTCTGTAGGTGTGTCTGATCTACTAAATAACGGTTAACTCTACAGTGACAGTAAAACTAAAGCTAACATTCTAAATGACCAGTTTTTCAGTGTTTTCACAGAAGAAAACACCTCCCAAATTTCTGTAACTAAACCACTAACCAACAGCAAAATAAACCAACTTGTAATTACCCCAGAAGGTGTCAAAAAGCAACTGCATAACCTAGACCCCAACAAAGCCTCGGGTCCTGACCAAATACCACCATGGTTTCTAAAAGCACACGCTGATGACCTCTATGAAATTCTAACTGATCTCTTTCAAACCTCTGTCGATAATGGTACTATCCCTAACAAGTGGAAAGAAGCAAACATATGTAGCGTTTTTAAAAAGGTGATAAACAAAACCCAGCTAATTATAGACCTATTTCCCTCACCTGCGTTTGTAGTAAAATCCTTGAGCATATAATCCACTCACATGTGATGAAATTCCTTGATGAGCATAATATCTTAACTGATTTACAACATGGCTTCCGTGCAAAAAGATCGACTGAAACACAACTCCTCTTAACAATAAATGATATCTCTAAACAAATTGACCAAAACAGTAACGTCTCTATGGCTATTCTTGACTTCTCAAAAGCCTTTGATAAAGTCCCCACCAGCGCCTGTTATCCAAACTTTCCGCCTATGGCATTGATGGAAATCTTCTGGCCTGGTTTGCATCATTCCTCAACAACCGCATCCAGCGTGTTGTTTGCGATGGTGAAATCTCTGATTCTAAACAGGTTTTATCCGGTGTACCACAAGGTACTGTCTTGGGTCCATTACTTTTCCTCTTATATGTAAATGACATCCCTGATAATATAAACAGCACAGTCAGACTGTTTGCTGATGACTGCCTTGTGTACAGAACAATTGATAAGCCCTCTGACCAACAAATCCTCCAAGATGATCTTAACAAACTTGAACAATGGCAAAACAAATGGCAAATGAATTTCAACCCCTCTAAATGCTACATCTTGTCAATTTCCTCCAAAAGGGCTTTAAATCACCTGTTTATACCTTATGCAACCAGCCACTAAAACATGTCAACTCCCAACCATACCTAGGTGTTGAAATTGATAATAAACTTAGATGGGATAAACATATACATAACATAACCAAGAAAGCTAACTCTATACTTGGCCTATTAAAACGTAACCTCTCAAACTGTCCCACCGACGTTAAATCCACTGCTTATAAAGCTCTAGTCAGGCCAGTACTTGAGTACGCATCTGCAGTCTGGGACCCCCATCACCAGTGCGATGTGGATACACTTGAATCTATTCAAAGGAGAGCAGCCAGGTTCTGTATGGCAGACTACTCTTATAAATCTAAACTTCCCGACAAGTGGGAAAAGATGGTGCCAGTATCTTATGCGGGGTGTCTCATCGGAGGCAGAAAATCTAGTTCACGATCACGATAAGAAGCCCAATGCATGATTTATCATTTAGACATATTCATCAGTGGCGCCATGGGGGAAACGTGCCCCCTTTTCCCATTTCTGAATTGTCGAGAATTGTATTGTGTCCAAAATGGCTATAATTTTAGACCTTTTTAATGTAAGGGTGGGGGGTAGTCTGTATCATTGCAAAATGATATGCTGCTATACTAGATCGTTCGTAATCATCCTACTTAAGTTTAAAAAGCCGTGTATTGCACATATTCAGTCTTTTGGGGTATCTACAACTTGGAAATGCGATGTTTCTTTGGGGCTTCGCCCCCAGGACTCCCACCGGGGCTTTGTCTCGCCTTGACTCCATACCGAAAAGGTTTGTGCCCCCAATATCAAACCCTGGCGGCGCCACTGATAATCATGGATGTAGATCCTGGAAAATGTGGGTTTTCATACCCCATTTCTTGGCGAACCTCTAACACGTGACGTGTTTCATAAAATGAAATTGAAAGATAAAAGTTGGGGTCAAAATGGGACATAATCCGGCGCTTTCTAAATCAAAAGGATGAAAATGAACTTACGGATAGTTAGGTTTCTAAGACAGTACCCTTCTTTCATATCAACGTTACTTTTTGTTTTAATGTTAGCTTTTAGTAGATCGTTGAGACATATATCAATTCGATCTTTTGTTATCACGCCCAAATTGCTTTATCTTGAAAGAGCCATCCCCTCCCCCCTTCCCTATCCATTTGAACCCTAACTCCTTTGAGGTAATTCAGGGCCCCTTATTATAGTCATTGTAAGGCCATGGAGTCTTTTTTTATACGGTGCCTTATCGGGACTGTTTGGGGCCTCTTATCTTGTAATCATAAGGCCCCTTAATTGCCTTCTTGCTGCTAGTACTTTATCGAGGCCAGGGCCTTTCGGGTTTCCAATCCTGTCGCCAGAAATTTTACTGCGTAACACCGTGTGCCCATTTACGGGCCCTGGCGAGGTCTATAGGGGTGAAGCCTTAGTTGGGGTCCAGGGGACAAAACCCTGGGAGCTCCGAAGTAATGCATCAGCAGAGAAGAAGTTTTTCTGCAAACTGGTTGGAAAGATTTTCTTGGTTAATCTATTGTAAAAGAAGGCAAAGAGACGTTTTGCTTTACCTGCCAAAAAGCTGATGTACTTGTCCAGAAGACAGGGGTGTAGGAAGCTTTCGAAAAGTAGGGGCACGATCTTTTTAGGGAGAACTTTTCAAAGTCATGTTCATATGCCCGCCCCCCCTGTCTGTAGATATTAAACTAAAGTAAAAGGGGCACTTTATAATTAGGAAGGGGCAATTTCCCATTGGGGTCCCATTTCCCCGTAAATGGGACCGACAAAAGTTGCCAGTTTCCTACAATTAGATAAGTAATTAAGGGGCATTTAGTTTTGAGAGGGGCATTTTTGTTTTTCAAGTGTGCTTAAATTCCACCAGTTCTTGCACCTTTGACAGTAATTGATGGGCGCTTTTTAATTTCAGATGGGGCACTTTTGTCATTTTTCGTAAAAGCTGGTACCACGTTCCCCCAGTGCCCCACAATTCAAAAACCTATGCCAGTATGGGCTTAATCCTCCATTGCTTAACGTGTATTTCCAGGTTCATTGAGATAAAGTGTATTTTCTTGGGCACTCTGGGTTGTTAAATCTTCATTGGGCACGCTGGGTGCTTGTGGTTTAATTCTCATTGGGCTCACTGGGTGATTGGGGTTTAATCTTCATTGGGCGCATTGGATGCTTGGGGCCCTCATTAGGTGTACTAGGTGCTTCCATTGAGTTAATGTGTATTTCTATGGTCCATTGAGATAACCTGTATTTTCTTGGACACTCTGGGTGCTTGGGGTTTAATCATAATTGGGCACTCTGAGTGCTTGGGGTTTAATCATCATTAGGCGCACTGAATGCTTGGATTTAATCCTCATTGGGCGCGCAGGGTACTTGGGGTTTAATCCCCATTGGGCGCGCAGGGTGTTTGGGGTTTAATCCTCATGTTCGCACTGGGTACTTGGGGTTTTTTCCTCATGTCCTCATAATTATCAAGGAAAATATAATATGTATCTATATGTTATCTATTAAATTAAAGTGGCTGTGATTTTTTCACATACACAAATTATCATTATGCCTACATGTAAAGGGCACTTGTTTACACGTAATGGTGAGGAGTTGTGTGCATATTGATTAGGGATTTTGCATAACAATAGACTTTCGTTCAAAATGATTAACCTGAGATTACAGTTTAAACAGGCGGTCTCGTCTCAAAACAAGTCGCAATGACGTCAGTAAGCACAGCGGCAGTTCTTGATCAAAAATCAACTCAGGCATATCATATTACAATCGTTCAGAGGAGCGTATATTAGGTAAGGTAAGCCTGCATGCGTATGTTTTATCGGGGACATTTATGTAATAAACACACTTTATATGACACACTTTCCAATCGGGGACAACCTACCATTCGGGGACATCTCAAGTTGGATTTCTTCGAGATTTGGGCTCTCCATGGGTGAAACAATATGCCACCTGAAATATTACGCATTTTTTTGCTGTTCCCTTAAAAATATGTGTCTTTAGGTGTATTATCAGAGTATGAAATTCTAGCACATTATCTCAGGCTATGTGATTCAGACTGCATACTGTCCCCAGTTGGGCGAATAAACTTTAACACATTACCTGTTTCCCCGATTGGTATCTTTTATGTGGTATAGTGGTCCTGGTTGGAGGACATACACATGGGTGTACGATGCACTTAGTATGTACTATAGAGTACATTCCTGTTTGTTGTCATTAAGCTGTTAAAAAGAACACGATGAGTAGTAAATAATAAATTAATACAAATGGGTTGTTGAATTATGATCAATCTTACCCAGGGCCGTAATTCCCGGGGGACAGAGGTGACATGTCTCTACCCCCCACTTTTCAGCTTTTTTTAATTCATACATTTTGGAGAAATTTTGCCATTCCCCTCCCCCATTTTTTTGGATAAGAGGCCATGCTCCCCTACCCCTGCCTCATCTCCCCTCTTACACAAACACACTTTTCAAATAATGATTACGGCCCTAATCTCATCTCATCTAATTCAGTTTAAAATAACGTGTTGGGACTCAAAACAAGTATGGGTGTGTGTATAAAAAAGAGGGTGGAAGGGAGGGGGAGGAGGGGGTTCTTTCTGCCTCCCGGGAATTACGGCCCTGGATTTTATCATCCAAATCGTTTTTGTGAGATGAATAGGTCGAACTGTCAGGCTCCTCCGTTTCTCCCAGCAGATTGATCTGTCGACTGCCTAAGCCATTTACAGGCTGCATAAGCGTATAAACCCGTTTTTTCTCAACTTACTACTGCAGATAACCCACGGGCGCAACACAAATATGTCCCTCTTCTCTAGTTTCATCCCTGGCCCTGTTTGGATGGCATCCATTGCCCTACCAATTGGATTTGGTCATAATTTAAGAGGGAATTTAACATAATACATTAAGTTTTTGAAAAACAGTGATGAGGAACACTGTTGGCAGGTTGGGGGAAATATTTGCATAATTTATTTAAATAATGCCTAACACTCAAAACGCTGTAAAATGATTTCAACACCATATATTTCAACACCATATATTTCTTAGCTACCTGTCCATCTATCCATAGATCTCGATTTAATTGTTCAAATTACTCCTTGATCAGATTACGGAGGATTGTAAGATGCATGCGTGGCAGCTAATTCTTGTAGCGTGCGTGCGCTGACTGGTATATGCAGATGGGGATGTATTAAGGGTTATAACCTTCCCGGCTACCGTACTACGCCGGGTAAAGCCAATGCAACAATGGATAGGTGGGCAGCGGACCGATTCGTTTAATCCCTAAAATGGGCTTTCTGACAAAAGATGCACGAAAATTGGAAAGAAAGAACAATTAAAGGTGGACTAAGACCCATATGTCAGGGCGTCTTTTTGGTAAATTTTCAAATATTCATTCAACATACTTTATCTTCCAAAGTGATAAAATCATCTGTTTATATTGATTCTGAATCTCAGAAAGCTACTTCGTATGAAATTGGTGTTAGAGCAGTTTCGAAGTTCTCCACGACGACCAAAAAGCTCAGTTTTGCTGCATATTTGTGAGACTCTGGAAAATGGTGTCCTCACTTGTCGGTCTAGTGTCCCTTTAACTTATTGAATAAGATTACATGGGGTCACGATATTTGCATCAAATGTCAACGAAAAGCAAATGCGCGGGAAATTTATAATATTTGTTATTCTGGATTTAACCATGGCACTTTGGAGACGTCTCGGAGCTTGTTGCCTGTCACTGTCAGGCAGGCGGCTGGGGAAAATCAAACTCTTCAGAAACGGTAATTAAACCTTAATGAATTTGTTATTAGAGCACATACTCTAAGAAATAATGATTTACCATGTTTATTTTTATTTTGTATCTTTTTTATCAAAGAAGTTTGACAAACTACTTCAATATAATTTTAAGTTATTGACAAATTATTAAACACTCTAATTGTACAGCCTTTAATTCTTCTGGCAGCCTGCATGGCTGCATGGGATGGATTTCATCGCAATATCTTCCATTAGCCCCCTTATGGAAAAAATGGAACTCTCCCCTATTTGAAGTTGGTCCACAAATTTTCGAATTTTCTAGTTGTCCTATTAATTCTGAGGTCACAAAATATCGCGCAAGTTATGCTTATCAGCTGATTAGGTATATTTAAGTTTTAACATGCGTGCTGTAAAATGGTCAGTTTTTGACTTCTGTTGATGTAACTTATTGCTGTTTGACATAATTACTTTTTAGTATTATTTTAACATTTAAGCTCATGTGTTTGCTACCTGTCCATATATATATTCTTTAAATTCATTTGTTGTATATATTAAACTATTTAAGCTCATGTTTTTGCTACCTGTCCATATATATATACCTTAAATTTATTTGTTGTAAGTTGATGTGTGATGTATGATTAGGCGGGCAGCATAATTTTGTCCTCAATATTATGTAGGAATAACCCATGTTTGTATTGGAAAGCAAATACAGAGGGCGGGCACTTAAAATGATGTTTATGGATTGATAAAGTACATTCATATCTGAACAAATCACTTCTTGAATCATTTTGAAAATAGCACTTTCATGTTAATTTGTGACACAAAATTTTGTGACACAAAATTGTTCTGTAATTCTATAAGCTATTATGTAATTGTTATGTAATTCTATAGGTTTCATTTCTAAAGGAGACATCAAATCTGGCTTTTTCTTCTTTTAATACTATTGAAATAATGATTATAAGTCATCAGAAGAAATTTCACATCGTACAACACAAATTAGCATACATTTTCTAAATCATTAAAACATTAAATCTTTCAATATAAAATTTACATGGGAGCCTTCATTTCATCCGTACGCCGTCTAATAAATGATGTCATTCACCCAGTACAGATTAGAATATGAATGTGTTTCTTTATAATCTATTACAAATTTGCTAACTTATAAGAAATATTTTTTCCTTTGCATGAGTTGATGAATTTCTATTGGGGGCTATGCTACTTTAAAATTGTATTTAAAAAAAGGTACCTTTTGTGTTAATAGTGAAAACTAAATGATTTCTTTGTTTCATGATTCTTTATTGGATTTTTTGAGCAAATGTTCATTTGAGCAAATGTTGTCTTTACACGTCCATAGACCTTTGACCTGTTTACATCGTTTTATCTCAGGCACCAATTTGCATATTTTATGCAAATTTTGTAATGTATTTCAGGTCAAGCGTATAATATTTTCTTTTGTCAAGCATTTTTGTTTGTTTCTATTATAATTCTTTGAACAGATTGCAGCTTTATTTATCACATACGGGACCCAAACAAATTCTAGCAAGAATATATATTTTCTCATGATTTTTAGGATTTAGATTTAGGAAAGAAATTTAAGAAGCTACACAAATATTTTAAGCTGTTCGCCTAGTCATACACCACAACTTCTGAACTTTTGCAAAATTTAACAACCTGACAACTGATGAAACTTTGATATAGCCATAACTCAATAGCTAAAAAAGAAGTTTACATTCAAAAATCAAGAACTGGAGGCGTAGGAAGCGGGGACAGGAAGAAAACCTCCCCTCTGAGAGGATTTTGCCTTCTTGGATGCATTCTTAACTGTTGGGAGGTAAAATTATCAAAACTGAAATTTTAAAAAATTGAAAAAAATGTTAAAACAGAGAACTTGGAGAAACTATCGTAGCTTTTGGAAAATTTGTCTACAAATCCGAAAAAATTGAAGAAAATCTTTTAAAATGTGAAGAAATTTTCCCGACATTTCCCGAAAACGAGAGAATCGCGATGACTTGGGGTACAAATTTAGGGCCCATCATATCTCTAAAGGGCAAAAATATATAGGTATATATTTTTAGTTCAAGTGACCGTATTTTGTTTGCCGATTTCTCTGCTTTTGTGGTTATGTTTTTTGTTTTTTATAGATGTTTTACTTTTTAGTCGCCAAAAAAAATAATCAGGTACTGTATACATTTGGGTGCTCACTGAACCTGGGATCCAGTGCACCCCCTCCCCCTTTTCCTTCACCCACCCACTATCCTCCCGGCGGCATCCTGTTCCTGAAGGCTGTAGAGGTTTTCTCTTGTTCTTCAAACTAGCACTCGGTGAAACATTGTATTTAGTTCCAAGGGTCAATCAAACTTTGAGGATATTTTGACATATTTATAATTTTAAATATTAAATATTTAAAAGAAATTAAATATTTTTTTTGTATTTCTTTCATTAAATTTCAGTCTTTGAAAATATGCGATTGTTTTCTCCTAGATGTTGGTTGGTGATAGTCGTGGGTAAAAAAATAATTAAAAAACCTAACAGAATCGCCCATTCAAACAATTGTGGTGCATAATACAATTTAAAAACACGTTTTTAATAAGAAAATAGTCGGTATGCCCGTTCATACATCAAACCGATTTGCATATTGATTTGCCTATAACACGACAAAAAGCAAAAAGCTGTAAAATAGTTAATTTGTAACCGAGCTTGACGGACAAAAGCTTAGGAATTAGCTATTTTCATGATTTTTACTGGATTATGAATGCCTATATGGACATATAGCAATTTCTATTTTCTATATTTTATCACGTAATTCTAACTCAAGTGGACTCCATTTTACCGGGCAGCGGCGTCGTTGCGTTTCACACGTCTACACACAGCTCAGTCAAATCACTCGTATACAACAAACAAACTACATGCTAACCTACCAGTACCAGTTCAGCAAATTTTACCGATTGCAGTTTTTTGCTCGCTTCCGATTTTTCTTGATATTTTTCTTAAGTAATTAATGTTTTCACACGGTATACGAAGAGTAACTTTAACGTTAACGTCATCTGATTGTTCGTTATACTCAGACAAAGCCTATACCTGATATAAAGTGCTCGCTACAAATTTTAGTGTGTAGGTCGAAAGCCGTTGCGTCGAACAGCAGAAACCCACTTCGAACGTCGCTCAGGATCAGATGGAAATCGAGAAAATGTCTTTTTATTCCCCGTACACATCTATTAGTGCAACCAACGGCACAGCAAGATTCCAACAAAATTATGTTGCAAAAATTATCTTATATATAATAACAAGATGCAAACGTATGTAAGTCTAATTAAATGTAATTTACAGCAGACGACAGTGGTTTTGGGAAGTTTTCTTTATTTTTCGAAATAAATTCTTCGTTTTCGTAAAATTTCCTTCGTTTTCGGGAAATTTTCCTCCATTTCGTG
Organism: Chiridota heheva; assembly: GCA_020152595.1. Taxonomy (NCBI): domain Eukaryota; kingdom Metazoa; phylum Echinodermata; class Holothuroidea; order Apodida; family Chiridotidae; genus Chiridota; species Chiridota heheva. The sequence goes on along the minus strand of JAIGNY010003632.1, from coordinate 241,845 downwards.
AAACTTGGATCCATTTTCGTTAAATTTCCATCATTTCGGGATGTTTTCTTTAATGTTCGGCATTTGTTGGAAAGTTTTTTTTTAATTTTGGGAAAATTTCCTTCATCTTCGGGAGATTTCTTTCATTTTCAGGACATTTTCCGATATTTTTCTTTAATGTTTAAAATAAATTCGGGAAATTTTACCAAAGCAGCGCTTCCGGGGGTTTCGCCTCCTAAACCCCTTGCAGGTCTTTGACGGTTCAGTTCCTATATTCGAAACACTGATTTTAAGCAATTTGTTTAACTGTTCATGCCAATTTACTTCTATTCAAAATGTGTATGTGGGTCATAGGTGGGATGACATGTGAATCATAATGTTGGGTGACATGTGGGTCATAGGTGGGATGACATGTGGATCATAATGTTGGGTGGCATGTGGGTCATAGGTGGGATGACATGTGGATCATAATGTTGGGTGGCATGTGGGTCATAGGTGGGATGACATGTGGATCATAATGTTGGGTGGCATGTGGGTCATAGGTGGGATGACATGTGGATCATAATGTTGGGTGGCATGTGGGTCATAGGTGGGATGACATGTGGATCATAATGTTGGGTGGCATGTGGGTCATAGGTGGGATGACATGTGGATCATAATGTTGGGTGGCATGTGGGTCATAGGTTGGATGACATGTGGATCATAATGTTGGGTGGCATGTGGGTCATAGGAGGGATGACATGTGGATCATAATGTTGGGTGGCATTTGGGTCATAGGTGGGATGACATGTGGATCATAATGTTGGGTGGCATGTGGGTCATAGGTGGGATGACATGTGGATCATAATGTTGGGTGGCATGTGGGTCATTGGTGGGATGACATGTGGATCATAATGTTGGGTGGCATGTGGGTCATAGGTGGGGTGACATGTGGATCATAATGTTGGGTGGCATGTGGGTCATAGGTGGGATGACATGTGGATCATAATGTTGGGTGGCATGTGGGTCGTAGGTGGGATGACATGTGGATCATAATGTTGGGTGGCATGTGGGTCATAGGTGGGATGACATGTGGATCATATTGTTGGGTGGCGTGTGGGTCATAGGTGGAATGACATGTGGATCATATTGTTGGGTGGCGTGTGGGTCATAGGTGGAATGACATGTGGATCATAATGTTGGGTGGCATGTGGGTCATAGGTGGGATGACATGTGGATCATAATGTTGGGTGGCATGTGGGTCATAGGTGGGATGACATGTGGATCATATTGTTGGGTGGCGTGTGGGTCATAGGTGGAATGACATGTGGATCATAATGTTGGGTGGCATGTGGGTCATAGGTGGGATGACATGTGGATCATAATGTTGGGTGGCATGTGGGTCATAGGTGGGATGACATGTGGATCATAATGTTGGGTGGCATGTGGGTCATAGGTGGGATGACATGTGGATCATAATGTTGGGTGGCATGTGGGTCATAGGTGGGATGGCATGTGGATCATAATGTTGGGTGGCATGTGGGTCATAGGTGGGATGACATGTGGATCATAATGTTGGGTGGCATGGGTCATAGGTGGATGACATGTGGATCATAATGTTGGGTGGCATGTGGGTCATAGGTGGGATGACATGTGGATCATAATGTTGGGTGGCATGTGGGTCATAGGTGGGATGACATGTGGATCATAATGTTGGGTGGCATGTGGTTCGTAGGTGGGATGACATGTGGATCATAATTTTGGGTGGCATGTGGGTCATAGGTGGGATGACATGTGGATCACAATGTTGGGTGGCATGTGGGTCATAGGTGGGATGACATGTGGATCATAATGTTGGGTGGCATGTGGGTCATAGGTGGGATGACATGTGGATCACAATGTTGGGTGGCATGTGGGTCATAGGTGGGATGACATGTGGATCATAATGTTGGTTGGCATGTGGGTCATAGGTGGGATGACATGTGGATCATAATGTTGGGTGGCATGTGGGTCATAGGTGGGATGACATGTGGATTATAATGTTGGGTGGCATGTGGGTCATAGGTGGGATGACATGTGGATCATAATGTTGGCTTGGCATGTGGGTCATAGGTGGGATGACATGTGGATCATAATGTTGGGTGGCATTTGGGTCATTGGTGGGATGACATGTGGATCACAATGTTGGGTGGCATGTGGGTCATAGGTGGGATGACATGTGGATCATAATGTTGGTTGGCATGTGGGTCATATGTGGGATGACATGTGGATCATAATGTTGGGTGGCATGTGGGTCATAGGTGGGATGACATGTGGATTATAATGTTGGGTGGCATGTGGGTCATAGGTGGGATGACATGTGGATCATAATGTTGGGTGGCATGTGGGTCATATGTGGGATGACATGTGGATCATAATGTTGGGTGGCATGTGGGTCATAGGTGGGATGACATGTGGATCATAATGTTGGGTGGCATGTGGGTCATAGGTGGAATGACATGTGGATCATAATGTTGGGTGGCATGTGGTTCATAGGTGGGATGACATGTGGATCATTATGTTGGGTGGCATGTAAGTCATAGGTGGGATGACATGTGGACCATACTGTTGGGTGGCATGTGGGTCATAGGTGGGGTGGCATGATAATGGGTAGAGGGTTGGATTGCGCATACGAAATATGGTGGAGTATAACGTGAGACAGTGTGGGATGGAATAGTGGGTGTAATAGCAAACGTGTTGGCTCTCGTATCAGTTTGGGGTGGTGTGTGAGCCAAAAGTGGTATGGCTTATGGCGCATAGTATGAAGTAACATATGAGGCATAAGGTGAGATGGATGGCATATGGTACATAGCTTAAAATGCCTGGCACGATAATATGTTGGGCATATATGGTAACTATTGGATAAAGGATGGGATTGGTTAAAAGAGAAAGGGTAGGATATCATATGGAACATGAGGTGGGTTGGCATAACACACGTGGGGTGACATAAACGGGATAGTGCGTGTATGACATGGATGGCATATGGTACATAAGTTAAAATGTCACATGGAGCATGTGGGTCGTATGCTGCGATGGAAAATATTGGATGAAGAAGATGGAATTGAAAATACGACATAAGGTGGGATATCATATGGGACATATAGGGTGGAATGCCATATGGGACAAAGAGTGAAATGTCACATGAGACACAGGGTGGAATGTAAAATGGAGCAGGGTTACATGTACATGGTACTGGGTTTGGCGTACACGTATGCGACATAGCGTGGGTTGTCATGTGGGACATGGTTTGGGATGGGACATGGTGAAATGGGACATAGGGTGTGTTGTCATACGAGACATAGGGTGGTTTGTCATTAGGGGCATAGGGTTGGATGGCATGCGAGACAAAGGGTGGAATGGAACATACTGGACAACGGTGGAAATGCGTATAAGAAAAGGGTTAAGAGTTTGGATGTGGGATAGGGTGGCATGTGTATATAGGGTACGATGACATACAAATAAAGGATTGGTTGCGTGGGAGCATAACATTGCATGGGGGCATAAGATGAGATAAAGAGTTGGAAAACTTGAAATGACATATGGGGCATAGGAGCAATGGAATGTGAGACGTAGGGGTGGCATAGTGTTTTGAACATATGGGTGAAAGGTATTGCATAAGGGTAAGATTGCGTATACGAAATAGCTTGAAATATCATATGTGAATTGGTCGGCATATGGAATAAGGTGATATGCATGGGATAGTGGGTTTGGCATTCACGTATGCGACATAGCGTGGGATATCATATGGGACATAGTTGGGGATGGGGCATATGATAAGATGACATATGTGAATTAGAATGGAATGACATGTAGGACATAGGGTGGGATGGCACGTGGAACATAGAGGACAAAGTGGGATGACATGTGTTGTATGGTGGATATGATTGCATACATGTTTAATACAGAGGGTGGGTTGGAATATGAGTCATGGGTGGAATGGCAAATAAGATATGGATGGGAGGGTATATGAGGCATAATATTGTATGGTATATGAAACATATGGTAGGACAGACTCAAGGGTCGGATGTTAAATGGTACATAGGTTTTAGTGACGTATTGGGCTTAGGGTGCGATGATATGGGTGACGTATTGTGGCAGCGTCGATGGTAGGGGTAGGGGGGAGTGGCAACGACTTAAACAGAAGTTACTGCACAACTCCAAGGAAGTATAATTTCATATTGCTGCCTTTTAAGGAGTTTGAAAAACGCTGTCAAATTGTCAATGACTAACCAATTTTGATGAAACATTTTGTCACTTTCATCAAAATACAAATTTGTGATGTATTTGTGGAATTTTCTTTTGTTAATATTTTTTTAATGGGCGTATTTCAATATATATTCACATCACCCACAATCAAGTTTGAGCAAGATTAGTCTTTCCTATCATTTTCGCGACATATTTAAAGAGGCACTAGACCGAAAAGTGCGGACGTATTTTAATGCCCCCCAATCAAATGCTTATCTAGTACGCAACGGTATAACAATTTTACGGTTAATATGAATATTCAAGTTAACTTAGCCTTCACGTCTGTGGGGTATTGGGGCATGAAGTTTATCGATTTGTTGTGGAGAATATATCTGTGAAATTTGCATAAACGAGCGTCCCCACTTTTCGGTTTGGTGTTCCCTTAATTGAAAGGAAACAGTTGTTTGGTTGGTTAAGAAAAAGTTACAAGTCGTGTGACTAAAGTCGTGTAACTTTAAAATGGTGTGACTAAAGTCGTGTAACTTTAAAATGGTGTGGTTTTAGGTCGTTTGGCTATAAGTCGTGTGCCTATGAGTCGTGTGGCTCTGAGTCGTGTGGCTCTGAGTCGTGTGGCTCTGAGTCGTGTGGCTCTGAGTCGTGTGGCTCTGAGTCGTGTGGCTCTGAGTCGTGTGGCTCTGAGTCGTGTGGCTCTGAGTCGTGTGGCTCTGAGTCGCGTGTCTCTGAGTCTCGTGTCTCTGAGTCGCGTGTCTCTGAGTCGCGTGTCTCTGAGTCGCGTGTCTCTGAGTCGCGTGTCTGTGAGTCGCGTGTCTCTGAGTCGCGTGGCTCTTGAGTCGCGTGGCTCTGAGTCGCGTGGCTCTGTGTCGCGTGGCTCTGTGTCGTGGCTCTGAGTCGCGTGGGGCTCTGAGTCGCGTGGCTCTGTGTCGCGTGGGCTCTGAGTCGCTGTGGCTCTGAGTCGCGTGGCTCTGAGTCGCGTGGCTCTGAGTCGCGTGGCTCTGAGTCGCGGGCTCTGAGTCGCGTGGGCTCTGAGTCGCGTGGCTCTGAGTCGCGTGGCTCTGAGTCGCGTGGCTCTGAGTCGCTGTGGCTCTGAGTCGCTGTGGCTCTGAGTCGGCGTGGCTCTGAGTCGCGTGTCTCTGAGTCGCGTGTCTCTGAGTCGGCGTGTCTCTGAGTCGGCGTGTCTGTGAGTCGCGTGTCTGTGAGTCGCGTGTCTGTGAGTCGCGTGTCTCTGAGTCGCGTGGCTCTGAGTCGCGGGCTCTGAGTCGTGTGGCTCTGAGTCGCTGCGTGGCTCTGTGTCGCGTGGCTCTGAGTCGCGTGGCTCTGAGTCGCGTGGCTCTGAGTCGGCGTGGCTCTGAGTCGCGGGCTCTGAGTCGCGTGGCTCTGAGTCGCGTGGCTCTGAGTCGCGTGGCTCTGAGTCGCGTGGCTCTGAGTCGCGTGGCTCTGAGTCGCGTGGCTCTGAGTCGCGTGGCTCTGAGTCGCTGCGTGGCTCTGAGTCGCGTGGCTCTGAGTCGCGTGGCTCTGAGTCGGCGTGGCTCTGAGTCGCGTGGCTCTGAGTCGCGTGGCTCCTGCGCGCCCTCCATGGACCCTGCGCGCCCTCCATGGACCCTGCGCGCCCTCCATGGACCCTGCGCGCCTCCATGGACCCTGGCGCCCTCCATGGACCGTGCGCGCCCTCCATGGACCCTGCGCGCCCTCCATGGACCCTGCGCGCCCTCCATGGACCCTGCGCGCCCTCCATGGACCCTGCGCCCCTCCATGGACCCTGCGCGCCCTCCATGGACCCTGCGCGCCTCCATGGACCCTGCGCGCCCTCCATGGACCCTGCGCGCCCTCCATGGACCCTGCGCGCCTCCATGGACCCTGCGCGCCCTCCATGGACCCTGCGCGCCCTCCATGGACCCTGCGCGCCCTCCATGGACCCTGCGCGCCCTCCATGGACCCTGCGCGCCCTCCATGGACCCTGCGCGCCCTCCATGGACCCTGCGCGCCCTCCATGGACCCTGCGCGCCCTCCATGGACCCTGCGCGCCCTCCATGGACCCTGCGCGCCCTCCATGGACCCTGCGCGCCCTCCATGGACCCTGCGCGCCTCCAGGACCCTGCGCGCCCTCCAGGACCCTGCGCGCCCTCCAGGACCCGGCGCGCCCTCCAAGAACCGGGCGCGCTCCCCCAAGGACCGGGCGCGCCCTCCAAGGATCCTGCGCGCGCTTTACAGACCCTGCGCGCGCTTTACAGACCCTGCGCGCGCTTTACAGATCCTGCGCGCGCTTTACAGACCCTGCGCGCGCTTTACAGACCCTGCGCGCTTTGCACAGACCCTGCGCGCGCTTTACAGACCCTGCGCGCGCTTTACAGACCCTGCGCGCGCTTTACAGACCCTGCGCGCGCTTTACAGACCCTGCGCGCGCTTTACAGACCCTGCGCGCGCTTTACAGACCCTGCGCGCGCTTTACAGACCCTGCGCGCGCTTTACAGACCCTGCGCGCGCTTTACAGACCCCTGCGCGCGCTTTACAGACCCTGCGCGCGCTTTACAGACCCTGCGCGCGCTTTACAGACCCTGCGCGCGCTTTACAGACCCTGCGCGCGCTTTACAGACCCTGCGCGCGCTTTACAGACCCTGCGCGCGCTTTACAGACCCTGCGCGCGCTTTACAGACCCTGCGCGCTTTACAGACCCTGCGCGCGCTTTACAGACCCTGCGCGCTTTACAGACCCTGCGCGCGCTTTAAGTCTCTGCACGACCCTCCCCGCGCTCTTCTTCCCACGCTTTTTTTCCCACGCTCTTCTTCCCGCGCTCCCCTCCCCACGCCCCCCCCGTGCTTTTCTACCAGCACCCCGTCCCTGCGCTCCTGTACCAGCTCCCCCCCCGCCTCCCCCTTCCTCCTCCCCGACTCCTTCCACGCTCCCTCCCTGGCTCCCTTCCTGAGCTCCCTTCCTGCGCCCCCCCGCTAATCTTCCCGCCTCCCTTTCCGCGCTCCTTCCCGTGCTTCCCTTCACGCCCACCTTCCCGCGCCCCCCCCCCTCTCCCCTCCCTGCGCTCCCTCCCTGCGCTCCCCTCCTGCGCCCTCCCGGGCGTTCCCCTCTCCGCTACCTTTACCCCCTCCCTCCCGGCTTTCCCCTCCCGCGCTCCCCTTCCTCGTTCACCTCCCACGTTTCCCTCCCCGCGTTTCCCCCCCGCGCTCCCCTCACTGCGCTCCCCACCGCGCTCCCCTCTCCTCGCTCCTCCCCCGTGCTTCTATCCCCGCGTTTCCCTCCCCCGCGCTCCCCTTCCCGCTCCCCTTCCTGCGTTCACCTCCCAACGTTTCCCTACCCCCGCTTCCTCTCCGCGCTTCCTCCCAGCTCCCCCTCACCTCCCCTCTCCTCGCTCCCCTCCCGTGCTTCTATCCCCTCGTTTCCCCCGCACTCCTTCCCGCTCCCCTTCCTGCGCTTTCCTCCCCGCTCCCCTTCCCGCTCCCCTTCCTGGGCGCTACCCTTCCTGCGTTCCCCTCCCTCTTCCCCTCCCCGCGCTACCTCTTCCCGCGCTCCTCCCGTTCACCTCCCCGTGCTTTCCTCCCGCGCCCCCTCCCCCTGTGCTCCCCTCCCCCCTCCCCTCCCCGCGCTCCCTCCCTCCCTTCCCTCCCGGGTTCCCCCCCGCGCTTCTTTTCCGCGCTCCCTTCCCGCTCCCCCTTCCCGCTTTCCTCCCGCGCTCCCTCCTTGCCAGTTGGACCCCTGCGCTTCCCTCCCCGCTCCCCTCCCGCTCCCCTCCCTCCCCGCGCCCCCCTCCCCCGCCCCCCCCGCCTCCCCCGCCTCCCGAGCTCCCTTTCCGCTACCCTTCCTCGTTCCCCTCCCTGCCTTCCCCCCCGCGCTACCTCTTCCTGCGCTCCCCTCCCGCTCACCACCCCGCGTTCCCCTCCCGCGCTCACCTCCCGCGTTCCCCCCCGCTTTCCTCCCGCGCTCCCCTCCCCAAGCCCCCCCGCGCTCCCCTCCCGCGCCCCCTCCCCTCGCTTCCCTCCCCGCTTCCCTCCCGCGTTCCCCTTTTTTTGCGCTCCTTTCCAAGCTCCCTTCCCAAGGCTCCCCCTTCCAGCTTTTCTCCCGCGCTCCTCCTTGCCAGTTGGACCCCTGCGCTCCCCTCCCGCGCTCCCCCGCGCTCCCCTCCCGCTCCCTCTCCGGCGCTCCCCTCCCGCGCTCCCCTCCCCGCGCTCCCTCCCGCTCCCCTACCCGCTCCCCCTCCCCGCGCTCCCCTCCCGGCGCTCCCCTCCCGCGCTCCTCCCGCACTCCCTTCACTGCGCCCCCTCCCTGCGCTCCCCTCCCCGCGCTCCCCTCCCGCGCTACCCCTTGCGCTCCCCTCCCCACGCTCCCTCCCGCCCAGTCGGACCCGCTCCCCCTTCCCCGCCAGTCGGACCGCTCCCCTCCCCGCCAGTCGGACCCGCTCCCCTCCCGCCAGTCGGACCCGCCAGTCGGACCCGCCAGTCGGACCGCCAGTCGGACCCGCCAGTCGGACCCGCCAGTCGGACCCGCCAGTCGGACCCGCCAGTCGGACCCGCCAGTCGGACCCGCCAGTCGGACCCGCCAGTCGGACCCGCCAGTCGGACCCGCCAGTCGGACCCGCCAGTCGGACCCGCCAGTCGGACCCGCCAGTCGGACCCGCCAGTCGGACCCGCCAGTCGGACCCGCCAGTCGGACCCGCCAGTCGGACCCGCCAGTCGGACCCGCCAGTCGGGCCCGCCAGTCGGGCCCGCCAGTCGGGCCCGCCAGTCGGGCCCGCCAGTCGGGCCCGCCAGTCGGGCCCGCCAGTCGGACCCGCCAGTCGGGCCCGCCAGTCGGACCCGCCACTGGCGGCCTCCACTGGCGGCCTCCACTGGCGGCCTCCAGTCGCGGCCTCCAGTCGCGGCCGGCAGTGGCGGCGGCAGTGGCAACTGACAGTCGCAAACTCAAGTCGCAACCTCAAGTCGCAACAGGCGCCGCCAGTCGGACCCGCCAGTCGGAGCCGCCAGTCGGAGCCGCCAGTCGGAGCCGCCAGTCGGACCCGCCAGTCGGAGCCGCCAGTCGGACCGGCCTGTCGGACCCGCCAGTCGGACCCGCCAGTCGGACCCGCCAGTCGGACCCGCCAGTCGGACCCGCCAGTCGGACCCGCCAGTCGGACCCGCCAGTCGGACCCGCCAGTCGGACCCGCCAGTCGGACCCGCCAGTCGGACCCGCCAGTCGGACCCGCCAGTCGGACCCGCCAGTCGGACCCGCCCGTCCGGACCCGCCAGTCGGACCGCCAGTCGGACATGCCTGTCGGACTTGCCATTCTGACCCGCCAGTTGGACCCGTTAGTTGGACCCGTTAGTCTGACCCGCCAGTCGGACCCGCCAGTCAGAGCCGCCAGTCGGAGCGCCGCCAGTCGGGGCCTCCACTTGCGGCCTCCACTTGCGGCCTCCAGTCACGGCTGCCAGTGGCGGCCGGCAGTGGCGGCCGGCAATAGCGGCCGGCAGTCGCAATTGGCAGTCGCAACCGGCAGTCGCAAACAACAGTCGCAACTGACAGTCGCAAACTCAAGTCGCAACCTCAAGTCGTAACCTCCAGTCGCAACCTCAAGTCGCAACCTCAAGTCGCAACCTCAAGTCGCAACCTCAAGTCGCAACCTCAAGTCGCAACAGGCGCCGCCAGTCGAGTCGCAACCGGCAGTCGCAAACAACAGTCGCAACTGACAGTCGCAAACTCAAGTCGCAACCTCAAGTCGCAACCTCAAGTCGCAACCTCAAGTCGCAACCTCAAGTCGCAACAGGCGCCGCCAGTCGGACCCGCCAGTCGGACCCGCCAGTCGGACCCGCCAGTCGGAGCCGCCAGTCGGAGCCGCCAGTCGGACCCGCCAGTCGGAGCGCAGCCAGTCTCCAGTCGCGGCCTCCAGTGGCGGCCGCCACTGGTGCTTGGCAGTGGCGCCTGGCAGTGGCGGCCGGCAGTGGCGGCCAGCAGTGGCGGCCGGCAGTCGCATTGGCAGTCGCAACCGCAGTTGCAAACGGCAGTCCAAACGAGTCGCAACCGACAGTCGCAAACTCAAGTCGCAACAGGCGCCGCCAGTCGGAGCCTCCAGTCGCGGCATACAGTTGCGGTCGCCAGTCGCGGTTGCCAGTGGGGCCTGGCAGTGGCGGCCGGCAGTGGTGGCCAGCAGTGGCGGCCGGCAGTGGCGGCCAGCAGTGGCGGCCGGCAGTGGCGGCTGGCAGTTGCAACCGGCAGTCGCAACCGGCAGTTGCAAACGACAGTCGCAACCTCAAGTCGCAAACTCAAGTCGCAACAGGCGCCGCCAGTCGGAGCCTGCAGCCACGGCCTGCAGTCGCGGTCGCCAGTCGCGGCCGCCAGTGGCGCCTTGCAGTGGCGGCCGGCAGTGGCGGCCAGCAGTGGCGGCTGGCAGTGGCGGCCGGCAGTGGCGGTTGGCAGTCGCATTTGGCAGTTGCAACCGGCAGTCGCAAACGGCAGTCGCAAACATCAGTCACAACCGACAGTCGCAAACTCAAGTCGCAACCTCAAGGAGCAAATTCAAGTCGCAACCTCAAGGAGCAAACTCAAGTCGCAACCTAAAGGAGTTTTCCCATGTTTTTTTGTAAAATTTTATTTGAAAAAGCATACTTTTAGATCCATTTTGGTACAAAAATCAAGTAGATCAAGTAGATCGTATTCCATTCAGGAGATACGGAATGTTAAAGATTTCCTAATTGCATTTTAAATTTTTTTGTAAAGTATGAATATCTTTTTCGGTCCTTCCCTCAAATATTTTGAATGGGAGAATCTGGCTACAATGAACAGGAATTGAAACAACTTTGCATTCATTTAAAATTTCCAAATTTTGAAATTCAAGGTTTTTTAAGATCTTTTGGTAAATATAATTTGTTTACCTGTGTATACCTTAAAATAAACTGATCATTAAAGACAAGCTATGCCATCATAGCCTCCATACGAAATAGCATCCCTACCCATAAGATATCCCATCCTATGTCCCATATATAATCCGAACCTCCATCCCACCTTATGCCATAAGCCATCCTATGTCCATATGGTTATTCTGTTTTAGACATGTCCGCCATCACACCCACTATTCCATCCCACCCAGTCCCATATGCCAATTCATTCTATGTCCTATCAGGGACCTGCTATTTAGGTCCCTGGTCCTATGATACCCCTGCCTATATCTTAATATTTGTACGCAATCCCATAAATGTTCAATATCTTCCATCCCACCCTATTTCCCATTTAGTAGTTTAGCCCATGTTGCATACACCATCGATGCAGCCACAATACGCCACCCGTGTCATCGCACCCTATGCCCCATACGTCACTAAAGCCCATGTGCCATATGACATCCGACCCGGTATGTCCCACCTTACAATATACAATATTGTATACCCTCCCATCCATGTCCCATATGCCATTCCACCCATGACTCGTATTACAACCCATCCTCTGTATTATGCATGTTCGCGATATCCACCATCTCACACATGTCATCCCACTATGTTCCCTATGTTCCACGTACCATCCCACCATATGTCATAGATGTTATCCCATTCTATTTCGCATATGCTATCTCATAATATGTCCCATACCAAACTATGTCCCATATGACATACCACTGTATGTCGCATACGTGTATGCCAAATCCACTATCCTATGCATATCACCTAATTCCATATGTCAATCCACCCAATATCACATTTAATATTTCAAACTAGGCCTATTCTTTATACGCAATATCACCCTTTTGCAATACCTTCCATTCATATGTCCCAAACACTATGTCACACATTCCATCGCACCCTATGCCCCACACGCCATTCCAACTATGTACCACCCAGCTCTTTATCTCATCTTATGCCCATATACTATCCAGTGTTATACTTTCACACAACCCATCCTTTGTTTGTACGCCATCGCTCCCTCTGTATATATATATATATATATATATATATATATATATATATATATATATATATATATACTACATGCCACCCTATCCCAAATTCAATGTCCAAAATGGTATCTAACTCTTTCTTATACGCAATCCCACCTTTATCAAGTATGTTCCATCCCACCCTTTTTGTCTCACATACCATTATATTCTATGTCCCGCATACCATCCCCACCATATGCCCCTAATACACCCTATGTCCCATATGACAACACACTCCTATGTCCCATCCCAACACATGCCCCATACACGCTATGTCGCATTAGTGTACGCCAAACTCAATATCAAGTCCCATATGATATACCACCCGATGTCGTATAATCAATTCCACCCTTGATCCAATATTTTCCATCGCAGCATACAACCCACATGCTCCATGTAAAATTTTAGGTTATGTGCCATATGCCATCCATGTCGTACGCGCACTATCCCCTTTATGCCACCCCACGTCTCTTATGCCAACCCACCTCATGTTCCACATGATATCCCACCCTTTATCTTTTAATCCCATCCTCTATCTAATATTTCTTATCTGCCATTTATGCTCAACATACATGTCCCACATGCCAGTATGCTTCACCACTTCACATGGCATTTCAACCTATGCACTGTATGCCATCCATCTCACCTTATGCCTTATATGCTATTCCATGCTATGCGTCATAAGTCATACCACCCTTGTCCCATACGCCACCCCAAATTATGTCCCATATGACAGCAAACTTTATGTCGTATACACGTTCGCCATTATACCCACAATACCATTCCACCCTGTCCCACGTTATAATCGACCATTTTTCGTATAGCAATCCAACCCTCTATCCATTATCATGCATCCCCCACTTCTATTATTTCTTATTTCCCATCTCAGTCCATTTCACATTCATCATCGACGCAGTCACCATACGTGACACATGTCGTCGCTTCCTATGCGCGTATACGTGATTCAAATTCATGTAACACCCAACCCACCTTATGCCCCATATGCCATACAATTACTGTGCCTTGCATTCCATCTCATCGATTTCCCATATGCCATACAATATTGTGCATCACATTCCATCTCATCCATTTCCCATATGCCATACAATACTGTGCCTCACATTCCATCCCATCCATTTCCCATATGCCATGCAAAACTTGCCTCGCATTCCATCTCATCCATTTCCCATATGCCATACAATACTGTGCATCACATTCCATCTTATCCATTTCCCATATGCCATACAATACTGTGCCTCACAATCCATCTCATCCATTTCCCATATGCCATACAATACTGTACCTCACATTCCATCCCATCCATTTCCCAAATGCCATTTAATACTTGCCTCGCATTCCATCTCATCCATTTCCCATATGTCATACAATATTGTGCATCACATTCCATCTCATCCATTTCCCATATGCCATACAATACTGTGCCTCACATTCCATCCCATCCATTTCCCATATGCCATGCAATACTTGCCTCGCATTCCATCTCATCCACTTCCCATATGCCATACAATACTGTGCCTCGCATTCCATCCCATCCATTTTCCATACAATGCGGTGCCTCAGAACCCACCCTGTTTTCTACATGTTCGCCATCATATCCACCATCTCACACATGCCATCCCACTTCGTCCCATATACCAACTCACGCGATGTCCCATATGACAACACACTCGTATGTCCCATCCCAACACATGCCCCATATACGCTATGTCGCATAAGTGTACGCCAAACTCATTATCATATACATATCACTGTTCCAAATGACATTCCACAATGTGGCATTTCACCCTTGTCCCATCATATGACATTCCACATTATATGTCCCATATGATATACAACCCGATGTCGTATAATCAATTCCACCCTTCATCCAATATTTCCTTTATACGCAATCCCACTCTTCACCTGTCATCCCAATCAATTCCCATATGACGTCCCACCCTATGCCCCATATCCCATTCCATCTTATGAACCATATAGACCACCCAACTCTCCCTCCCATCACGTGTCCAATGTGATGTATCATGTGTGCCATCACATTATATGTACCATATGCCATTCTACCGTATGCCCCACATTTTATCTCACCTAATTTCTTATACACAAACCCACCCTTTGTCCAATACCGTCCCCCCGAACTGTGTCCATATGCCATCCCATCTATGACGCACATACCATCCCATCTATGACCTACGTGTCATCTCAGCTACGCCTCATATGCCATTCCGCCTATTACCCACATGCCATCTCAGCTACGTCCCATATGCCATTCCACCTATGACCCACATACCACCTACCTATGACCGGGTGCCATCTTACCTATGACCCATATGCCACCCCACATATGACCCACATGCCATCCCACCTATGATCCACATGCCACTCCACCTATGATATACACATGCCATCCCAGCTATGATCCGCATGTCACCCCACCTGTGATCCACATGCCATCCCACCATCTATGACCTGATGACCGACATGTCATTGCATTCTACATTCCATATTAAAGAGGCTACAAAGATTTTCAACAGCAAAAATACTAATGATAAAAACTATGAATAATAGCATGTTGGATCTTAGCATGTGTTATAGAACAAATACCTGATTTAGATGTGTATATGAACAGATAGAGATGTTTGTTCACCATAAAGATCCCTAAATGCTGAACAGAATGTCTTTTAATTAAGTCAAAAGCACCCGTAGTTTCCGATGCATGGCCAATTAAAATATATGCAAAAATAAAATATAATTAAGATATATGCAAAATTTTGATGTATATAAGAATGCTGAATATCTTTAAAGTTATGCTTTCTCTCCAAAATGTCAGTCACTGAAAATCAAGACTATTTTCTCCTGCTAAAATTTAATAGAGGTATAATGGAGATTTAAAACGTTGTTGGAGGATTAAAAAACAGTAGGTTAACTTGATACTATGTCTCAATTTCTATCGATTTGCATAATTTATTATAAGGTTTGGTTTGGTTTGTTGATGCTTAACGGCACCGCGACAGTCAGAGTCAAATGTGCCAAGAGGGTGTAAATAAATAATGGTGTAAGAGTAAGGATAGTGAGGAGATGTAAGGGAGATAAAGGGGAAAAGCTGAATATGGGAGAAAAAATTAGGTGAAAACAAAAAGTTGTGTATAAGGTTAGGTGTAGAAGGGGAGGAGGTTATATGTGGTGGAAGAGGTTGTTGTTGCGGAGGAAGTTGATGATGTTTGAGGAAGAATTGTTTTCTAATCGGTCGGAGATTGAAGAGAGTGAGGAGAGAAGAGATCTGGAGTTCTGGTAGAGGGGACAGCTTAAGAATATATGCTTGATGGAGAGATCGATGTTGCAAGTGGGGCAGAGAGGGGCAGGGGAGCCGAATAAGAGAACTTATCATAATAAGGTCTGAAAATTAAAAATGCAGCAGTAAAATGGTCACTTTTTTAACCGAATATGCTACTTTTTTTGGTTATTTTCATAGTTGATGTTGTTGTTATATGACTTCTGTCCATAGATCTTTAATCAAAACTTGTTTTTTTGTGGGTAGGTAGAGGCTGAGAAACAGTCATAGACTTATTCGAAGGGCTCACTTCTTTAAGATTGTTGATTTTAAATTTAATTTGATGCATGTTCCCATAATGCACCCTACTTCCCATATACTTTTACTGTGTGTATATAGACAGGACTTAGTTCAGTTGTCAAGCAAGTTTATTTTACATGAAAGAGGAAGTGAAGAGAAACAAAATTTTGAAGAAACTACTTCAATATCTTATTCGGTTAAGAAGATAAAAAAGTTTAAGGCTCTGTTTTATCTATGTAGAAATGAATGGTGTTGTAAGTTTACTACAGAGGGTTTGTCCGTGCTCGTTCCTCGTTCATTTGTGCTTGTATTTCTTTGTTGTGAATTTGTAGCACGGCATGCAGCTGTGGAGCCGTCATTAAACTAAGTTTCGTTTTATAGAAGGTTGGGGTCCTTATCCTCACATTATCAACAATTGTTAATGTGCTTTAAAGAAAATTGATTGAAGGTTTTTACTATTTGAATTATTTTTCCTCAAACTTTGTTCAGGTGTTAAATTATAACTA
Organism: Chiridota heheva; assembly: GCA_020152595.1. Taxonomy (NCBI): domain Eukaryota; kingdom Metazoa; phylum Echinodermata; class Holothuroidea; order Apodida; family Chiridotidae; genus Chiridota; species Chiridota heheva. The sequence goes on along the minus strand of JAIGNY010003632.1, from coordinate 225,647 downwards.
CCCTTTCAAGATTCTGTTTTACTACTTTCCTTACATATACAATGGTTTCTAAGCCACAAAATCGCATGACAAATTATGATAGAATACATAAAGACTTTGAGGAATCTGAGGCTGTGATGTCACAGCAAGTCTGATATCAGTCGTTTCTAATAATACCAAACTTTAAATTGACAAATTTCCTTAACGGAATCAGATTTTTGAATGCTTTCTTCACCATTTTTCCTTCAAAGGCTTCTTTTATATATATATATATATAAAAAATAAAAATAAAACTAGGACTGTCGGAAGGACAGTATGCTTGACTATTCAAAGCTTGTGTAGAGAATGGGCTTATAGAGGGAAGTATATACAGAAATAGGGTAGCAGGGCAGATGATTTTAAATTACTTGAGCTTTGAAAGATGCACTTATATTTTCATTTGCACTACAAGCTTCAAAATATTTCAAGGTATTTTAAGATATTCCAAGATATTTTAAGACAAAGAAATTAAACTAACTAAGAAAACATGTAAAACCTAGCAGTCTTTATAACTACAACACCTCTTTGAGTTCTATCAATTGAATAACTAAGAAAGAAGAGGCCCTGACTTGTCAATGAAAGAATGCCATCCAACCCCCTTTCCAACCTGCACCCTCCTTAAGCCCCTACACATTCCCAGAATTACATCTTGGATTGTAATACAACTTCCAAATTAAGAAAATATGTGTGTCAAGCAAAGTCAAGCAGCATAAAAAATGTACAATAACATTAAAGCAAAATTATGCGAAACAATATTGCTAAAGGTATGACAAACTAGACATTGGAAACGATACAAATCCCCTCACCGCTATAATAATGCATATTCCAGACTGTCCCACATTTCATCCCAACCTGTCCCAAATGTCATCCCACGTCTATACTCCATGCAATCACACCTGAAAACCAGATACTGTATGTCATTCCACCACTTACAAGACCCATATGCCATCACAACTAAAATCCAGATGACATCCCACCACATGTCATTCCGCCCTGTCCCACATGCCGACCCACCCTGTTCCACATGCCAACCCACCCTGATCCACATGCCAACTCATCCTGTTCCACATGCCAACCCACCCTGTTCTACATGCCAATCCACCATGTCTAACATGCCAACATATCATGACCAACATCCCACCGCACCCTGCCATAACATACAATTCCACCCTGTCCCACATGACCTCATCTTAATTTATTCTGCTAATTCATCAGCATGTCATCTTCTACCCCACATTTTGTTTATTGTTTACATTTCCCAAACCCCTAATTGAACATTCTTTAGAAGCGAGGACACTTTTATTTGCTTCTTTGTTCATGAGAAGACAAACATTTTGATTTCTATTCATGTCAGGAATGTCAATATCATAACAAAACTAGAAATGTGAAGTTAGTAAGCCATAAGCCATATATTTTTGATCTCCGGTCAAACATATTGCAGCAAATGCACACTATACCTCACCAATAAGTGTAAACAATGCTCTTCACATATACTGTATGATCATTTGTTTAAGCAAAATCATTATACCCACTTTAATTCAAGAGATACAACATTTACACATATTTTCATTGCTATGCAAATAGGCTAATTATTATGCACACACAATCCCCCAATTATGCCCAAATGAATAGTACCAATGCCCTCTACCACTGAACCAAATAGCAAGTTATTATCTCAGGTTAAAATGTTTGTACCCAAGTCTATTGTTATGTAAATAACCTAATTAGTATGCACACTATACCTCACCATTGAGTGTAGACAATGCTCTTCACATATATGATCATTTGTGTAAAACAAATCTACACTCCCACTTTAATTTAAGAGATATCATAGATACAAATATTGTTATTGTTATGCAAATAAGTCAATTAGTATGCACACGCAACCCTCAATCATGCTTATTTGAACAGTACCCATGTCATTAACCCATGTGCCACGTTACATGAATGTACACCATTCATAACTTAAGTTATATGCTAATGAATGTTAAACATTTTGTACGAAAGTCTATTGATATGCAAATAACCTAATTAATATGCACATACAACCTTAAATTATGCTTATTTGAACAGTACTCATGTCCTCTACCCATGTGCCACGTTACATGAATGTACACCATTCATAACTTAAGTTATGCGCTCATAAATGTTAAACATTTTGTACGAAAATCTATTGTTATGCAAAAAACCTAATTAAACGCACATTTTACCTCAGCATTAAGTGTAGACAACGCTCTTCACATATTTGCTCATTTGTGCAAACAAAATCCCCACATTTACTTTAATTTAAGAGATATCACAGATACAAATATTTTCATTGTTATGCAAATAAGCTAATTAGTATGCCCACAACCCCTAACCATGCTCACTTGAACAGTTCCCCTATGCCAAGTTACATGAATGTACACCATTCATAACATCAGTTATGGAAACTTTAACCAAAAACTTTCAACAAAACTTTAATTTGATAAAAATCTTCATTGTTATGCAAATAAGCTAATTAGTATGCACACACAACCCCAAATTATGTTCATTTGAACAGTACCCATGTTCTGTATCCCTGTAACAAGTACCAAGTTATTATCTAAGGTTAAATATTTTATGCGAAAGTCTATTGTTATGCAAACAACCTAATCAACATGCACATTGCATCAAGTTACCATTAAGTGTAGACAATGCTCTTCACATATATGGTCATTGGTGCAGACAAAATCCCCACTCTCACTTTAATTAAAGATTTATCATAGATACAAATAGTTTCATTGTTATGCAAATAAGCTAATTAGTATGCACACACAACCCCCAATCATGCTTATTTGAACAGTACCCATGTCCTCTACCCTATGCCTAGTCACATGAATGTACACCATTCATAAGTTATGAAAACTTTAACAAAAAACTTCTGACCAAAAACTTTAACCAAATCATAAAAACATTTTCATTGTTATGCAAATAAGCTAATTAGTATGCATACACAACCCTCCAATTATGCTCATTTGATCAGTACCCATGTTGTCTACTCATATGCCAAGTAACATGAATGTACACCATTTATAACTTAAGTTATGAAAACTTTAACCAAAACTTTACCGGACGCCCACGCCGGCGCAGGAGGTAGTAGAATAGCTCTACTATTCTTCAAATCAAACTAAAAATGACTGGTGTAATAAGTGAACTATATAATGTTGGCACTCTCTTCCTCACATTGCCAACAATTGTTAAGGTATTTTGAAGAAATTTATTTTTGCTCAAACTTTCTTCAGGTGGTAAATTATAGTACTAAATTCTGTATACTTTTCTAACATATCCAATGGTTTTTAGAAAAATAACACTGAGGCCTACATATTTTTCAAATTTCTTTTATAAAAACCATTGATAAACATAATAAATCATTATTTCCTAGATCATGCTATTATATGTATATATAAAAGAATAAAAAAAGGCATTACCTTTCCAAAGAAATTGATTTTCCCAGCCTGGTTGCCCTGCAGACTGTCTCCGAAGAACCATGATCATCCAAAATAAAAAATATTTAAAAATTCTCGCGTCCTTTCTATATAAAATTCATTTCCTGCATGTATTGACATTGCCCCAGCCTGACTGCATGCAGCTAAGCTGTCTCCGATCGTGCCATGAACAAATCCGGATAACAAATAATCCAAATTTCGCGTCTTTTTGCTTTTAAACTCACTTTGCTGCATTCATTGACATTGTCCCGCCTAACAGACAGGCAAAACGTCTCTGAAAAAATGGAAGAAGTTAAAAATCACAGGTGTTAAATCTCTAATTTAAGGTTAAAATCAGAAAAAATGATAGAGAGTATGGGTAATTTAAGTTAAAATCAGTGTTAATTCGCTTTATGGCGAATATGTTAAATCAGTTGATGAAAAAACATGGGTAATTCAAGGTTAAAATCAGTGTTTTAAATAACTTGATGAGAGTATGGGTAATTCAAATCAGTGTTAAAATCAGTGTTTATGGGTAAATTAAAATCAGTGTTAATTCGCTTTATGGCGAATATGGGTAATTTAAGGTTAAAATCAGTGTTAAATAGCTTGATGAAAAACATGGGTAATTCAAGGTTAAAATCAGTGTTTTAAATAGCTTGATGAGAGTATGGGTAATTTAAGGTTACAATCAGTGTTAAATCGCTTGATGGAGAATATGGGTAATTTAAGGTTAAAGTCAGTGTTAAATCGCTTTATGGAGAATATGGGTAATTTAAGGTTAAAATCAGTGTTACTTCGCTTGATGAGAATATGGGTAATCTAAGGTTAAAATCAGTGTTAAATCGCTTGATGGAGAATATGGGTAATTTAAGGTTAAAGTCAGTGTTAAATCGCTTTATGGAGAATATGGGTAATTTAAGGTTAAAATCAGTGTTAAATAGTTTGATGGAGAATATGGGTAATTTAAGGTTACAATCAGTGTTAAATCGCTTGATGGCGAATATGGGTAATTTAAGGTTAAAATCAGTGTTAAATAGCTTGATGGAGAATATGGGTAATTTATGTAAGTTAAAATCACCGTGTTAAATCGCTTTATGGAGAATATGGGTTTTCAGTTTGATCTGATCGACAGTGTATAGGTCTAAGGCAAAAAGTATGCGACTTTGTACAAAACTGCATCGGTAAATTTAACGGATGTTGTCCTTGTAGCACAAACTTTCTAGAGGGCAAAATATGAGAAACATGGGTATGGTAGACCTGAGTGAGGGTGGAAGGGGGCGAGCAAAATGCCTTATGGTACCCATGTTATGCATATACCTTACGTGTATAAATTCACAATCGGCTAAAAATCTAGGGTATTTCCTCCCCTCCCCTCCGCTAGCTACGGCTCTGCCTTATAGCCTACTATAATCTTGTTATTAATTTACGAATTTCAAAATACAATTTGGGAAACAAAAGCTCTGCAACCAGGAAATCAAAGGCTGTATTAGTACAATTAAAGATATTTGTCAATAAACGTTAATTAGGCCTTATACTCAGAATTATGATAACAAAACACATTTCAATTGTATTTCACTTTTTTCAATATATTCCAGGGAAAGCACATGTAAGTCACAATGAATAAACATGGTAACTCATTCTTTCTTAGATTATGATATAATAACAAATTATTTAAGCATTAATTACCTTTTCCGAAGAGGTTGATTTTCCCTCCTAATAGACAGCAAGCTTCAGACGTCTTCAAAGTGCATTGATTAAATCCAGAATAACAAATATTCAAAATTTCCCCGCGTCTCTCCTGCATTCATTGACATTTGACATCTGCATCGTGACCACATGTAACCTTGTTCAATTATATTAAAGGGGTACTACACCGAAAAGTGAGGACACAATTTTCCAGAGACTCACAAATGTTTTTCGATTTTTTTATAGCGCCTCAAAACTTCTCTAACTCAATTATTTATACGAAGTAAAGTTTTCTGAGATTCATAAACAATACAATTTGTTCACTTAGGGAGGTAAAACAGGTGAATGAAGATTTGAAAATTAACCAAAAAGACACCCTGAAATATGAAACTAGTTCACCTTTAACCGTTCTTTTTTTCCCATTTTTTCAAATCTTTTGTCTGAAAGCCCATTTTAAGGATTAAACCAATCGGTCCGCTGCCCACGTTCATTACATCGGATTTGCCATATGTCATACGGTAGCCTGCAAAGTTGGTAGCATCAATATATTCTCATATACCTCAGTGTAAGTGCACACACGCTTACAAGAATTAGTTGCCGTGTATGCACCTTACAATCTTCCGTGATTAATGCTAAATTAATTTGTTGATAGCATATAATGTCAGAAATTCTCCTTAATTACTGACTTAATAGTAGGGGAATGGCAATTTTTTCCATCCCATGTACGGGGGAATGTGGTCCCATTGGAAAAGTGCCTTTAAAGATAAATAAAGTGCCCTTCCAGGCCACTTTATTGTCTACAAACAGAGGAGGACTTTTGCATATGACTTGGGAAAGCACACCCCCTTCTCTCCTCACACACACACCCACACTTTTCAAGAGCTTCCTACCACCCTGACATTTAGCAATACCTTGAGCTTTAATTGGAAGAAAATATGCAGTAGAACGTTCCATCAAGATGAATTAACAATTGACCATTTTACAGCATTTAGCATAGCGTAGCAAGGTTGAATGTCCCACGGCCTTTGATAACCAGTTGTGAACTCATTGGTTACAGACCCACCATTTAAAATTTTAATGCCTTACTTTAATTAATTATGCATGTATTTTGCCCAACAGTCAGACAGTGTTCACCAACACTGTTTTTTCTTCAAAACCTGTTATGTTAAATACCCCCAGGATTTATGACCCTGGAATGCCGGGCAAATACAGTTGGTAGGGACATGGACGCCATCGAATAGTGCCACGGACGAAAGTCAAGAAGGGGTATTTTTATTACGCCCTGTGAGTCATCTGCACTATAGCAAGTTGAGATAAAATAAAATAAAATACTATGCACATTGGCTATATTGGCTATACGCATTGGTTATATACGCATTGGCTATACTCATTGGCCTGTTGGCTATACACATTGGCTATCCGGCTATACGCATTGGCATATGCAGGTGTAAATGGATCAGGCTGTCAGGCATTCAACAGGTCAATCCGTTGGGAAAACTGAAAAGCGATGACACTTGGACTGTGACGAAATATTTATCTGAGAAACACGATTTGGATTATCAAAAGCAGGACCTTAATTCATGTGGGCAGGTGACCCCCCCCCCCCCCACACACACACGCGCACAATTTCCGACATAATTCAAATTTTATTTTAATTTTATTCAAAAATATAACTTATGATGTTTTGAAACACACCGCCTACATAATTTTTTGGAACGACACTTGATACAAAATTAAAGATTTTTGCGGATCCCAAGTTGTAGGTTTTGGTCCAAACTTTAATATGGTTGACCCTCAATTGTAACTTTTGGTCGAAGAATTGAAGATTTGTAGTCCAAACAAAACTGAAGATTTTTGACTTCAAATTTAAGATTTTTGATCACATTCCAAGATCTGTTCTTTGGTTAACGGGACTTGCCACTTAGAGACCACCCAGATCATTCCTTTCCAAAATGGCGGCATGTGTAACGTTATATAATCATAAGTCCCATTAAATGTGGGATCATGTTTACGACATGTACAAAGGCAGGTCAGCTGGCTAGCGTGTCACCTTATCCTTCATACTATGGTATGAATAAAAACAGGAGTTGTGGCAAATACTTGAAGGTGCAGATCTTGAAATGCAAAATTGAACGATTTTTGACCGCAAATTGGAGAATTTTGGTCCAAAATTGAAGGTTGTTTAATCCAAAACTGAGGATTTTTGATATAAATTTAACAATAATTCAGTCGACACGAATAAAAAGTGCCAACATCTATAATTTCTGTTTCATATTTCACTGAATTAAATTGATGGTTTTCATAAAAAAATATATATTGAAAAAAACATGGGTAAGGGGCCTACGGAATTTACTATGCCCCAATAGCTCCCCCCTGCCCCTTATATAGATACGCTACTACCGTTTATAAACAGGTAAGAGCCTGGGAATTTTTCCTGAAAAGGAAGATAATTCGGGCAAAATTGTGGGCTTCATGGGTGAAACTCTGCTCTGAAGATTGCTTGTTTTTGATACTCCAAACTGGCTTAAAATCAAGACAAAGTTTCACAATGTGTACTTGATGAGAAGAAGACAATTTTAAATTCTCATGTTAAAATATACTCGTATATTAGGGTTACCACTTCTAAGTAGGCAGACCAGCAGAGTAGAAATTGGGTACACAGGATATCATGGGTACTTTTCGGTCGACGCATTTCGAAAGCATGTACGACAGCATTATAGCTTTAGGGGCAATCTCCCCACACCTCACTCCTTCCCCCCCAAAATTTCCAACTTTTATCGGTCTGAAAATTTCTGGTGACCCTTGTATTTTTGCTGCCACAAAACTCTTTGATCAAGATATTTAGAACCCAAATTGGGGAGAATACGTTTATCATGAATCCGAAACTTCAATGAGACAGTCTTGAATAATGTGATGATAAGCAAATAAGGGGTCCTTAGAATGGTTCGGGGGTTTTTCATCATTTTCTTGCTGAAAATAAATTAAATTTGATATATTGGTCATGACATTCACACTCGGTCTTCAGCTGATCAGTGACAAGGGTTCAACGGTATAGTTTTTCCCTCGACCACATATTAATGGTGCTCCACCATCGAAATTGGGAAGCTTTTACAGCTTCCACATGTTTGTGTCACTTTGAAAGAATATTGTACCTCTCTAAGTGTGCGCTTTTTTACCTTTACCAAAAAAATGTGTGTGGGTGTGTGTGTGTGCCGCCCGAGCAGTTACCTTATTTCATCATTTTTCGTAGTGCAGGTATCAAAAATCTAATTTCTCATACTGCTGGTCTCAAAAAATTGCATATTTTGTATACAGCAGGTATCAAAAATCACTTATTTTCGTACTGGAGGTATCAAAACCACCTACTTTCGTACTGCAGGTATCACAAATCACTTATTTTCATACTGCAGGTATCGTAATCATAAACTGTCATACTGCAGTTACCAAAACGAATCTCTCATACTGCAATCGAATTTTGAAATTCTGGGCGGCATGTACCTACCACCTTAGTATGGAAGTCCTCCCCGCCCTCTTCCCGGCTCTTGCGTAAAGTCTTACGATTAGAAAAACTCGTCACTCAATCTTTTAATAGTTGTGTACATCCGATTCGAGACCGAGCGGGTTGTTCCGAAGCAAAGAAGTGGAAATCGGTCTCCTTCTACCATGTTAAGGCGGTTCATTGCAAGAAATGTGGTAAGATTGAGTTTCTTTGCCATTAAGTTTACTTTCATTTTGGTAGTAGAATACTGTATTGCTCTAACAACCAAATTCTTCATAAAGTGATTTTATCACAAGGGGACTAGTTCCGCGAAATACGGTACATCACGGTTTCACTATCTGAAAGGGCCGCTGTTATTCTCGAGGTCGGACATCCGGAAATGCACTGAATGCTTTTTGATAATCTGAAGCTTCAGTCAAAGGGAAAACAAACAGTCAGTTATCATTGCAGTCAATGGAAGAAAAACCTATTTTTGTCATTTTTTTTACAAATACTGGACATAATTAATTTTTCATCACAAATGTTGTGTATATACTTTCTAACATATCTGAGTACGATTAATTTTCGCTGACTGGCTGAGGCGACACAAGTTTCATGAAAAATATCCCATTGACTGTAATGATAAACTTTCCCCTCCAACTTGGCAAACCCTACTGAGCCCGTACACGGTTATGTCAACTCCGACCTCGAGAATATTAGACTAGAGTCAATGGAACTTTGGAAGCTTTAGCTTTTTTCAGTTTGTTGATTCCAATGCTATGTAGTCATGCTAGTGTGTGTATTTTTGAGTGTGTATGTACTTTCATCATCATCATCTTCTTCTTACAGGCTTTATTCTTCCTTATCTCAAAAACAACGAAAAGATAATACAGTACCTTTAGCCTGAAAACTGTTACAAAACATAATACCTTTAGCCTTACCTATTTGTTTCTTTGTTATTCAAAGATTGTTAATTTACTTTCCTCCAAAAAAATCTCTCCCTCAGTTACATACATGGGAAGTCAGGTAGCTCAGTTGATAGAGCACACGACTGAGATGCTGGAGGTACCCGGTTCAAGCCTCGGACAGGTCTAACCAGTTTTTCCACAGCTATGCAGACATATACGCCTATCATCAAAACGGAAGTACGTTGTTTGCAGCTCCTGCTCCTCATTCAGCTGTTGAGAAAAGTGGCAATGGTTGAATGGTGCTCGCCGTCCTTTGGAGGGGATGTTAAGCCGTCGGTCCCGATGGTAGGACAGTCACACCCTACCTGCTTCTCTGAATACTTTTTGAAAAGAGTAGGGTAAAAAACCTGTTGTTTATCCACTTCCGTCCCGGTCGCACGAGACTGGCATCTGCTATGGTTGGCATCTATGCTCCATATAGGAGTCTTGCCGAGTTCCCGTAAGGGAGGATCATGAACAAACACACATAGAAATCGATCAGAAAACAAGCGGGTGACTGCTAGTGTTCGTGGCCCATCTTTCTCAAAAAACATTAGTAAAAATATATGAATATTCATGAATTACAAAAAATTTAATTAGTTCGATCTGTCGTCTTATTCCTTTGCGCAATGTAAAAATACTAGAACAACAATGATGTAGTAGCTCAACATATATTTTGAATGGGTGTATGCCTCTTTGTGTGAGTGGTTTGTTAGTTTGAGTAATATCTCGTGATTTTGGTAGCAGTAAATTGCTCGTTTCACATGAATTTGACTGCAGAATATTGCTTAATATTGTGTCAAATCCAGGGTCTAAGTCCTGGTATACCGGTCCAACTGCACTGCAGGGGGTGAAGGCTATGAAGCCTTTGGAAGCTTAGCATTTTTTGGCGTGATTTTAGTATTAGACTGTCAGAAATTACTTTAAATCTTGTCATTTCCACACTTTATTAATTGGCTAAAAATGAATATCCCATTGACTACAATGTATGTCATAAATTGAGGTCTATGGGTGATTTTTGTGTTTTAGATGTAAGAATAAAGCTTTTAGAGAAAACATACAATGTTAGTTGTTTTGTAGATAATACAAATTGCAGAAGAAAAAAAAATTAAATTGAAAATAAAAAGTATTTTAAAATAGGGGGCCTATATTCTAAGGACACTTTTTGCACCCCTGTGAGCATTCGTTACTCTTTTGAAAAGCTTTACAGGGGGCCCAGTTGCTCCCTGCCACCAGGCAATTCTTGATAGGTTAAGTGGGATATTATGTGTTTCTTATAATGAAAATCCTATGCATACATAAGGAAACAATACTCAGGTTTTGATCAGGGGACAAGGATCCGGTACGATAACCAACAAAATGATTTACCAGCGGCATTATAGTACTAGAATCCAAAGACGGTGGAACCTGTAAAGTACCCTATTATTATTATAATTTTATTATTATTTTCTATAAAATTGAAAAAAAGCCCTTTCAAATATTGAAAAACTGCCTTTAGCCTAGCATAGCTACCTTAGTACCAGAATTTCTTCGAGAGGTTGGGAACCTGAAAAAATTCACAAATCTCAATCCTTCAATTTTTCAGAAAATTGTCTTTACTTTTCAGGAACTTTTCTTTATTTCCGGTTAATTTTCTTCGATTTTCAGAACTAGCGTTGTGCATGATCTCTACAGTCAGTCACGTTAAGTCCCGGTATTCCGATCCCAGTATTGCACAGTCCTGACAACAAGGATTCGTACCTACAAACAACCGGGAATCTTGGGAGTGATAAAAACTGTTGGAAAAACCCATATTTTCCTGTTTTTTGAAAGAAATATCAAGTAAATTATATGTTAAAAAATAATGTTTTGTGTCTTTTTTTTATATTTTTCTGTAAAAGGAACTTACTCTCACAAAATTCAAGTCAATTTCAACATTTGGCAAGTACCCAAGTCATTCATAACTTGATCAATCATGAACAAACTTTCAACCCATGATGGTAAAACAAAAAATCCAAGTTTTGTGGAGATATTAGATGCCAAATTACAGAAATTTCTCTTGTACCTGAGCAGGTTTTCATGTATAGAATGTTATACTACATATTCATAGTCATTCAATAATCAAAACCCTCAAATAAAAGTGTAATTTCATATTGGCTTTTTGACTAGACTAGACCACTAACAGTTATAAGACTAGGCCCAAGTACATGGTATGAAATACAGTACCTCTCAAAATGCTTCAAAAATACCTCAGGTCAATAATAATTGGGAACAATGTACATGTAGTTCCATCTTTATTTTTTACAATAAAATTACCTTGAAAATAACAAATAGTTTTGACTGAAATTGCAAATTGAATTATGGAAAAATATGTGAACGATGCAATATGGCATTTTCTACAACTTCCAAAACCTTTCATCTCTTGAACAATTTATTTTAAGGGCAGAATTTTGAAATAATTACAGTATTTAGTATCGTTTCAAACAAATTTTTAAGTCTGGTACATGTGCTCATTAGGCATTCAGGCTATTTTAGTATCATTAAAGCTTTAGTAGTTTTTAAACGCATTGAAAGATAAAGTTCTTATAAATGATATAAATCAGGTTGGCTTAAGAGCTATTGATGTTGACAGTTTCATTTGCAGTTTAAAGGATACGTTCAGGGGTCAAGCAAGTCTATTTTATATGAAAGAGGACTTCAAAATAAACAAAACGGTGAAGAAAGCACTCAAAAATCTTATTTCATTGAGGAGATATTCAAGTTTAAAGGATTAGTTGGAATGCAAAATTTGTTAAAACTATGCACAATTACAAAGTGTTTTTGCTTCCACGGATCGACCTACATGTATGTAAGGCAAACATGAGAACACAGCAAAATATTGAATAAACGCTTAGGATATGATAAACACTGCAAAAATAATACTCGTATACAAGTGACAATCTGGATTTTAGGCTAGCGATTGCTGAAGCTCAAAATCCCTTAAAGGGATGTTGAGCTGCAAATTGCATGATAAATTCCTTAACAGTCCATTCCCTGCAAAAGATGTTCAAAAACTGTCCTCCTTAGGTGCAAAATCGAAGAAAACGGTTTGAGGACTTTCATGTGCATTAAAAATAAAATTATTAGCAAAATTAGTTAAATCAAACAATTTAATTAGATTTCATTATGAATAAATCTGAATTTAGGGTGAAAATACCCTTCCAAATATGTTGACTGTTATTTATTCATTTATTTATTAGTTATTTCAATGAACTTGATAGAGTTTGCAAACAAATGCTTGTTTTTAAGTCTAACATGGCTTCATGATATCTTCAAACTTTCCCTGATTTTGCACCTCAGGAGAAATTTTGAATATTTTTTGCATGGAATGGATTAATAAGGATTTTTTCATGCAAATTTACAAGAGTTCCGTTATTAACTAGGATGCAAGAATTTTAAAATAAGAATAAAAAATCAACAAACTTGTAATGTTTTTCCTATGCAGCCTAACACTTATGACCCCCATGGTTGCCATGCCATTAAGTGTGCCCTATATCTAATAACATGACATCCTCTCTTAATTCAAGACTCCAAACTTAACAGAACTACATATTGAAAAAATAAAAGCTCATGTTACAGTGAGTATTAAAATACTCACATCAGGGTTTAACAAATCACTTGACCGGCTGCTCAGAACAATAACCATGACTTTTGCAAGCTCAGCCCTGTTTTTTTTAAATTTTAAACCAAAAATATATTAAGCCTATACACAGGGTCACCTTATTTTCAACCAGGACAGCCATAAAATTAGTTGACTTTTCCCAGCGGGCAATTCGTCGATCCTGACTCAATTATTTGTGTGTTTATGTTTTGTATAGTACCCCATTCTGAGGCCAAGATGGCTGTCAGCGGAATCAGCCAACACAGACGGAGAGAAGAAGATTAGCGATGTTCTTTGGCAAAAGTTCCCAAATGCAACTGCTATCAATGTAGAAGACGTATCAGGTATAATTCTTCCTGTATTTATTAAAATCTATTGATGGGTATAACAGAGCTGTCATTCTACTTGCACTAAATTTTGAGTAAAACTTGGTAAATTTTGAAAATTGCATATTGGTTATGGTGAGTTGAGGTAATGTTAAAAGAGACATAAAGTCTGGTACAATCCTTATTTCAGGTGAATAGAGGATTACAATCTAAACCAACTACCGACAAGAGCAAGTCAAAATCTCAAGTTATTCAAGTTTAAAGTTGACACATGGAGGCTGCCATTTTTTTTCTTTTCAATTCTGTTTTAAAATATTGTGCACGATGAAACTATTTTTCCCCAACAGGGACAAGAAAGATAATGTATTTCTTAATAATTTGTATTTAAGATTTTTTTCAAAATGATGACACAAAGTTTTAACAACATCTTTTGATCATTTCATTTATACACACAAAAGGCCTTCAGCCATACAAAAGGATAATAATTTTTCATCAGCTAGAAAACTTGAGATAAATTATAAAGAGATACAAAGCATTCCAACATCTTGTAGGGTTGATGACATCATTTTGTGCATATTCTAAAATAAAATGGCACTTCCTATAGTAGTAGCATTAAAGTTTTTAAAAGTTGTTAGATTGCTTCGGGAGGTATAAAACTTCAAAAAGTAAAAAAATGTTATAATTTTTAGTTGTATGAAATAAGGATTATGTCAGACTTTCTGTCCCCTTTAATGATGCAAGTCCACAGTAATAACAATTGGCTGGACTTCTTTAAAGATTTTTGGCAGAGGATTGTAAAATAGCAGTCACTTAAATTTTTGATTGCCTAAAAACCTGACCATGATATACCCAACTAACTCAGGTTTTACATGTTTGGTCAATTTTACAAACCAGTGAGCTATATTTACAATTTCACAGTTGGTCATGCTGAGCACAATACTGTATTTTAAAGATAGTACCAAAGTGTTTACTTTCTCTTTAATGAAATAATAATAGCTTCTATTTTCAAAATGGATTCCTATTGTCAAAATGGACTGGATTAAAGCCTTTACATTACCATTTTATACCTTTTTTTGTTACTTTATAAACTATGTACCAGAATAGCAAGCAAGAATTTTGTTAGCTATTCTGGTACAGAGTTTTTCTTAGGTACCGAAAAGTAGTATAATGGTAATTTGAAGGCTTATTCCAGTCCATTTTGACAATAAAAATCCATTTTGAAAATAGAAATCCATTTTGAAAATAGAAATCCATTTTGAAAATAGAAATCCATTTTGAAAATAGAAATTTTAAAAAAATAGAAATCCATTTTAAAAATAGAAGCTGTTTAATATGGTTCATGAAAAGAGAGCATAATTAAAGATTGTTTTATAACAAACTGTATAAGTTAAAGAAGTTGAATAGAAAATTTGATGAAGCAGTTTGATGTGAATTAAGGGAGGGCTAATGAATGATTTTTAAAAGCAGGACATTAAATCTTGAGTCTGATGAGCTTTTTAAAGGTTTCTGCCATACTCACACATGAGAGCAAGCCTAGTGGTCATCTTCTTTGGAAGACCTTTAAAGCTTTGTATAAAAAAAACTTACATAGAAATTAAAGGTCTTTAAACTCACAGAGCAAGATGTGACAAAGACTTTAATGAATGGGAGGGGGGGGGGGGGGGGGGATTGTAAATGTCCCACTTCAGCATTTTCATGTCCAGGCCCTGGGCATGATGTACATCTTGCCATTTATCGACCTACTTCTGCAGGGGCTGCCAAAGGTGTGTGGGGATCAACAAAACAAAAGATGAAGATATATTGCATGGAAAGAAAATTCTGTGAACAGGTGATGATCAGCTGAAAGGGGGTTGGGGATTCACTGGACCTTCTATGCTGTGGCCCCTATTTTCTCTTCATTCAAGTTCTTATGATCAGTCTAGGGTTGCCATCTTCCTTTTGTCCTTACACAGTAAATATCAATTTTTCATATCTGTTAAACTTAGTAATGGTTGATGACATCATTGTTAAATTGATTAATCAAAGATTAATGTTAAGGCAGTGTCTATATGCATATTTATTACACGGGGCAAAGGACTTTGACACAAGTGGAGTGGCCTGACTTTAGGAGGGTCATTCACGAGTGTAAAGGCCTTTAAACCGTGTATCAAATTGCATATAAACATGATGCCAAAAAATTAATATTTTTATAAAATGTTCTTGTTAGATTGTTTAAAATGCATACAAAACCACTAAAAAGAATGAAAAACGAGAAAATTTTACAAGTTTTATTGCTTTATAAAGAAATTACCTGTTTTGAAAATGCAATAAACCAATTAACCATGGTCGTGCATTAATGAAATTTATACACAGGTTATAACAATGCAAATACTCCATGTAGATTTTATAATGCTCTTCAATATGCAATTAAAACACGTAAAAATAAATCGGAAAAAACACCGTTTTCCACATGGGTACATATTATTCTTTATTTTCGTACTATTTTCGTACGCTTATGTACTAAATGTTTATGACATCTGATATTTACAACAAGCATGCTTTGCATAGCAGCCATCAAAATTTGTGAATTTTTTGACAGAATTCTTGAATTTTTTGACATAGAATTCAAGAATTTTTTGACATACCAAATTCAAGACATTAGTTTTTGTGCTCCTTAAAATTTCAAACAGTCAGACCCTACCTGATAAATAAGCAGGTTGGGTCAGACTTTTCCTCTTTATTTTCCTTATCCTGAAAAGCAGAAGTAATTAGAATCAAATTCCCTTTTCAATGGCCCCATTGTATTTGTTCTCCTGGTTGAGCATTTATTCTAAGTAAGATAAGTGGTCTCATTATTTGCTACAGTAAGTTTGTGGTCATAATTTACTGGAACAATTTTTTAAGAAAAAGGACACGTCATGAATATCAAGACATTAAAATGTGTCAGCTGTTCACATTATTATGCTTTATCTAGGCAAGTGAAAGTATCTTGCAATATTTTTACCTGTTTTCCTTCAGGTGGATGTGGTGCCATGTACCAGATTGACATAGAATCCACAGACTTTCAGGGTAAAAGACTGGTAGCACAGCACCGAATGGTGAATGATGTAAGTTCATTTCTTCAAGGTTGCTTTTTTGGTCATCTTTACAATATTGTTTGTTTGCTTAACAAAAAATAACTACAAACTAAAAGATTTTCTGCATGTATATAAATGTATTTCCTGTAAAAACTCTTTAAAAATGTAAACATTAATTAGCATTATGACCAAATCACACAATCAGGTAAAGAACAACTATGCTGGAACTTTTACAGAAAAAAAATGTTTAGGGGTGTCCTGACATATAACAGAGAACTTGTGTGCCTATACTTGAATCCATATTTACTTTTCACCAATTTAAAAAACAAAAATCAAGACTGCTTTTTATATTTTCTACAACTAATTTTCAAATTTTTAATCCTCTACTTTACCAGTACTTTTTTTGATAATGCACTTGGGAGCGGGGTCAAAGATGGGGCACTAAAATCAGTGATAATATTGCCGCATGGTAGAGTAAGGGTCAAGTACAGGCTGATTATTGAAGGGTCCTCTGTCTTCTGAGCAGCAGAGTCAGGCTTGTTCCGCCTCAGTGACCCAGTGGGCCGACCACCAGGATCATGCTGCATAAATTTTTAAGTGGGCACACTTGTCGTGTGCTGATTAACCTTTACTCTACCAGCACTTTTTTGAAAACTTGCTAGGGAGGCGGGTCAAAGATGGGGCACCCAAAACGGCGATAACATCGCCATGTGCTATAGTAAGGGTTAATGGCTTACCTTTCCTAAATTGTAAGTCATTTGTATTTGCACTCCAAGAGAAAGGATTCTCTATGAATTTGAATTTCTTGTAAATATTACCAAAACGTTTTGATTTTTAAAGTGTATCAGTAGCTATCTTCTCAGACTAATTTTGCAGTGTAAGGTATTGATTTATGTGACAGTGGGATCATGCTTCAGCTTCCCAATCTAGCATCCTGGATTGTGGTCATGGAGGGGAGGGTAATTTTGTCTCATGGGGGCAAAAGCCTATAAATATAAATTGGACAAAATATGTTACTTTGCTTAATATTTCTGGAAAGTGGGGGGAAAACAATCTCGTACGGAAGGGCAAGGAATAGGGAGGGGGCATAGTACCACCTAAACTAAATTCTCACCCAGCTTTAAAATAAATTGGTTAATCACTTGACAGGTACTCGCTGTAGAAATATGATTTTTTCATTTTCAAACTATTCAATGGTGTACCTTTCTTAAATTGTAAGTAAATGTGTTTGTATTTAACTTGTAAGTCATGTGTTTGTAATTCATTTGTAAGTCATGTGTTTGTACTTTACTTGTGAGTCATGTGTTTGTAATTAACTTGTAAGTCATGTGTTTGTAATTCATTTGTAAGTCATGTGTTTGTGCTTAACTTGCAAGTCATGTGTGTACTTAACTTGTAAGTCATGTGTTTGTATTTAACTTGTAAGTCATGTGTTTGTACTTAACTTGTAAGTCATGTGTTTGTACTTAACTTGTAAGTCATGTGTTTGTACTTAACTTGTAAGTCATGTGTTTGTAATTAACTTGTAAGTCATGTGTTTGTAATTCATTTGTAAGTCATGTGTTTGTGCTTAACTTGTAAGTCATGTGTTTGTACTTAGCTTGTTAAGTCATGTGTTTGTATTTAACTTGTAAGTCATGTGTTTGTGCTTAACTTGTAAGTCATGTTTGTACTCAACTTGTAAGTCATGTGTTTGTGCTTAACTTGTAAGTCATGTTTGTACTTAGCTTGTAAGTCATGTGTCGTATTTAGCTTGTAAGTCATGTGTTTGCACTTACCTTGTAAGTCATGTGTTTGTAATTAACTTGTAAGTCATGTGTTTGTAATTAACTTGTAAGTCATGTGTTTGTACTTAACTTGTAAGTCATGTGTTTGTACTTCGCTTGTAAGTCATGTGTTTGTAATTAACTTGTAAGTCATGTGTTTGTAATTAACTTGTAAGTCATGTGTTTGTAATTCATTTGTAAGTCATGTGTTTGTAATTAACTAGTAAGTCACGTGTTTGTAATTAACTTGTATGTCATGTGTTTGTACTTAACTTGTAAGTCATGTGTTTGTAATCAACTTGTAAGTCATGTGTTTGTAATTAACTTGCAAGTCATGTGTTTGTAATTAACTTGTAAGTCATGTGTTTGTAATCAACTTGTAAGTCATGTGTTTGTAATTAACTTGTAAGTCATGTGTGTGTACCTAACTTGTAAATCATGTGCTTGTCCTTAAAATTTTCTCCATGAATTGGAATTCTTGTCCAAACATTTTACCTCTGAAAAGTGCATTGCTAACTATCTTCTAATTTTGGAGTATTAGGTATTGTAAAGACCTCTTGTAGAGACCTCTTGTAACAAACAACCTCTTGTAATTGTAGAGACCCTTTTGTAGGTGTGGAGACCTCTTGTAGGATCTCTTCCAGACTGAAGCAATATCTTTCCTTAGGAGAAATGGTCTGTCAATCATTCACAGCTTAATGTACATTATTACCTCAAGTATTATGATACACAGCTATTTTTACCACCAGTTTGCAAACAAACTTCTCCCACTAAAACACCTAACACAGAAAAGTGATTTCAATCACAAAAGAGCCCTGATTACCCAGCACTGGCTTCTGTAATCTTATACACACAAATAGCCTTGGACTACTTGGCTGTGCTGTGCATGGGAATGGCAGATAAACAATCATTGTTTGGAGTGGAAACACAATACACTGAACAGGAAGTCAGGTTGGTTGTTGTCCTACTGGAGTTTTCAGGATTAACTCTGTTTTCCTGGAGACCTCTTGTAAAGTCTTGTCCTCTTGTAGAGGAAGGACCTCTTGTAGAAATAGGACCTCTTGTAGGACCTCTTGTCCTCTTGTAGGACCTCTTGTAGAGACCTCATGGGAGCTCTTGTAGGACCTCTTGTAAGAAAAAGCTCTTGTAGGACCTCTTGTAGAGACCTCTTGTAGAGACCTCTTGTAGAGACCTCTTGTAGGACCTCTTGTAGAGACCTCATGTAGAGACCTCTTGTAGAGTCCTTTTGTAGAGACCTCTTGTAGAGACCTCTTGTAGAGACCTCTTGTATAGACCTCTTGTATAGACCTCTTGTATAGACCTCTTGTAGATACCTCTTGTAGAGACCTCTTGTAGAGACCTCTTGTAGGACCTTTTGTAGAGACCTCTTATAGGACCTCTTGTAGAGAGCCTCATGTAGAGACCTCTTGTAGAGACCTCTTGTAGGACCTCTTGTAGAGACCTCTTGTAGAGACCTCTTGTAGAGACCTCTTGTAGAGAGCCTCACGTAGAGACCTCTTGTAGAGACCTCTTGTAGAGACCTCTTGGGACACCTTAGTCTCCCAGAGGAACCTGCTAGATATGCTCTCTACATACCAACTCATGGCAAAAAAGACCCACAGAACAAGCAGCACAGATAGCCACACTTGCCAAAGATCTTTGTGCATGGAGAAATCTTGTAGTCACCTGCTCCGCAGCAGGATGATGATAAGAGACCTCTGTGGCAGTACGATGAAGCTGGGTTCGACTCCTGATGGGTCTCAATCTAGTGCTCCACAACTGGTCATTAAATTAATGTGGGTATCTTTATGTAAATACTTTAGTGGAGTTCTTTCTGGTCCTTTGGGACATTATATATACTATGGTCAATCTAAGACTAATGATTACTCATTTTCACCAACCCTCAAATTCTCTTTTGTTTTCTTGACAGGCGCTAGCTGCAGAAATCAAAGAGATGCATGGTTTAAGGATATCTACCTCAGTTCCAACTGATACACGGACAAAACATGACAAATGGCCCTAATGTGGAATAATAGAGTCCCTATCTGATGTAAATTTGGATAAATTACATCTAATTGATTTGGTACAATTTATTCAAGCATTTTGTCTTTTGTTGTATAAAGTTATATGGCAAATCATATTTACTGTAACAGATTCTTTGGAAGAGGAGATACTTTATATTTGCATTATTGTGGCATCCTCACATGATCCAGATAATAAATTTGTATGCTTGAATCCGACGAGCAAATAACTCAAAAATTTTCCAAATCTTTAAAGGAATATCCTTCTTTTCTTCAATAACTGAAATTTAGAAAATAAATTGAAAATCAACTAAATGGGTCAAGCTGTCCTCCCATGCACACATCACAAATTTAATGCATTCGCTTGTTCGGTGCCATGTCACATCCAGGAGACGACGTCATTTGCTGGAGTAAAAACAAAGTTGTGTGTGTTACATGAATAGCAAGTCCATGTGTGTCTGCATGTGGTATGCAAAGTCAGACAAAATATTTATAATTACCAATTAATAATTAAATGTCATTTTCATTAATTAGATGCTTTTTTAGTTGATGTGCAGTGAAGTATAACAATTAATTGAAGTTTACATCGATTTTTACGGACGATTGGACATTGTACGTGGTACTGGTACACCTGATGGGTATTTGCATGTTTGAACACACATGGTTGGAATTTGGGTGTCGTGGAAATTTTAAATTGACCAAAACAGTGATATGTTTTTACCAAAAAATCAACAAAGCGATGCCGCATATTCCAAATCGCTCTTCATACATTGTCTCAAAGGATTGGAGATTAAGTTGGAACATTGGTTTGTCAATATTTTGAAGGAAAAAATGCAAATTTGCTGAAATTCGGGCCTTTCGTGCTACGTATGGCATATAAACAAACACAGCTGATCACTTTTTTTACTCCTGCGGCGCATGATTACTATGCGGTCTGATGGTCACTTCCCAGATAATCAACCAAGTGAATGATAAAAAATCCTCATACTTGATCAGCCATAACTTGAAGAACTAAATACCGTATAAGGCGCCCGTTCTAATAAGTGACCACCCAACATTTTTTGACTGATAACATCATTTATTTGATTATTTTAAAGACTTAAAATATAATTGTGTTACATTCTTTGCATCTGATGCTCACGATGTTTTTGTAGTGGTTATTATGGGGCTGGTATAGCACCAGTTCACACAATGCAGTTGGAATAGCACACTATACGTGGCCATGGAGCATGAGATGTTATTAGGAAGAGACTTTGGCCTAAAAAGTGGTGCAACTCTATTTTCATAAGCGCCTAGGGCACTTATCAAGTCAAATACAGTATTGCTATATTCAAGATTGAAGTAGTTTTCTTATTGGATGCTGATTTTGAAAGGTAATCAAACTTTGGTAGTTGTCCATGCTTGATCTGAAAGGTTCATTCTCTTCATTTAAAATGTTTGCATATGCCTCAAGTAAATGAAAATGTTTTAATCCACTTTCATTGAGATGAGGAATAAAATCAAAAGAAAGATAATCAACATTTTTGTGTGAATTTTGACAAGTTTTTTCTTTAAAAGGGACACTCCGCCAAAAATTTTCTGGAGTCTACAATATTTAAACAAACTATTCCTGTACATGAATGATGGTATGAATGTTCAAATCAATGATAAACATTCAATGAATTAATTAATCCATTTTTCAACAATGCAAGTATTACAAATGAGATCTGTTATTTCCCATGAAATGGCAAAAAGACTTATCTACCAAGAGCCAATTTATAAACTACATTTAGACTTTCTTTGTCTATATTCATAAACTGACTGAGTAAATAAAGATACATCAAACACAACAAAAAAGACAGCTAAGATTTCATTTGTCTGTAAACTTTATTAAACAGCCAGCACCTTTTATTTTGAACAAAAAATAACCAAACCTGCTTTGGTATGGTCAGGAACTTTTTGTACTTATGTAGACCTATACTGCATCGGAAGACAGAAAACTTCCTCCTCGACTTGAATCATGAAAGCAGTTACAAACTGTACATACCATTTCCAATACAAAAGGTAAGTGAAAAACATCAATACCTTTTTGGATGATTTTGCTGAAAAGAGCTTGTAAACAAGATATCTAAAAACAATAAACTGGATTCAAATCATATTTGGAACTCAGCTCATGGTCCATAGATGTGCCCTATTGATTTTGGTGGTGATGTCATGCATATTAATTAGTAGGCGGGGCTTATTGTAAAATTCTTTACAAGACTTTGGTATGTCAAAGGTCAAAAGAGGTTTCTACGAATCATCAGGTGGAATATCAAAGTCTATATCCATTGATTTATCCCAGTTGTTGTCAGAATCATCGCTGGAGCTTTCAGAGCTAGAAACATCCATCTCTGGAACAATGGCTTTTCTTCTCTCATCTTTGGTCAATCTGCAAACTGAAATGTAAGAAAAAAGTGAACAAATTACATATCTTTGAAAGAATTTAGTCTAAAATTACACACTTCAAAATAATAAATTTACTAACGGGTCATTCTGCAGTCGTTTACGTGTGTGACAGCCTGTGGAATGGCCCGAAATAGTGCTATTCAATATTCACAAGTTGATGAGCAGCAGTCTTATTACATATTTGTCTGAGAGTTTCTTAAACTCTCCTTGAATTTTTTTGAAACAAACATTACATAGATAAATATACCTAAATTTATTTAGAATAAGTTAAAAGTCGTATCCTTTGCAAGGCTCATAAGGCCGGGTTTAGAAGTCCATAGTTTTGTACAAAACATCGCAACCCTGACAGAATGAGAGAAAACAAACTGTCATTGAAAAGATCAATTTATTGGTCAAAGTAGTAAGATAATTGACAGAGGGGTACGCAAAATGGTAAAAACAATGCTTGGAAATTTGTTTCCATTTGATGATAGTTTTTAGATTCTATATCCTCCTTTCACCATTGAACTTTGTAGGCGAGGGGATTAAAAAAAATGAAATCAGAAATCAACGCAGCATGAATGGGTATCACAGAATTGTTTCTTTCAGAACATCTCTAAAAAAGCGATCCGATAACTCACTGAATGAGAAATCTACGAGATGTGAGGAATTTATTCTGACCTTTTTTGTGTTGTGAGCTGCCATCAGAAACTTCATCATCGGCACTTTCATCGGAACTATCACACCACCGGTCGAAGTCCACACTTAGGAAAGTCAGCTAAAGAGGAAGAAGTGAACAATAGAAGTCTTTGCAAAGTTGATAGAAAATTTTAGGTCAAATTAGTCATAAAATTATACAAATAATATCAGTTGAAAAGCTATCCCTCTTCTTAAATAATAATAACTCTGAAATAAATCAATTTCTAACACTTGGAGAAATCTTTCTAAGATGAAATCAAACCCCCAAAATAAAAACAGTAGGAGTCACTAGCAGGCACGTTTGTAGAGTACTTTTGACTGGGGGTGTAAAATGTCAAATCCACTGATGACCTTAAATTTATATATCCCATTCTTTCGAGTTGTTAAGGGAGAGGGGGGGGAATTATTAACATAAAATTGTCGAAATTAAAAGAATATTTTGTAAAATTATTGAAATTTTTTAAAACATTTCCCAAAAATTAATTAAAAAAATTCCTGAAATAATGACAATTGAATACATTGGTAAAATTATTGAAATTTTACCAACACGTTTTAAAAATTGGGAGGAGTGTCAACAACTGTCCCGGTATTTACTGGTCACTGGTTTTACAATATGTCTGAATGGCATGCTCCCACTTGTTTCTCGCAAGCTACAAGTTCCTATAACCCTTAGCCTGTGAGAAATAAGTGAACCACATGCCCCCACCCATTTCTCACACATTACAGGTTAAACTAGTAATTGATCAAGGGTTTTCTGATGGGGATGTAAGTAATTCCCCCATACTGTTGGGTCCCCTACTACATCAAACCTCTTTACACTTGTTTCTTGCATGCTACTGCTTTCTATAACTGCATCAAACCTCTTTCCACTTATTTAACGAGTAACAGATCTAGGGGTTTTCTGAGGGGGGACGCAAGTACGTTATTGTTTCCCCTGTTGGGTCCCCTTTTTCTACAACCAGCGGTGATAATTCTCACCTTCTTTTTGTTTCTGGTGAGTCTCGGCCATCGGATGCCCATGCTCTCTTTGTACAGTTTGATCAGCACCTCCCCACCGAGGGCAGTCTTGGTGTAGTGCGTGGGATCCACCCGCTTGAACAGCTCCAAATGAAACTCATAGTTTACGACATTGATAAAGCAGCTACCAAAAGAGAAAATTTTATCTTATGTAATATATGGACATGGCAGGAATTTTGATTAAATCTATTAAGCCTTCGTGACCCACACAGTCATGGCACGACCTACTGTATTGGACTTATCAAAAAATTACTTTGCTTTGTCAAATAGCCCCACAGCAGTGAATCTGGTATCATTTGAAAAAGCTTGAATGGTTCTTTCAGAAAATGTAACTTTTTGATTGGAGGTTATGTTAAAGATTTTTGAGAAATGATGGGTTGAAATAGAGAAAATAATAAAAGTGCACAAAATTTAATGAAAAAAAACATTTTTTCTTTCTTCAAAAGCTTACTTGCCATACTTCCAGACCTTGCTTTTGCCTGAAACACATGAGGAATATACAAAGACACCAATGCATCCAATTAGGTCAAATTTTGATGACCTATCATCAATATATTTTTTTGCAAAAGTTGTGAAAAAGTATGATTTTTAACTTTTTTGAGACCAAAATTGGCCGAAAATCATAGTTTCGGATATAACTCCCCTATCTGAAATATAACGTTTGAAAGGCCAATCCACCTATTTTCAAAACAAAGAGCAACTATCCCCTCTTCGTTCATACCGCAATTTAAGTACTAAAAGAAATCCACACACTAAGACATACCCAGTCTAGTGCAGCGGTTAGCGTTCACGTGAATGGCCGGGGTTAGAGCACCGAGGCTTTGATGCAAGGCTTTGTTTTTCTGCGAGTAATTACAGCGGTGATTATCAATTGTTTATTTTCATTGTTTTTGCAAGTTTTGCTTTAAAGAATTTTTTTTTTTAGTTCGGTATTATTGGAAAGGAAATTTCACAAACAATCCAAATATGTAAAACCAGAACCAAAGGTTTTGTGCTTCCGATGCTTTTTTTCTTCTTCATAAACTGATTGATTTGCAAAATTTGTATTAACTGTCATGTCGTTGCATATTGTAAAATATTTGTTCAGGATATATATTCATAAGCCACACCCACCATGCAGATCAATAAACATGTTGACAACATTAGCATTTGCACAATAATTAACAACATTATCATAGCGCGTAGGATACAAAACGGTTGCTCATTTATCCGTTTTAAAGAATTTGTCAGCCTACTCATTAATATTCATGACATCACTACCACAACATTAGAACATAATCATGTAAAGACCATGACCCCATCTATGTACGACAATATGGTATAAATCCAATCATAAAATACAGTATGGTGTTCACATCCTTTAGCACTTCCACATTAAGCCACGCCTACAATGCATATTAATGGCATCTGTTGATAACATAAGCGTGTACACAATAACCAACATTATACTCAATACGACGCAAAACGGACATCCACTTGCTCATTTACCACTTTCTCAAAATTTTCACTTAAGCCCCGCCTACTTTTTAATATGCATGAAATCACCACCAAAAACAGGACACATCTGCAGACCATGAGCTGTGTACCACTCATGATGATAATCCAGTTCATAGTTTTGAGATATCGTGTTTACAAGTTTTTTGTTTACTAAATCATATTAAAGCCAGTCCACTACGCATATTAATGAAAGTAAACTTCTTTATACAATGAACACATACACACTGGCTAACATCATTTTTTTTACCAAGTATGAAACAAAACTGACATGTGATTGTCAAAATAACAACATTTTTCAAGATTTTTACATTAAGCCCTAATAACAACATTTTTCAAGATTTTTACATTAAGCCCTGCCTACTAATTAATATGCAAGATATCACCATCAAAAACAATAGGGCAACTCTACAGACCATGGGCTATCTGTGTACCTAACATGATATGAACCCAGTTTATCGTTCTTGAGATATCATGTTTACAAGCTGGCCATCACATACATACATACACACAAATACCCACACCCACATGCATGCCATTATGACTGCATAGGTTTCTGATGCTAATTGCAAATTTCCTCCATTTTCATTATTCACAAGAAATAATACAAGCTCAAAAAATAATTTTGACCTAATTTTGCCTGAAAAACAGTCCTGAAAAATTGCAGTCACTTTTTGGATCCCCTGGGACTCTCGGAATTAAAAAATACAATTCTAGTGAAAATTCTAGTCTTTCACCAAATTACTCATCAAGTGATTGTTTGCATGTTAAAGATATATGGATATTTTCCAGCATTTTCAATTTTCAAGGCCTTCAAAAATGTTTGTCATTTGTTTCAATTTCGCATGCGAAAATGTGTGCATAAAATGTTTTAATGCGAAAAAGTACGAACCTGTGATCACATAACCACATTTTCTGCCACAATTTGTGACATTTTTCTCAAGATTATCTATTCACAGGGAGGTCATATGTAACTTGTGTCAATAAAGCATGACAAAATTGGCTCCAATTTCATAGTTTTTCATATTGAAAAAATAGGGATTTGTTTCTCTTTCCCATGTATATGATTTACAGAAGAACCCTTCCTATGCCCCCCTGATCACACATGCTCCTAAATGTGAAAAGGTTTAAACCTATCACTTTGCATCTATCACCCTGGTGATCTATTCACAGCAAGGTCATATTGTGTAACTTTCGTCAGTAATGCATAAAGAATGCGTCAGTAATGGATTTGTTTTCCACATATGATTACTGATACAGCTTTTCACACTTTATAAACCTTGTCAAATCTGACTCTTCAATTTCCGGATAATTAGTTTAAATAATGTTACATGGCCGAGATTCACGTGTCCATTATAAACCAATCGTATACTGGGGTAATCTTATTGGCCAATCACATACTGGGGGAATCTTAACTGTCTGCACAATTCACGCATGGTATGGAAACAAGCACATGAAAAAATGTTTTCAAGTGCATGCATCGTATGTGCGTTATACATGAAGGTCATATTGTGTAACTTTGGTCATGCAGTAATGCATGAAAGCCTGTGAAGTTTGCTCCAAGTCCAGTTTTGCACATGTAAAAACTGGGGATTTGTTTATCACATATGATTACTGACACGGCTTTTCACACTTTATGAACCTTGTCAAATCTGAATCGGCAATTTCCGGAAAACTAATTTAAATAATGTCACATGGCTGAGATTCACGTGTCCATAATGGACCAATCGTATACTGGGGAAATCTTGGCCGTCTGCACAATTGGTATGGAACCAAGCGCATGAAAAAATGTTTTCAAGCGCACGTATCGTACAAGCGTTATACATGAAGGTAATACGCACGCGTATTGCTGCTTACAATTTTTCTGCTCAAACCTGCACCTGATTGTTTGAGAATCAAAAGGTAAAACTTCCCCAGCATTTGATTGTTCGAAGTACTAAAGAAATCACGTTCGCCTAACTTAGTTTGAAAAGGTCTATTATATAAGGGATACATGGACATGGCAGGAATTTTAATTTCAAGTAAAGATTACAATTTCTTGTGAAACCCACTCCAAATTAATTTCATATTGAAATATATGGACAACAACTTAGTAATGTAATAGGAAGAAAATATGCCATGAACCATTAGAAAAGCAAAACATTTCATACCAAAATTGATTACAAATTGACTATTTTACAGCATTCTCGAAGTCGGACATCCAGGAATGTTGTGGTGCACTGCGACTAACAATGCTTTTTTGACGATCTCAAACTTCAGTCAAAGGGGGAAAACAAACAGTCAGTTATCATTTAAGTCAATGGGAGAAAAACCTATTTTTTGTCATTTTTCAACATATACTGGACAATTTATTTTTCTTCACAAATGTTGTGTACAAGATAATAGTTTCCAACATATATGGTACCATTGATTTTTGCTGACTGGCTAAAGCGACACAAGTATTCATAAAAAATATCCCATTGACTGTAATGATAAAGTTTCCCCTCTAATTTGGCAAAACCGTACTGAGCCCGTACACGGTTACATCAACTTCAACCTCGAGAATAGGCATTTTAAGGCCTAAATTATGCAAATTTTATGTAAATTTGTGACATCGGAAAATAAAAAACCTATGATTTTCCTTACGTTAATTAAGTCAGCGTTTTCCAATCCTTTACCAACATTCTGTGAAAGGAGGCAGCTGAATAGAACTAAGAGGTTTTGAATCAAACTTTAACAGGGGAACACAATCTGGTAATTTTCAGTGACTGAAATTTATGTCAGAAATTTAAAGAATTCTGTCTTCTCTTTCATACATCATAACTTTTGCATACATTTAAACGTAATAATATGACATAAGTAAAAAACAAATGAAGACCTGTGGGATTCATTTTAATTCCTCAGGTTTTCACAGGTGAAATGGTGTAGATTTTTTGTTTTCCACACGTGAGGTTGCAAACACTTTCCACACTAACTTTTATAAGGCATTCTAGCATATGCAGATAGTTATGAATTCCCCCTGCTCCCCACATTAAAATTGCTGATTAAATTTCATTCTAAATCAAATAAATTTAGAAACCATTATCAAGTTTTCTAATGGAAACAGACGAAATCACGAACACAGACAAAATCACGAACACAAACCTGAAAGTGATGGAAAGACTGGTGACGTTAACGTCAAACTCTGTCACTCCTCGTAGCTTGACGCTGAGAGTAACGCTGTTATTCCTTTGGGCCCACTGTACGACAGGATGCTTACTAATTTAAACAGACACAATATTTAAATTTGATGGATAAGTGGTGTGGTATATTAATGTAATATAAGTTAGAAGAGACTACACGAACAAAATATCAACGAAAGTATTAAAAAATATAAGGACATTTTTTAGCTTAAAGATCTACATGGGCAAGTACTGTAGCAACAATGCAATGCTTGGAAGAAAAAATGCTATAAACCAAGAAAAAATTGAACATTTCACAGCATGTTGAATTTCAAGGCCTCATAATAATAAATTATGCAAATTTATTTAAATTTGGTGACATCACAACAAGAATTATCTTATTGTTTTTCAATCCTCCACCAACATTATTTGAATGGGAGCAGTTGAAATATGAAAATTTAGCAGGAGAAAACAGTGTGATGATCTTCAGTGACTGAACTTTGCAACCGTGACAGGGGAAATCCTCTCAGAGGGGGCAGTTACCCCCACCCGCTCCTTACGCCTCTGCCAATGGAAAAGAAATGTTCTAGCTATTTGCACAATTCCTTATTCAGCGAACTAAAAAACAACATGGGCGACAAACCTAACTGTGCCATCCTCATCTTCCAATGGAGGCGGCTCTTCATCAATTTCACCTCGATTAGATCCAAGCCCCCCTTGAAATTTGTCCTCTCTCGTGCTCAAAACTCCCTGATTCACCTCTCTTTCCTCAATCTCCTTGACGGCCTCAGCCTCATCTGACTGAATTGAGGTATCATTAGTTGTAAGGGGACGAACACAGGCTGGTATGATGTCAGTATCGTAAGGGTAGGCTCCTTCTAGTTGCTGGAATAGCTCTGACACTACAAGACTCGTTTGCTCACTAAAAGTCGATGATATCATGATACTAAAATACAAAAGCAAATTCAAAATCACATTAGGTACCATTAGGTACAACTGCAAACTTGGTGTTTTTTATTGTTTTTATGTTTAAGCAAACTTGTGTTATATATTCAGTTGTGCTACAACATCAGGTACAACTGCAAACTTGGTATTTTTATTATTTTGTTATGTCTAAGCAAACTTGTGTTATGTATTAAGTTGTGCTACAACATCAGGTACAACTGCAAACTTGGTGTCTTTTTTACTTATTTTTTACGTCTAAGCAAACTTGTGTTATGTATTAAATTGTGCTACAACATCAGGTGCAACTGCAAACTTGGTGTTTAATTGATTTATTTTTATGTCTAAGCAAACTTGTGTTATGTATTAAGTTGTGCTACAACATCAGGTACAACTGCAAACTTGGTGGGTTTTTTTTAAATTTTATGTCTAAGCAAACTTGTGTTATGTATTGAGTTGTAAGCGTTTTAACATGTAAGTAATTCTACTGCACAGAACACAAAGACTATACTGAACATGCCAAGGTAATAATAGTGTTATGTTATTTCAATTTCAACTACCAATATGTTTGAACAAAATAAAAGTATTAGCCTCATCTCACAAAAGCTGTTAAATTGACCAAAAATCACACGGTCAAAATACCTAAATTGTCACAATCAGTACATTTACATGTAAATATTACCTGATGAGTCAAATAAATTTTGCAAGAAAAAAAAAATATTGCAAAATAAGCAAACAGAAAAAGGTTTTAACAGAGCTGAAATTCTGCATACTTCGCAAAAGATGTTGGCCAATTCCAGAGGACTGATATGATCAGACCTTCCAAGGTGGTGGCGTTGTTTTAAAATGTTTTACGGCAAGGTATCTTCATATGTAAAATTTTCACAATGAAAGCCCTAGCGAGTATGGCAAATAAGTTACGCGATGTTGAGTTTATATGACATTGAAAGAAAGTTATCTCTTCTTTCTAAAGTGATTTTCCATTAACATTTTTCATAAAAATGATGATTTATACTGTAGAAGTAAACTTTTTTATGATATGAATTGGAAAGCAAAATTCCAGCGTCTATTTGGGCAATGGAGTCAATACTTTTGCCATACTGGTTGCGCAATTTTTTTTACTTGAAACTGCATTGAAAAAGTACAATTTGAAGCGTATTATAACAAAGAGTAATTAATACCAAATCAATAAGGCCTAAAAATGCATCATTGATTGCTAATCAATTTTAATGTATATTGCTAATCATTTTGATGAAATGAGTAAAAAAACTGCTAATCAAATTTTTACAAACAAAATGCTCCTTGCCCCACCCACCTCACCTCACCCAATCCAACCTCCATCACACCCCAACCCCATAAAATAAGCATGGATTTTACTTTTACAAAAACATTCATGTTAGGCATATACAGTAAGGATTATATGAAAGAGGAGTATGAACAGGGTTCACGGATTTACAGTTGTCCCTCACGTCTCGTTGCTGGGGGGGTAAAGGACAGTTGACAGATTTACAGTCGTCCTTCACATCTCATTGCTGGGAGTGACTGACAGTCGAAAGGTTTACAGTCGTCTCTCCATCTCATTGCTGGAGGTGATTGACAGTTGAGAGATTTACAGTCGTCCCTCACGTTTCGTTGCTGGGGGTAGTGGGCAGTTGAGCGATTTAGTCGTCCCTCACGTCTCATTGCTGGGGGGTAATGGACAGTTAAGATATTTACAGTCGTCCCTCCTGTATTGTTGCTGCGGGGTAATGGACAGTTGAGAGATATACAGTCATCCTTCACATCTCGTTGCTGGGGGGTAATGGACAGTTGAGAGATTTACAATCGTCCCTCACATCTCGTTGCTGGGGGTGATGGACAGTTGAGAGATTTGCAGTCGGTCTCATTGCTGGGAGTAATGGACACTTGAGCAATTTAATCGACCGTCACGTCTCATTGCTGGGGGGTAATGGACAGTTGAGAAATTTAAAGTCATCCCGCATGTCTCATTGCTGGGGGGTAATGGACAGTTGAGAGATTTAAAGTCATCCCTCATGTCTCGTTGCTGGGGGGTAATGGACAGTCAAGAGATTTACAGTCGTACCTCACGTCTCGTTGCTGGGGGGTGATCGACAGTTGAGACAGTGCCATGTCTGCTAAAGGAGCCCCTACTATCCCTCACAACATCCAAATTTCATGGACATTGCTTCCCTACCGACCAAAAAGAAATGTTGTCCATGAACCCTAAATTATACTCTTGACAAAGTATACATCACTGATGTTCAGGTTTACTGGAAATTGATTTATCACCTCGTATAATTTACGGCCTGCAATCCAAGAATTTGACACTTATTTCTCATCTTACCATTCCAAGCAGTCTGCCAATTCCTCGTTCTCCATTGCGTCATAAGCAGCTTTGACTGGATACAACGACAAAAGAAGCTCCACTGCTGACTTCAAAACCTTTTGGAGAAAAAACAACAAATTCAATCATTTTCAGAAATCAAGCTTTATCATTAAACTAAAACTTTTAACTGCAAAAAGCATTCTCAGTTTTCAAGACCTAAGATTAAGGAAGGATGTATGAAGAATACATGACTGGGAGGGAATAATAAACACTGCATTTTCATGCTTTTCTTGTTGAATAGTGAACCAGGCAGGGATGACTGTCCTGCCATCAGGACAGTCATTTTCATCTGATGGACGGTGAGCAGCATCCAACCAATTCCCACTTCTCCCAAACACAGGATGAGAGGCAGGTAATGCAGGCAACATATTTCTGCCCACGATGGCAGGCATATCTATCTGCAAAGCTCTTAATAAATAACCTAATTGAATATTGTGAGACTTCAACCAGGAAGCTCCATTATCTCCATCATGCACTCTACCAACTGAATCACCTGTCTCAAAACTTTTAACTACACAGAATTCATTCTCATAGTTTTCAATATCTGAGA
This sequence comes from Chiridota heheva, assembly GCA_020152595.1. NCBI lineage: Eukaryota > Metazoa > Echinodermata > Holothuroidea > Apodida > Chiridotidae > Chiridota > Chiridota heheva. The sequence continues at coordinate 192,647 of JAIGNY010003632.1, read as the reverse complement.
TTTAGGAAGGATACATAACGAATATTTAAGCTATTTAGGGTAAAATAATTTCATGATTAAAGGATTACTTTAGGGGTCAAGCGAGACCATTTATAGGAGGAGGACTTCAAAGGAAACAAAATGGTGAAGAAAGGGTTCAAAAATCTTATTCCGTTATGGAGATATTAAAATTAAAGCTTGGCATTATTTGTGTAGAAAAGTCTTTATGTGTTCTGTCATATTTTGTCCTCCAATTTTGTGGCTTAAAACCATTGAATATGTCAGGAAAGTAGTAAAACATAATCTAGTAAGGGTAATTATAATTCACCATCTGAAGAAGGTTAGAGGAGAAATAATTCAAATATTAACTAGAACGGTAAATACCGTCATGGTTTACATTCCGATGCAATTGACACCCACATCATATGAACTGGCCAATCATAAAAATGGCATCTCACACTTAGTCCCACACGGCATCCCATGTCCCACACGGCATCCCATGTCCCACACGGCATCCCATGTCCCACATGGCATCCCATGTCCCACATGGCATCCCATGTCCCACATGGCATCACACCCCATGTCCCACATGACATCCCTTTCCTTGTCCCACGTGACATTCCACCATATGTCCCGCATGGCATCCCATCCTATGACCCACATGGCATCCCACCCTATGTCCCACATGTATCCCATTCCATGTGCCAAATGACATCCCACCCCATGACATCCCACCCCATGCCTTGTCCCACATGACATTCTACCATATCTCGCACATGGCATTCCACTATATAGTATGTCTCACATGGCATTCCACCCTATGACCCACATTACATTACACCTATGTCCCACATGGATCCCATCATGCATGTATGTCCCACATTAATCCAACCATATGTACCACATGACATCCCTTCCTATGTCCCACATGGCATTCCCCTCTATGTCCCACATGACATCCCATAGGCTCCATAAGAAGTCTTATCCTAGCTATGACAGTCCCTGATTGAGCATACTACCTATAAAAGTGTCATTTCATATAACATATATGCAAATACTTGTTGAATAAGAAAAAAAGGCAGTCAAATAATTATGCCTTATATAGACCATGGTGTATACTACATGGTCTATATTATATCATATGTCCCGTGGCCCCCATCCATGTCCCACATGGCATCCCTCTCTAATGTCCATATGCAGTCATATCCTGTCACACTCCCTGACTGAGCATACTAAATAAAAGTCTGGTCAGTTCATGTACTGTAGCAACTTTATGCAAATGACCACAATAATAAAGGCAGAGTTGAATAATCATGCCTGATACAACTGTTGGTGCGCAAATGCTTTAACGAATTTTAGGATTTTAAATCTCCAGTACTACGAGAGAGATGCTTGAGGATCTCTGAAGAACATTGGAAAACTATACCATTTTGCAGTTACAGTATCTTCTAAGGAAATATCAAATGTTTTGTAGACTTTTTAAGGAAACTAGTCTTCAATCTTGTCTTAAGTGTCTCTAAAAAAACCTTATCATTTTGTAAGGAAATTCTAACCTTCCATAAGGATATCTGAAGAAACTTTAACTTTTTCTGAGGAATTTCTGAGGAAATCTCAGGAAAAACTGTGGACAACTGCCAGTCTAACTCAATTATAGTCACAGATGCAATGATGGATGTAATCGCCATTACATTGGTTCACATTATGCTTTGCATCATGCATCATTTTGCATCATGCATCATGCTTTGCATCATGCTTCGCATTATGCTTCGCATGCTCCCTAGAAAAACTCCAATTTTCTTTCAAATACATTAACAATTAAGAATGTGAGGATGAGAGCACCAACCCCCCCAAAGTAGACTTACTACACCAGTCGTTTCTACACAGTTGAGACAGCTTTTAAACTTGAATATGATTAACTTGCTTGACCAGTCAACTAATCCTTGAAAGAAGAGTGTGATGTCCTGCACACCAACACTGTTTTGCTCTTAATCTTGTTTCATGTCTTCTTTTGCATCATCTATAAATACACTAGCTGCCCATGTTGGTTGGTTTGTTTGTTTGATGTGGGCTTAACGGCACCATGACAACGAGGGTCAAATTGTGCCTGAAAGGTTAGATCATTCTAGAGGTAGGAAGGAAGGAAAATGGGAGATTGAGAGAAAAACGAGAACTAAAAGTCGGAAAGCTGGAATCAAGGGAGGAGGTGCATGGGTGAAATAAAAAAACAAAGTAGAGAGAGGGGGGTGGGAGAGGAGGACTTAATATGGTTGTAAAGGGAAGCATGATGAAGGAAGGAGATAATTGTTGGATTTTTATGGCCCTATCCTTGAAAAAAAGTGTAATTCACTTGCATTGGAAAGGCTCGCTTTGATCCTTTAAAAAAAGTGCAATTCACTTGCATAAGAAAGGCTACACTTTTGTCATTAAGCTGACAGACCTTTACCTGATGTCATTGATTCAATTACAACAAAAACAAAATGTAAATTACAACAAATGTACAAAATATGGTGTGTAAAATATATCTAAAAAAATTACGAGAGAAATTAAAATGTACCTCTTCATCACAGCCTTCCCACAATACATTGCAAACAGCAGTAACACACTGCACAATAGGAAATTCATCTAAAGCGCTAAAAAATAAGAATGAGATGGAGAAAACATTTGAAAAGCACTCTGTGAGGGCAGTCTTAGCATTTATTGTCTTGGGATCCAGAAGAAAATAAGTTTACACCACTTTATTGGATCCTCTTTTAATACAACATTGAAATATCTGACCACAGATGAGGCAGCCCAGGTATTATATGCTTGTACAACTGCCACTGTCTAACTCAATTATAGTCACAGATGCAATGAACCAGAGAGTTAATCATGATGTGATCACGTGAACACAAAAGCACATTATTAGTGTCAGGGTCATGTGCCCTGTAGGCCCTGCACTATTTAAATACATACAATGGAAATTATATACTCTTGAGTAATATACATGAGATGGTTTAACCCTCAAATCTCTAACCGATCGTCACATGACTGGTTTGACATGCGCTTCGCCAAATAGACCCACAACAGTGATCCTGGTATCAATTAAAAGTGCGCGAATATTTCTTTCAGAAAATGTAACTTTTTTATGGGAGTTATGTTGAAGATTTTTGAGAAAAGATGGGTTAAAATAGAGAAAATTTTAAAAATGCACAAAATTTAATAAAACGATTTATTCTTCTTTAAAAACTAACTTGCCATACTTCCAGACCTTGCTCTTGCTTGAAAACCCATGAAAAGCTTGTGAAGACATCAATGTATCCAATTCTAGTCAAATTTTGACTGTCCCTATCATTAATATCTTCTTTTTGGCAAAAATTGTGCAAAATTTCATGATTTTTAGCCTTTTCCAGACAAATTTTTGAAACAAATCGTAGCTCCTCGTTGCAAATCAACTACCGTATGCAAAAAATATTGTCGCAAACCTTATTCCACATATTTTCAATTGAAAACACAAAGAACAACTACCCCCTCTTTATTCACACCCAAATTTACCCCGCTTAGTGTAGTGGGGATATTCACGAGAGTTATACTAATACCTTCCATGCTATAAATATGCAATCTGGTCCCTAACCTGATTCTAACGCACTTCTAACCGAACTAAAAGCGTAGTTACCAACCCAGCCCTAACCTCCAGTATACCTCTAACATCCCTCACTTAACATTCCACCAAGGCATGAACGAGATGGGAAGTAGGTGGGATGCATGGAAGGTAAATATAACTCACGTAAATATCCCAGCTACACTAAGTGGAGTAAATTTACTTCAACTTATATCTTACTTTCCATGCTACAAATATGCAATCAGATTGCAACCGAAAATCCAAAGGAGGGGAGTTCAGGTCGAAGCCCACACAAAAGGCTGGTCATAATACTCTAACTAGTTTTCCTACTTAAGGGACTAGTTTCCCTATCGTCTTAAGGACAAAAAACCTCTGAATAGGAATTACTAAACAATAGTTCATTACTCCTACTTACAGTCAAGCCAAAGAGGTTACTACCCATTAGCAGTAACTGAGGCGATCGTCGTATGAATAAGAGTTAGTATCTCAAAAAACATGCCAACAAAAAGGCGTTTGGACACGATATAAATATCATAGCGGTATCTAAAATAATGCAACAAAACTCACCAAGTTTGTCCATGAGACTACTGGTTAATAATAACACAATTGAAAATGAAGCGTGTCTTAGCTAAGGTGAATAAAGGAATTCCCGAACTGTGAAAAAAATTGTTAGTGTGCAATTTTGTTAGGCAAAAGTTAGTGGGGTAACACGAACTTTGTAAAATAAGTCAAGGTAAATGCAAGGGAATAAATGTGGCAGGCATTTTCTAGAAGGCTGCACGAATTATCCCGTGTAAGGGGCTATGCCTTTTGAGTGCATACCCTGGCTGTTTCATGAACAACACCAACCATTTGAAGAAATTGTTTTGAACGATCCATCGTGAGATTAGTGTCTCGTAACACAGTACAATGAGATCTCCATAACAAAACGAAAAACGCTTTTTTATCGCCGAGCAGCGGCAGTGTGTGTTTAATGCAATTCTCAAGACACCAGATGGGGCACCATACCCTGTTTTCTGATGAGTCTAAAGGCGTGGAAAGCGACGGTAAGAATACTGGTTATGGAAGAAAGATGTATATGACCTTCTTTGAGAGAAAGCGCATGAATAGCACCTCTACGCTTAGTAGTCTGAGGAAAGGAGAAGAAAACTCTTTTAAGCATTAACTACCTAAGTGGGCACGTGGGTGTTGGCTTGAACAAAGCTTTCACCAGTGTAACAACTTGCATTCTTTTCCCTGACTTCTCTAGTGGTCGCGAGTCTGTGACCGTCTACCCAACTGGAAAGCTCGGTGGATGGCTGCTACAACTATCCTAAAGTCCTTGACCATATCAATGCACTTACCCAGGTCAGACTGGTATAGTTAGAAATCGGTTGTCACCAAGGGATGCCGAATACAGGGAAATCGATCAAATCTGACACCACTTTCGGGAGAATCCGAATCTGGGAGAAGACATCCCTAAAATAAGGGGTCTCATTACTCCTCAAAACAGCCTTGCTACACCAAGGATTGGCAGACAGAGGCCACACAGTCAAATGAAGTGCTCTGGGATTGTGGTGCAGTTTGCTGGAGCAAGGGAATGAGACGTAAGACAGAAGCTCATACAGGAAGTCTGTGATAAGTTTAAGCAGCTGAGGGCGGAACCGCAGTTGGCCGGGCCAAATAGGTGCTACTGGTTGTACAATGCCCTGCTTAGTACCCTCGGTACTAACAAGAAAGGGTTAACCCCATGTAGTGAGTCCCTTTGATTGTGTCTTGGGATCCAGAAGAAAATAAGTTTACACCACTTTATTGGATCCTCTTTTAAAACAACATTGAAATATCTGATCTTAGATGAGGCAGCCCAGGTATTATATGCTTGTACAACTGCCATGTCCAACTCAATTATAGCGCCAAAAAATTATAGCGTCAAAAATGCTCCCATACCAGCTAGTCAAGAGCACAGAAAATTGGTAGCTTGCGATTGTCCATGAACACAAACAGATCTACATCCAGGAGGCTGAATGTTGTCCAGATCGCTCTGATCACCTGTGGCAAGAACGCCCATCCTGTGGGTGTTCTACGAAGGCAAGACAACAGATCCGCAATCATGCTCTCTTAGCCCAAAAGGAACAGCCTGAAGGCTAAAATATTTCATCATGCACCAAGACGAGAAAAAGAGTTCAGAAACTCCTGGATGTAGTTTTTCCCTGCCTGAGAGAGAGACCACAACAGTAGTGTTATGTCAGTGCATATCCAAACTGTTTTGTTCAGTACTTGTGGTAAAAATGTACTTGTGGTAGCATAATGATGTGCTGAATATACCAAGTACCTGTCCAGGTCCTGTGATTGGGGACATGTTAAATGTGCTCCCCACCCCATCCAAGACGCATCTGTCACCACTGACGGTGAAGGTCTGATGGGTGGAAACTTCACTCCTCATGACAGTTACCACCATCTGAAGGTATGGAGCAGGGATACTGGGGTGTCCTGGATGGGACCACAAAAGGTCTGGTAAAAGGAGACATAGGTCCCTCATGTGAAACCTGCACATAAGGACTACATCCACCAGACTGGCTACACAGCCTGTAAAGTCCAGGACTGCAGAGGTCTGGAATGGCGTGGGGGAGGGTCCATCTTCTCGAGGGAGCGGTCCATCACTCTGGGGATGACTGGTGTCTTCATGGGGAGATCCTGGTCATCCGTGAGACCATCTTCAACCCAAGGGATAAATGTCACATCTGGCTACGCTGGATGCCCAGCCTTGGGTGTCCATAGGTGAAGTATGTCGTAAGGTAAACCATACAGGGATACTAAACAATTGATTAAGTCAAAGCTATTAACGCCAATTGAAGAGTTAATTAAAGAGGGCCGTTGACGTACGCCATATACTATATGGTCAGTATACTATACAGGCTGTTAACTGTGTAAGACGATTTTGAGCCGTATGACCGTGGAGCCGTTGGTATGGCTGTGGAGATACCTAGCACGGTTAACTAATGAAAGTCCATTGACCTGAATAGGTTAATCTTAATAGTTTTATAATGTGCACTGTAAACAATACAGTTAAACAGATTCTTGCAACTGTGGAAAACGTGGGGCTGGTGGCTACAGCCTGTTTAGCTATTAACTTAGTTACGGTATTTTATCATCTCGTTAACGTACGCATATGCTATGCTATGTTAACGTTGATATTGGTTATTAACCTTGTTAAGTTATTGTAATAATATGTTAATGTACTGCGTATACTATACGTGCCATCAACTTTGAACAGGTTGCTGCAGCTGTGGAATCGCGTTGCCATTGGCTACCTTTGTCAGAATCTTAACTTATGTTAAGTTAATTAGATATGGCATTATGTACAGTGTATGCTATACGGGCCGTTAACTTTGGAAGATTGTTATAACCTTGGGGCTGTGGAGCCAATGGCTACGGATGTGGAGAAAACTGATACCGAACACTGTATGGAGCATTAAGTAAAAAGCTGTAAAGAAGAGAGCCAAGTGAGCTTGCTCTATAAAAGCTTTAATGTACAACATAAACTATACGTGCTACCATAATCATGGAACTGTGTAGCAAGTTGCTACGTAAGCCAACAAATTAAATTGCGTGAAGTTAATTTAAAAGGTGTCAACGTAACTATGCATACTGTACCAGCCGTTAACCCAATCACCTTATGGGGCCGTGAAGTTGCTTACTTAAAAGGGTTAACGTACAACGTAAACTATATATGATGTTACCTTTGGGTTGCCATGGCCTCGGAGCTGCATGGTAATTGGCTACTTGTGTAGGAAAACTTAACTTGCATGAAGTTAAATTTACAATAGCATTAAGGTACTACGTATGTTGCAATGTTGTGTCTAGCAACGCCCTGAGAAAAAGTGACGGCTGTTATAGGTATACTGGAGGTCAGGGCTGGGTTGGTAACTACGTTTTCAGTTCCGCTAGAAGTGCGTTAGAATCAGGTTAGGGACCAGATTGCATATTCATAGCATGGAAGGTAAGATATAACTTGAAGTAAATATAAAAAGAAAAACAAATCCTAACTCTTCTGATAGGCGTTGTATTTAGTGGTTAGCATGCAAGACTGTCACGTGGGCGGCTCGGGTTCGAATACCACAACGGATGTGTGGCTTTGTTTTTCGTGAGTAAATTACGGGGGTGATTTTTTTATTTTTTATTTTTAATGTTTTGCTTTGAGAAAAAAAAATCTAAAAATCGATGGAAAGGAAATTTCACAAACAATCTAAATATGTAAAAAAATCTTCCATTTTTAATATTTAAAGGAAATAATTCAAGCTCAACACGATATTTTCTTTATTTTGAATCTTTTATTGAAAAGTTTATTGTCTTACCATTCAAAGCAAACTTGTAGTGATAGAAAACAGAAGGAAAGATGTGAAAATTAATTTTGAAGAAAAAAAAAGTTCCAAAAATTGCAGTCACCTTTTGAGCACCCTAGGAATCAAGGGTTATAGGAATACTTTAGGCAAGTTGCAGATTGGACATGTAGGAGAGGGGGGCATTGTTTCATTTTATGATCATTTACATAGGAAACTGTAATTAAGGGAAACAGTTATTCAGAAAATTTAATAAAGTGGTGTGATGTGAATTAAGGAAAGGTGATGATTTTGAAAACTGGGCATTGTATCATTTGAGTTCAACTTCAAATACAGCTGTGTTTATTAAGACAGTTTGTGTTGGGAAAATGAATCAAGTTTTTTACTTACTACTCCATCAGTGATATCTTCTTGATCAGCTTCAATGTGCAGCTTTGTATTTCTGCATTCAGTCCCAACAAAAAGATGTTAAACAATTGCATTCTGACTCCCTCTATGGAACCAAAGCTGAAAGGAAGAAATATTACGACATACTGTTGAAGTTATGTGGACAGGTAGAGATGAGAGAGCATTAAATTCCGAGCATAACAGTCTTTAGGTGGTCACAAGAGCTCTTTTAAGTTATTTCAAATCAAAGTTTGTAAAACAATTTCAGGTTTTGTTTTGTTTGTTGATGTTTAGCAGCACTGCGACAGTCAAAATGTGCCAAGAGGGTGTTAGAAACTTAAGGTGCTTGAATTAGGACAGAGATGGTTGAGCGAGGGACAGAGAATAGTTCATTCAATAAGAAATTTTCTAGTTGTCCTGTTCTGAGGTCAAAAAATATTGCACAATTTATGCTAATTATGTGTCTAAGTTTTAAAATGCAGTAAAATGGTCAATTTATATCAAATGGTTACTTTATATAAAATGGTCAATTTATATAAAATGGTCAATTTATATAAAATGGTCAATTTTCCACCAATTTTGAAGAAAACTTTTGCTGTTTTTATGGTTTTTAGTACATTTTCAACCATTTTAGCTCAGGTTGTAAGTATCACAATATTTGAAATAGTTTCTATTAATTTTGTAATAAACTGAATTACACATGAGTTGTTCGAGTACATAGCTCTGTGTCCGATTAGATACTCTCATGTATCACATTGTACTGGTTCATGTTTGAGTGATTATGGACTGTGGAAAGTATAAAGAAGCTCAGTGGCGACCCCATGTGCCACCAGGCATGCAGAGGATAGGTAATGGACTGTGGAATGGCCTCAGCTTCAAACAAAACAGGTATAACACACAGTTTTGATCCATACCACATTCAGATAATAGTCTTAATCACAGCTAAAAAATAATTTGAACCTGTATAATCCTTTTTGTGACATCACAGTCATTATTTTGTGGGAGGTTTGTACAACCGTTGTAGCAGCTTTCAGTTATTAAAGGAGCACTAGACAAACCAAAAAGTGAGGGGGTATTTTTAGGGGGTCCCAAAAAATGGAATGCTTATCTAGCACCCAACGGTATAACATTTTTGGTTAATATGAATATTCAAGTGACATTTGCCCTCACGTTGTCTGTGGGCTATGTATGGAAGCATGAAGTTTATCTATCTGTTGTGGATAATATGTCCGTGAAATTTGCAAAAATGAGCGCCTTCACTTTTTGGTCTTGAGCTCCTTTAACTTAGTGCAATAAATTCAGGAAACTGACAAAGTGTTAATGACAGTGGAGACAGGTGGCTCAGTTGGTACAGCACACGACTGAGATGCAGGAGGTTCCAGGTTCAAGTCTTATGAGATTTAACCAAGTGATTTTCCACAGCCATGCAGACAAATACGCCTGACATCGTGGGCAGAAGTAGGTCATCTGCTCCTCATCCAGCCATTGGGAGAAGTGGACATTGGTTGGATGGCGCTCACCGCCCCTTGGATGAGGACGTTAAAGGGCGGTCCCAGCAGCAGGCCAGTCACCCCTGCCTGGTTCTCTGAACACTATTCGAGAAGAGAAGCATTAAAACATGGTGTTCATTCACTTCCCATACCCTACCAGTCAAGTTCATAGCGCTGATCTCGCTGCTGCGGAATTTGACCGGTCATTGTAAGCGCTTTGAGTACACATTCAGTATAGAAAAAGTGCTATACAAGAACTCAGTATCATATTATTATTATTATCATTATTATTATTATGATGATGAAAATATCTTACTTGTTCTCTGGGAAGATTGAGAGCAGCCACAGCAGCTTGGACAGCATGTCAGGGTCCATTATCTATGGGAGAAAATGTAACATCAAATTTCCTTCATTCTATAAACCTCGTCAAATCTGGATTGGTAATTTCCAGAGAAGTAGTTTAAATAATGTCACATGGGTATAATCTTGTAATCAGTTTTTCGCATTGTTAGATCTTATATTTTAATTTGATTTTCTCCTGTTTGTTTGTTTGATGAGGGCTTAACGGCACCACGACAGCAAGGGTCAAATTGTGCCTGAGAGGTCAGATCATTCTAAAGGTAGGAAGGAAAGCAAACAGGGGGAAAATGAGAGAAATACAAGAACAAAGTCAGAAAGCTGTGATCGAGAGAGGAGGTGCATGGGTGAAAAAAACCAAGTAGAGAGAGGGGGTGGAAGAGGAGAATTAAATATGGTTGTAGAGGGAAGCATGATGAAGGAAGGAGATAATTTTATCCGGAATGTTTTTCTGGAAGAAATCGGCAATTGAGTTGTAAATAACTTTTATACATATGTAGATAATTAGTTTTTTTATAATCTAAATTCATTTTATATAATTCTACATGTTTATTTTGTATTCCTTTTATTGTACCTGACATATCCTTATTGTTTTATATAAATCACTTCAGGTTTTTTTTCTTATAGTTTAACTTTGGTTTGGTTTGTTAATGTTTACCGACACCGCAACAGTCAGAGTAACATGTGCCAAGAAGGTGTTATAAACTAAGGTGCTTGAGTTAGGACAGAGAGGAAAGAGGGGAGGGAAGGAGGGAGAGAAGGTGAATAAGGGAAAGAAATCAAGGTAATAAAAGGAAGATGAGGAAAGTAAGGCAGAGAAGGGAAGGAAAGGGAGGTTTAGATCAGGTGGAATAGATTGCTGTTGGAATAGTTTAACTGTTCTGATATACATTTTATATCTTCTAGTGTGTTAGTCTTGCAATTAGTTTTTGCCTTTACATTGTCAGTTAGATCTTATTTTATATTTTCATTTCTTACTATAGGTAACTTTTATACATATGTAAATAATTTGTATATAATCCATTTTCATTTTATATTATTCTTCAATGTTTGTAAAAAGCGCTTTGAATGTAATTTGTTACAGTCGTTGCACTATATAATAATAATAAATAATAATCATGATAATAACAATATAAAAAATAATATTAATAACAGTAACAATAATAATATTAATAATAATAATAATGATAATAATTACAATAATATTAATAATGATGACAATAAAAATAATAATAATAATAATAATAATAATAATAATAATAATAATAATAATAATAATAATAATAATCACGTGTCCATAATGGACCGATCGTTTACTGGAGGAATCTTATCACCAATCAAATACTGCGGAAATCTGCACAATTCAAGCACGGTATAGGACCAAGTGTATGAAACAATACTTTTAAACGAACGTATCACTCATGTGTTATACATGAAGATAATTCGAGAGCCCATTGCTGCTTAGAACTTTTCCTTAAAAACCTGCAGCTGATTAGTTGGATTACAAAGGGAAAATTCTCTAGCAGTTGATTGGTCAAGTACTGAAGGAATCATGTTCAGCTAAAATCCATTTCAAAAGACCTACTGTATAGTGTTGTTTACTCCTATCTATAATGACCATCTCAATTAAAAGTAGAAGCAATTATTTGACTTTTCTTCCAAAGCTATGAAGACAGAGACATAGGGGCAGGCTGAGGAGGACTTTACTGCTCCAGATACCTACTTTCTTGCCAGATGGGGTAAAATTGGAGAAATCTTGTAATAAAATTGAATATAGAAACATTTGATTGAAACACTGTGAAGTCATGGCCCCATGACAGGTGACCCTTCCTATGTCTTTTTATGAGGGTGATAGTATTAGCCCATTACTAAAAATAACAATTTGTTTAGCCAATAGTGGCAGGCCATCTTGGCCTATGAGTATATAAATAAAATAAAGCAAATAAATTGCAAGTTTTAGCAAGAGCAAAATAATTGGCAGTAGCAATTTTTATGATTCTGATTCATTTGAATGAATTTATAATTGCTGATTTTTTTCTTCTTTCTATTTTCATTATTTTGTAGTTGCCATTGCAAATTCTGAAATTGGTACACAGTCAACTGGACAACAGTAGATCCTGGCTGAAACCAAGATGGAAAAAGGCAGACCACCATAAGTGTCAATTAATTTGGTCATTTCTTCACCTACCTTAGACAACATGTCACACAACAGCGACGTCAGGCCCTCATTAGAAACAACTTTCCCAGCCCTGCGATAAAGAGCAAAGTATAACAAAACATGTAAAACTACAACATGTAAACTAAAAGAGTTATTTCACAATACATATGGAAAGCAAAACGTGGCAAAAAATGCCAGGAATTCAAGTATCACCTATATTTTCATTTGCAACACAAATTAGATCAGTAATCAGACATGTCTATCTTACAGAATTTTATAATAAAAATTAATAAAACAAAAATACAAAATGATAATAAAAACAAATAAATAAATAAAACAAAAGTTGTAATACACACGTTCACAGTTGCAGTCTGCTCATACGCACAAGAACGTATCGTCTTCAAGTTGTGAGAAAACCAACCAGCTTGAGCGCACAGAAAAATACACTCTTGGTTTGTGTAGTATTATCGCGCATCGTTTAGAAATAAGCACATTGTGCATGGACCTATAAAATCGGCCCGAAATTTAATTTTATGTGTTAGGACGACCTACATTTTTTCCTGATGACTTAATATTTCCTAGAATACTCAAAGTTACATAACATATTAAGAAAAGAAAAAAATCGAAGGGACAGAAATTTAAATAAGGTGTTTTTAAAAATTTGTTATTGTTACAGTCAATAGGAATGATTGCTTGTTTATTCACAATTCAAAATGGCGGACGGAACTGTGAAAAGGTGTATTACGAGATACATAGTCGTAATTACGAGTTACTTACTTGTAATCACAGATAACAAATTACAATTTTTTTGTGTAAATTATGAGTTACTAAGTCCTAATTACGAGATAATAAGTCTTATTTATGAGATTCATGTCGAAAAGTTTCTCTTTAAGCCTACCTGGACCCGGCACCTGAGTTAATCCTGAAATTTCAGGTATGACAATTACCAACCCGACTTCCTGTTCAGTGTATTGTGTTTCCACTCCAAACTGAAATTGTTTATCTGCCATTCCCATGTACACCACAGTCCAGTGCCTAAGGTTATTTGTGTAAGATTACAAAGCCAGTGCTGAGTAATCAAGGCACTTTTGTGATTGAAATCACTCATCAGTGTTAGGTGTCTTAGTGGGAGAAATTTGTTTGCAAACTGGTAATAGAAATAGCTATGCCTGAGGTGATGTGTACATTAACTGTGAATAATTGATGGACCATTTCTCCTAAGAAAAGATATTTCTTCATGTACTTAGTAGTAATTACCAGTTAGTAATTTAGTCCAAGAGCATTAAGTAAATTTAGTCTAAGAGCATTAGATCAAAAAGGCCCAAACCTGAAAATAGTTGGCAACAAGCTGATTTTTTCAGGATAAGTCCAGAATTATGTGTAAAATAATATACTAAAAGTCCCTGAAAATCCTCCTTGAGCTTTCTCCCAAATCAAAGATGGCATCCAAAATGGCCACCATTTTCAATTGTTATCATAACTTTGCAAACAGACAGGTTATAAATACAAACTAGGTGTCTAAACATATGTTCAAAGGCATAAGGAATCCAAAGAAAGCATTATTTAGAAGGTCAAAACTCTACAGTATCCCAAACCATTAAGGTGTCCAAATGGCATCAAAAATGGCTCCCATTTTCATCATAATTTTGTATCCAGGCAAGTTCACAATAAACAGTGTCTGACTGTATGTTGTAAGGCACAAGGTATCCAATAAAATCATTACATAGAGTTTGCACAGCCCGGAAGTTACCAAACCAAGATGGCGTCCAAAATGGCCACCATTTGTTCTACTTCTACCATATCTGTGTAATGTTAGAAATATAAACAAAGGATCAAAATATATCTTCGAAGGTACAAGTCATCCAATGGAATAATTAGTTAAATGGTCCAAAATGTGCAAATCCCAAACCCTAAACCTTATTCTAACCCCAACAGCAAGACAATTTGGCCCGAGTCCTTTTCTGTTTGAGAGCAGAACTAGGAGTAGGTAACAATTGCAGTATTCTACTTATCGATGAGCTTTGAACGGTATATCAAATCTATGTGGAACTTAGAAAAGAACAAAGAACTCAGAGACTATTTAGTTGTGATCGGTGTACTTATATGCGAGATCCCAGCCATTCATTTCATCATGTATTTTCAGCATTCGCATTAAGAACTGCTCGCTGGTCTGGTATCAGTAATTACCTCTCCAAAATTCTTCAAGACAACCGATGGCGCAATAATTGGGGGCTGCTTGGGCAGGAATAAGACCATGGAGTGCACAAGGGAGGGCATGACATGTGTACAACTGATAAAATTCTTCTGTACATCGTTTCCCAAAGGTTGGTGGCCCTCTTCCTTGGCTGGCCTATCATGTAAGGGTTTGTTTGATGGGTGTTGGTGGGTACTTTCTTTGACTTATATTCTACTTGGCGCTGGCTCTCCGATTGGTCTCAGAATCGGAGGCTGCTTGTCTGACTGTCCAGCTCCAGGCACTGCGGTCTTCAGCCTGACCTTCTCATTAGAGGTGGTTGATCTTGCACACTGTGAGGGTCTTTTTCAGTGAGTCTTTATAGTGCTTTTTGGGGGCCCCCTCTGTCACGTCTGCCAGTGAATAGGTCCCCATCCAGGACAATCTCGCCAATCTTCGGTAGGCGATGGTACTCCATCCTGGTTACATGGCCTAGCTGCCCAATGCAGGTGGATTTAAAGCAGCATAGCCTTAATACTGGTAATACCTGCAGACTCCATTACTTGGATGTTGGTGATGTAGTAACTCCATTGTATGCCGAGGTTGAAGAAGAGACAACGTTGGTAAAAACCTTCATGGAGGTGCACATTTTGGCAAAACAGAACCCAAGATGGGAGAGTGTTCAACACGACAACTTTGTAGACACTTATTTGTGTCCCTTTTTAGGATTATGTTGTCCCAGATGCATTTATGCAGTCTTCTGAAGGCACTGTTTGCCTTGGATAGCCTGTTGTCAACTTCTTTTTTTGATTTTGGCATCAGAAGAGACCAATCCTAGGTTGGTGAAATGGTAGACTGCTTTCATCGCTACATGCTTGGTGCTGATACTTGGTGCGTGCTATTCTTCCCAGGATGCTCATTGATGAAGAATTGCAGTCTTCTTTGAGCTAAAACCAAAGTCCAAAAAGTCTTGCAGCCTCAGAAAAGCAAGATAGTATGCATTGCACAGCTCACTCTGCATTGGCATGAGGGCAGTGTCGTCTGCAAACAGCAACTCACATATGAGGTGTTCTGTATGAGCCTGCATGTGCCTGAGTTTGGAGAGGCTGCCATCAGTTCTGAAGCGGACGTAGACAGGGTTCGCGTAACGACAAATTTGTTGTATATTACGCTATGGCTGAAATTTCTTATGACATATTGTATCTGCGTTGTAAAATTTAGCATGTAAAATTTTACGCCAGAGTTTTTTATTAACTTAAATGAAAATCATAAAAATCTTACCTCTCTGATGCGATTCAAAGTTTTATTTCACACAAAAATATTTTTGAATTACTAAAAAAATGAATAAAAAAAAATGACACAACTACGACTTACAAGAATGGCTGAATGATTTAACATGTCCGTACAAGTACTGTACATAAACACTAGGCAAGTACTAAATCTGTATATAGTTAGTATATACATGTACTGTACATTGTACGTGAAAGTTTTGATGTTGTTTTGAATGCAGGCTGTCAATTGTCAACAACATTATAAGCTAGGATTTTACTTTCCTCCTGTATTGTGTTGTATGTGTAAGATCGTGTATCTGTGACTTGATCACAATTTGCAAGTCAAGTTAGTATACTGTAAAGAAGGTGTGTTCGATATCTCAATAGTATATTATTATTGACAATTGGTCAAAGCTCACTAAAACCTCATGGAAGTTTGGATACGATAAACAAAAGTATTTTTCTATTTTATTTTAGCATTATACCAGGATTGGGTAAGACCTTTTTCTAAATATATCTTATGATAATAATAGTCCAATTTGAAAGGTTTTTGGTATTTTAAGCACAATTTTTACTCACTTTAGCGAGGCAAGCCTACGCAAGTGTGTGTTTGTTAACAATACTTGCAGGCTTTGCTAGCACGCAGTGCCCTGTGCATTACGCATTGCCTTGTATATTACGCAGTGCCTGTACATTACGCAGTGCCTGTACATTACGCAGTGCCCTGTATATTACGCAGTGCCCTGTACATTACGCAGTGCCCTGTACATTACGCAGTGCCCTGAACATACGACAGCAAAATGACAATACGCCAAAAATCAAGGGCTTGTTCTCACCAAATACGCCAGACAAAAAATTGTAACAAAACCTCTGTTAAGGTGCAAATACTTCTTGAACTGTGTGCAGAACTTCAGCTGTCAATCAACAACACTATCTCTCAGCAGTAATACCATCTCAAGACAACCTGGATGCATCCCAGGTCCAAGCACTTGGCACCTGATTGACAACGTTGTAGTGCACCAGCGTGACTTGAAGGACCTCATGAATACCAGAGCGATACCTTGTGCAGACTGTCACACAGACCATCTGAGGACAAGTTCCACTTCCCAACTTGTGTATCATAGCTACGCAGAGGACACATACCGGGAAATGCTGTGGGACCACATCACGACCACTTTTTTGAAAACGTCTAATGAAGTACTTGGCTTTTCCGTGACGAAAAACAAGGACTGGTTCAACGAGAACAATAGGGAAATACAAAACCTGTTGGCGAAGAAAACATTTTGCTTAACCATCCTGTCAGCACAAGAAGGCAGCTTTTCATCAGGCATGTAATGTCCTACAGTGCAAATGCACAACCCTTGCCAAGAAAAACAGCTTTGTGCAGATACAGGGATGCACAATGGATTCTATGAGGCTCTGAAATTCGCCTATGGTCCCTCGCACCAGACGCAATGTCCCTTACAGAGTGCCGACGGGAAGAAGCTTCTGTCTGACAAAGAAGCCATCTTAGATAGTTGGTCTGAGCACTACCACACTCTCTTCAACACCAGTCACAATATTTAAGGGTCGGCTCTCACCAGATCAAGCAGCAGCCAGTAAAAGTTGAAATGAATGAGCAACCAACTCGATAGGATACCGTGTAGGCAATGAGCAGGTGAAGTGTGGAAAGGCTGCTGGAGTAAATGGTATCCCACCAGAAGCATGAGAAAAGGGAGGTCCAGCTCTTCACATGAAACTACATGCACTGTTTGTTTGCTCTTTGTAATGCAGTCATCATCACCATGTACTAAAACAAAGAGGGACCATCGGATTGTTCAAACTACCAAGGCATAACACTACTTTCCATCGCTGGAAAATTAGGGCCAGAGTTCTGCTGAATTGACTGGTACCTGCTATTGCCAAAGAAAACCTACCTAAAAGCCAGTGTGGCTTCAGAGCAAATCAGGCTACTGCAGAAATGGTGTTTGCCCTTGAAATCAATCCAAGAAAAGTGCAACGAACAAAACTAGAGTTATACAACCACTTTGTAGACCTGACAAAAGTTTTCGAAGCTGTGACTAGAGATGGACTCTGGAAAATCCTGGAAAAGCTAGGCTGCCCACCAATAATAATAATAATAATATACAGTTCTTATAAAGCGCAACACACACTAAAGTCTCATTGCACTGAAAAAACAAATAAAATGAAAGAGGGGGGAAAATAGGGAAACAACTAATAAAAGTGAGAAAAGATGTGTTTTTAACAATGATTTAAAGTTAGTTACAGTCTGAGCCTCTTTGATATGTGTTGGTAGATTGTTCCAGAGAAAAGCAGCTGAACATTGAAACGAACGATGACCGTATGACTTTGTAGAAACAGAAGGAGGTATGAGCGATAACTTAGAACTAGAGCGTAGACTGTGAATCGGAGTGTACATGTGGATAAGATCCTGTAAGTAAGTGGGAGCGAGGTCCTAACCATGGTTATGCAGCTACACGTAAACCATGTCGGTCAGGTCAGGCATGAAAATGACCTCTCCACCCCCTCCAAGTTGAGAAGGGTGTAAACAGGGCTGTGTTATTGCACGCACAGTATTCACCATATTCTTCAACATGATTCTTCGGCACGTCACCAAAAACCTTGACGAGGGTGTCTACATCTGCTTTTGAACCAAACCAACGGCAGCCTCTTCAACTTCAGGCGCCAGGAGATCACCAAGGGGTGCCACGATTGGTGTTAATCTTGTGCAGCACCTATGGTCTCTGCAGCCTTTATGTAAAAAGCTGGTCAAATCTTTCTTGGCATATACACAAGCCCTGCTTCTCACACTGTGTAAGATCAAAGCATAAATCAGTGTATAGTTCTTAGATTGGTTGGAACCAGATTGATTAAGGGACAGGTTACAATATTGCTCATCTCATATTGAGCAATTGGCATACCCACTTTCATGAAGCCTCCCCATGAGGGATATGGAGGTATTTCACCCACCCAGAGAGAGGCTAAGGGCACTGCTGATCATAGGCATGCTGGCTCCTAGTTAAGAAACTTGAGGGGGCTCCATTGTAGCACATATATTCCAAACATTAGCGGTGGGATACAGGGCTTTAGTCAACTTGTAGAAACAATAGAATGTGCTATCAGTTTGGTCGCTGTATGCATTATGCATACCTTATTGTAATGCACAGACAGTGAACGCAACTCTTGGTCCATTAACGTTCTTAAATTTCGGAGCGCAAACCAGTGGTGGCACAAATCACACAAAGACAAATCAATTTTAAGGGTGGACCGCATCTGGTGCATGTATATCTAATATGTTAGTGATTTGCTAGAATGGTAATGACTCTAAGCCAATTTTTTACCCCTATATTAGGGTTATGATTAGGGTTAAAGTATTAGTATAGGGTTAGGATTCTAGAGTCTTGGACCATTTAACTAACTATTCCATTGGATTCCTTATGTCTTAAGGACATTTGTTTTGACACTTTGTTTATATTTCAAACATTACACTGTTATAGTAAAAGTAGATAAAATGGAGGCAATTTTAGTTGCCATCTTGGTTTAGTAACTTTGGGGCTTTGTAACCTCTAAGAAATGAATTGATCGAGTTCCTTGTCCATTAGAACATATGATTAGATACATTGTCTGTATTTTGAACTTGTCTTGTTGCAAGGCTATGATAAGAATTAAAATTGCAGCCACTTTGAACGCCATCTTGGATGTTGATACTATGAAGTTTTAGACTTTCTAAATAATGCTTTCAATGTACTGTATTCCTGATGTCTTAAAACATATATTTAGACACTTAGTTTGTATTTGCAACCTGTCTGGTTCCAAAGTTATAATAAAGATTGAAAATGGTGGTCATTTTAGACGCCATCTTGAACGCCATCTTTAGGAGGATTTCCAGGGACTTTTGTATGTTACTCTACACATAATTCAGGACCTATTCTGAAAAAAAAGCTTGTTACCAACTATTTCTAGGTTAAACCTAAAATTCTTGGTTGTATTAATGAGTTACTAAGTCGTAATCACAAGTTACTAAGTATAATTACGAGATAGTATGTCGTATTTACAAGATACCGAGCTTTAATACTAACACATTTTCAATTGTTAACATAACTACTAACCTGTCTGGTTGCAAAGTTATGATGAAAATTAAAAATGGTGGCCATTTAGGATGCCATCTTGGACTTTATCTCAAGGAGGATTTCCAGGGACTTTTGTATGTTACTCTACACATAATTATAGACCTATTCTGAAAAAAATCAGCTTGTTACCAACTATTTCCAGTTAAACCTAAAATTCTTGGTTGTATTAATGAGTTACTAAGTCATAATTACAAGTTACTAAGTCGTAATTACAAGTTACTAAGTCATAATCACAAGTTACTAAGTATATTCACAAGATAATAAATTATATTTATGAGATACCAAGCTGTAATACTAACTCGTAATTACGAGCCACGAAGTCGTAATTACAAGTTACAAAGTCATAATTATGAGTTAGTAAGTTGTAATTATGAGATACTACGATACATTTACGAGATAGCAATAATTGTTTTGGGGTTTTTTTTGAGAAGAAAAAACATTGATCAACTTTTTTTTAAATCATTGGCTTAAAAAAAAAAATCAATGAATTTTGTCATATTTATGACACTGTTAGTCTTCTGTACTATCTTGTGTGATATACATGTAGGAAGAAAAGACAACAAAAACTGCAAAAACTGACATTAATATCTTGTTTAGTTCAGGAAACACCAAAATTTAAAGTTCTCACAAATTAGTTTGAAAACTACTGGTGCAAATAGTCTACAGTATGGTAGAAGGTTGATTTCATGCCCTCACTTTTTGGGGTAAGTGTTAAATAATTTATTCCATTAAAGATTACTTCAACTTTTCAAAGTTGAGTGATTTTTTAAAATTTCAATTACTATACATGGCAAAATGGTAGTCTTGTGTCAGTTATCCTCATAGCAGTACACTTTGTAAACGGCATGAAACCACAACAATGCACTATGAAGAAAAGCTTTTGCTGCAACTTTAGACAATAGAATTCATGCAAGTATCATTCGTATGTCTCGTCCAATTAAATCATGGGTTTCCCGGGCATGAGCGGATGAGACCACATGACTCCCCCTAGACGGGACCCCAGTCCATTCCAGATCAACTCCCAAACAGTGCTGGTACTCGATTTACGGCTGAGTGGACTGAAGCAGGTGAAGTGCCTTGCTCAAGGACACAATGCAGCACTCACAGCGGGAATCGAACCCAGTACCTTTCGCATACGAGCATGACTCCTTAACCACGGTGCCACTGCACCTCAATTGGTGCAATTAAGTGTTAACAATTAAATTTTCATGTTTTATTATTCATCTATTTATTGAAAGAAAAAGAAAAGAAATGCAAATCAAAATGACAAACCCTCCATTTCTGTATGTTAATGACAGCAAGCATTCGACAACCTGCAGCTGGCTGTCACACGATAATTTTTCTTTGTGATTTAAAATTCTGCACAGCGCCATCACAATAACTTCACGATGAATTGGGTCTTTATAGCCCCGCTCATCTTCCTTCCTGAAAATTTGAAGAACAAAAAATGGAGAATCAAGAATACGAACAAATACACTTTCTATAGTTATATCATCATATTAGCAATTTGTTTTTAAGGCATAACGGTTAATCATTGACCATTTTAGTGTTTTTAAATCTCAGCCATCAATTTGCATATCTTAGGCAAATTATGTGATGTATTACAGGGTTCCCTTATGTCTACCACACTTCTTTGAAGTGCATGGTGCAGCAAATTCTAACCAAATTTGTTTTGTTTTAGTCTTTACCATACCCCCAATCAAATTACCCTCTCTGAGTAAAGAAATAGGTCACACCCACCATAGGTATGCAGTAACTAGGTGGGGAAAACAAACCTCAAATCCACAATGCATTGACATTTGGATGTTCATGTGGCCTGCCGCAAGCTTTTATCCATCTATGGTACTTCTCCAGATCTTTAGGGAATTTAGCAAAAAATAAAAACATTTGCTAACCATTCTGGTTAAAGGGAATCGGATTTACAAAGCCTGTAGGCACAAGTTTTGTTCACCATCTTATCTGTCATACAGTCTGTTGTGTTTGTAGAAATTTGTTTGTGCAGTATATTGCAATAAATGAATGAGTTTCGCCACTAGCTAGCAGTACTGTACCTATACCGTGTAGGATTTTTGCCCCTTTTAGTTATGCAGAAATACGTGCAGTGATTGATTGAAAAAGCTGTCAATCAACTAACTCAGAGAGGTCAATTCTAGCAGAAATAGACTTTGCCACGATTTTCAGTAACTAAGATTAAAGAAATCGAAAAGATTTTAAACTGTCTATCTAGTCATATATCACAAAATGTTTATCTTTGAGGTTTACATTATTAGGCAGCGATTTACATATCGCCTTTTGTCAGGGTCTCAAAGTGCTGGACCCAATTAGCCACCTAATAAGTTCTCTGGCAGCCAGACGAATCGGCGCACAGGAACTTCGGCTTGACTGGGCCAAAACGGGAAGTGTTTTCATGCTTCTCTTCTCGAATAGTGTTCAGAGAAGCAGACAGGGTATGACTGTCCTACCATCGGGACCGATAGCTTAATGTCTCCTCTGAAACACGGCAAGCACCACCATTCAACCATTGCCACTTCTCTCAACAGCTGAATGGGGAGGGGGGTGGGAGCAAGAGCTGCAAACGTCGTACTACCGCTTTGATGTTCGGCATATATGTCTACATAACTGTGGAAAAACGGGTTAGACGTGACGAAGGCTTGAACCTGGTACCTCCAGCATCTCAGTCGTGTGCTCTACCAACTGAGCTATCTACTCCTGAAACATTGGTTTTACGACAACTGAGATCAACAAATGCCACAAGGTACAAACTTTGATCATGACATAAAAGATGGTGAGGAACCGGAAAGGAAGGGTGAGGAACCGGAAAGGAAGGGTAAAGAACCGGAAAGGAAGGGTGAGGAACCGGAAAAAAAGGGTGAGGAAGCGGAAAGAAAGGGTGAGGAACCGGAAAGGAAGGGTGAGGAACCGGAAAGGAAGGGCGAGGAACCAAAATGGAAGGGTGAGGAACTGGAAAGAAAGGGCGAGGAACCGGAAAGGAAGGGTAAGGAACCAGAAAGGAAGGGCGAGGAACCGGAAAGGAAGGGTAAGGAACCAGAAAGGAAGGGCGAGGAACCGGAAAGGAAGGACGAGGAAACGGAAGAAAGGGCGAGGAACCGGAAAGGAAGGGCGAGGAACCGGAAAGGAAGGTTTAAGATTTAAACCCAGCTGCACACTCATATATCATAAAAACTTACTCCAGATATTTCTTTATCAGGAAAGCATTATCTTCTATTAAGGCATTCTGCTCCCGGAAGTTCTGTCAAAGATTAAATGCCATGATATCGTAAAAGAGTGCCAACAAATTCATGGGCAGGCAATACAGGTCATGATGTGTATGGCTTGGTTAGATACGTATATCATTATTTCTCCCCACCCTTCCTGCCCCCCTAAAAAAAAAAAAATTCTGGGTATTAGTTGATGAACAAATTTCTCCAGCCTGTCACACTCAAGGCTACTTGAAACTTTCACAAAAATAAGTGATGCTTATTCAATTAATTTATTTTCACATTCTTTAATAAAAATAAAAATTATTAACAATTAAAGATTAAGTGGGGAAAAATCAAAAGCTTGAACAAGCCTTTAACAAAACAATAAAGAAAATCCAGACAAAATACAATTAGCAACTAAAAAAACTAAAACTATTTGCCCTACTAGCTCTACAGCCCTCCCCACCCACATAATAAACCACCCCTTCATCCACCCACATACTAGCAACACAAGGGAGAAACTAACTGTTCCACACAGCTGCAAAACGGCATACCTTGGTAGATTCATAACTATCAGAGCACGCTCACCTGTGTGGGTTGTTGAGGCTATACATGTAATTGATCAAAAACTGTAGTTTCAAAAATCAAGAATTTTCATGCTGTCACCTTGTTAGCAACAGATTTTATTATTTCTTACCAATCCTTTGAGTGGTGTAAAATAAGGGGGAAAAATTATTAGAGATTCAATTCCTATCAAAGTTTGAAGATTTGGATGTACATATAGTGTACTTTCTATGGAGCATTTAATTCAAAAGCTTGTTACTTAGCTAATGACCTGTGACCTTTCATATGAATATGAGTCATCCTACATATCAATCTTGACAACTGACCTCATAACAGATCACCCTTGACCTTTCCCATCCCAACAATGCAAATAAGAATGGACATGATGAATATTCATTGATATCAATAAATCATTAAGAGAAAGAATATCACTTGAAATAATGACATGTTTACCTGAGATGCGTAAATTTTTCTGATGATGTCAATAATTGCTTGGACTATATCTGCTCCTTCGCTGGACTCCTCTGCTTCAAGACCTGGGAATATAACCTGCAGGCATTAAATAAAAACAAAATGCAGTCATTCCTTGAAGTGCCAAATTAGTTGTTTGTGCCATTTGATTGGTTGGTTTGGTGCTGTTTAGCAGCATGTTAATAGGGAGGTCAAATGTACCAGAGATGTTAATCTAATACCAAAAATAAAAAATAACATAATGTAAATGGTTCAAAGAAGAACGCACGTAGAGTAAAACAAGTGATGGGAGGGGAACAATTCTTTAATTAAAACACAAAATAGACTAACGAAAATAATCATGGTATGAAGAAATCGACTGAGAATATGACTAACCTTTGCAAGATTTGATATGTCACCTTTTACAAGCCCTGCTTGAATAAGCATATGGCTGAGAGCCACTTTCTTGCCATCGACAGTGTTGAACACTTCCACGCAGTGATCAACACCTCGCTCTTTGCATGATGCATGTGATATCACCTGACAATGGAACAGAAACAAAAGGCCCAGAATTAAACCTATAAGAACTTGTTTTACAAATTATTTTAAGTTTTGCATGAAACACCCTCGTATATTTGTAATTATCTCATAAAAACAATCAAACTAAAAGGTTGAGCTCTCATTGGCTCCTGTGACAGTAAGTGAAGCCAACATGAATTTTGTGAATGCCACCATGTTTTTAAATTTGTATTCCTAATTACCAAATATGTTCTTCAGTTTTATATTCTTTACAATGATTGACTCATGTAATAAGGGATTGTAAAAAATTCACTTTAAATTTTGATTGAACCAAATATGTCAGTCAAATTTTTGTCGGACCAAATATGTTCTTCACTGTTTGATATTCTTCACAATGATTAAAACTGCAGGTCGATTTAAAACATTAGAAAATGAAAATTGGCAAAAATTTGTCTGGCCTACTGTTAAGGGAAGGCTAACAATTCCAACTGCCCAGACAGGGCCAGTGAGGTCATGCTTCAGTGCATATATACTATGCACTTTTGTGTATATTTGCGCTAAAGCATGACATCACTGGCCATGTCTGGACAATTAGAATTGTGAGCCTTCCCTAACTTACAGCAACGTTCACATTTGAAGAAGAAAAAAAACCTCTTCCATGAGACAAAATAATACAATTGCAGTCTTAGATAAAAACTAAGCGCTGTACGATTTGGTCACTCAACACACATAAAATCAAAGTTTGTAATCTCCTCTACCACACTAACCAATGTCAGGCAAGCCAATTTGACCAATTCTCATAGCCCAAGATCATCCTGAAATTCCACTTACTGTGTTAAGAAACTACAGTACATGGCAACTGCCTGTGATCTTTTGGTTAATTATGGGTTATTACACCAATAATATGGAAACCTCCAAAAGTTATTTTAGCCAACTTCCACTCACCTGGGCACTCAGAACCTTCTTAATAACCCCTTCGTGGCACATTTCCCACAATGCATCTTCCTCTATGGTTGTCCAATCTGCACCATCCAATTGTTGAACATGGGGAAGAGCGCACTGCACTGCTGCAAATGGCATCTAAAATTCAGCACAAATAAAATGTGTATCTAATTTAAAAAAATATCCTGATTGAATGTTTAATTACAATGTTCATGTCAGTGCATTTTATCAGCTATTTTAATGTGGCAGTGACCATTTCATTCCATTGAAATTAATGATTGAACTGATTAACCATTGTATAAAAATTGGTTGTCATAACCCTGCCAACATAGTTGTTCATGAATTCTAGTTCTCTTTCAGAAAGATATATATATATATGTGTATATATATATATATATATATATATATATATATATATATATATATATATATATATGTATATATATATATATATATATATATATATATATATATATATATATATATATATATATATATATATATATATATATATATATATATATATATATATATATACATAGATATATATATATTTATATATATATATATATATATATATATATATATATATATATATATATATATATATATATATATATGTATATATATATATATACATATATATATATATATATATATATATATATATATATATATATATATATATATATATATATATATATATATATATATATATATATATATATATATATATATATATATATATATATACAGTATATATATATATATATATATATATATATATATATATATATATATATATATATACATATATATATATATATATATAAATATATATATATATATATATATATACACAGTATATATATATATTTATATATATATATATATATATACACAGTATATATATATATATATATATATATATATATATATATATATATATATATATATATATATATATATATATATATATATATATATATATATATATATATATATATATATATATATATATATATATATATATATATATATATATATATATATATATATATATATATATATATATATATATATATATATATATATATATATATATATATATATATACACAGTATATATATATACAGTCTTGTTCGGACCTGAGGTAGGAAGTGAACAAGAGCCCGGCATACCACCTCTAGTTTCAACAGATTGATGTGCTGAACGCACCAAGCGCCCGTCCAAAATCCCGCGACCTGGGACCACGCTAAATGCGCTCCCCACCCCGTCAAAGACGCATCGGTCACCACCGACAACGAGGGTCTGACGGGCGGAAAAATCGCTCCCTGTGACAGGTGAGAGTGGACGCACCACCACTACGGGAAACGAGGACGCTGAGGTCTCTCCTGGATGGTACGAAATGACTCAGTAGATGAAATTGTAGATCCCGCATGTAAAACCTGCACATGGGGACCACATCTACGAGGCTGGCTAGGTACCCCAAGAATACCAGCCAGGCTCTCGCCGGCGAGGCCGGTAACGAGAGAAGGACGCGGCTTCCGCCCTCACGGCAAGGATCCATTCCTCCGTCGGCCGAATACGACCACGAAGAAAATCCAGGACCGCCCCCAGAAAAGTGGGAGTCTGAGACGGAACCAGGTTGGACTTGGCGAGGTTGATCACCCACCCTAAGTCCTGTGCCACCCGTATGACCACGCGTTAGTGTCTCGGGACGGTGGCTCGCCTACCGCAACGATCAGCCAGTCGTCGAGGTACATAAAGATTCTGATGCCTTGCCTTCGTAAGAAGGCCGCTGAAACCCTCGTAATCCGGGTGAAGACCCTGGGGGCAGTCGAAAGCCCAAGGGCAACGCCCTGAACGTACGCATTCCCTCAATTGAACGCCAGAAAACGCCTGTGTTCCTCGAACATCGGCACATGGAGATATGCGTCCGCGAGGTCGACGGAGGTGGCCCACAGGCCCCTCGTCAACTGAGGGAGGATGGAGCGAAGAGTCTCCATCTTGAACTTCAACGGTCGGATGAACCTGTTGAGTGGCCTGAGATCGATTATCGGGCGCCACTTGTTCCCCTTCTTGGGGGCCAGGAAAAACGTGGACATTACGAGGTTCTTGGGAGGGTGCGGGATGAAGGTGATGGCGTTCTTCGCCAGCAACTCACCGATTTCTGACCTCAACAACTCGGTGTGGTCGCCCAGATGAGGCATGGTAGTGGGTCGAAAGACCCCTCCCTGAGGCGGGGGATACGTGAACTCTAGACGGTAACCCTGCCGAATGGTTCGAAGCACCCACTTGTCGGTGGTGATACTCTCCCAGGCCTCTGAAAATTCCTGTAGACGCCCCCCGACTGAAGCCCCGTTCAACGGGAGGGTCGGGGGTGGGTCAAAAAAGTCAGCCCCTGGCCTTCCCCTTCCCTCGGGAAGAGGTACCCGCTCTGCGTGCAGCGGGGAAGGAGCGTCGACTGGTCCCCGCCCCTGCCCCTCTGCTGGTCCACGGTGACTCTGACGAGAGGAGGAGCTGAAGAGGGCCCCGTGACAGTGTCACTGTGACGTCGGAACCGTCGCCGGCTATACGCACCCCGGCCTCGCTGAACGGGGGTTGAAGGGTGGCGACGAGCGGGAAGAGAAGAGAAAGACTTCGTCTTCGCTAACAGCTTCTGAGTCTTCCGAAGATCGTCCTGGCGGCCAGCTTGGCGCAACAGAATATCTTGGAAGTGACCAGCAAATAGGTCCCGACCCTCAGCTGGCAAACGCCGAAGGTCCGCCTGAGTGACGGCAGAGAGTCCAAGGAGAGGGAGAATATTTTCGGGTCTCTCCCGGACCGTCTTAGTGGAGGCTCGAGCAAGTTGGTCGACTGTCGCGTCGAGCAAATCCGAGAGTCCAGTTAACAGAGGCAGGGTATGTGTAAGGACGTCGGCCGGAAGATGCCTGCGCAAGACCGAGTCTAAGCCTTCTGTTACCCATACGGCAAGGGCCTGGTACTTATAACCCCGTCGTACGGCCTGGTCGACAGCTAATAGGGAAGCTTTCCTCCGCTGGACCGCAGGATCCAGAAATTTTGGAGCCTTGTCCAAGCCAGACACAGCTGCGGTGCAGCTCGCCAGTTGGCGGAGGAGTTGCCACACTGCCTCCGGGATTCCGGGGCCGTATGACCTCCCCGAAAATCCGTAGGCGGACCTGTGGGCCCGATCAACGCCCCGGTTGAAGGCCGCCCAGTCCCTATCCGAGACCCTAGCCCAATGTCTAATTCTGTAAATCGGGGAGGCATCAATGGGGAAATTCTTAGCCGGTGGCGAGCATCCCTTGGGGCTGAGCTTAGCAGTCACGTTGAGACTGCGGGCCCGCTCGACTAGGGGAGCCTCTGTGACCTCCAGTTTGATTTCCCGTGCCAGGAAATGCAAAAGCTGGGCGACCGCTCCCTTGTAAAAGGGGGTCCACCGGGTGGTGGCGGAAAGAGGACCTCTTTCGATATCCGGTAGGATACGGAGGCCATATCCGTGCAAACGGCATCGTAAGATCGGCACTGGGGACGATTGGAACCGGGCGGCGGGAGGAGTCCCGCACCGGGGTTCTCCCGCGCCGTATGCGAGACATCCAGAAAATCGACTTCCTCTCCCGAGGGTAGATGTCGAGGGCATCCTCCTCCAAGACCTCAGGGTCAGGGGTGCTGTCAAGCGCAGTGGCAGCTGCCGGGGGTGAGGAGCAGGAGACGATAGCCTCCGCTCCAGAGCCTGTGACACCAAAGTCTCAAGTGTTTTCTTGAGTGTGTCCTGAAAAGCGAGATCCTCGAGGGGGTGGCCCCAACTTTTCTGCCGCTTCCTGTCTCCTCCTATGCTCAGGGGAGGATGAGGAGAAGACCTGTGACGTTGACTCTGTCTCTCCTTGTGTGCACTGTCCCGAGCCCTGTCCCTCCTCCGGGGTCTGCCTCGCTCTTCGGGAGACCCTAATGGGGAGACGGGAGGGGAGGGCTCCGACATAGTGTTAGGAACCACTGGAGTACCTGTTAGCGTACGCCTGCTCAGTTAAGAGGGCCTTTCAAGAGGTGCCCCGCTGAGAGTGGGCGGCGGCCGCGCCTCCCGGACGGGAGGTGGGTGCACTTTAAGCCTGGGTGGCGGCGGCGGCGGGGGGGAAGACGAGGAGGGCCTATCGGACCGTCGCTTCTCCACTTTCTCTGCCGCTCTTTGAAAATATCGGTCGCGGTGGAGTCTGTGTTCCGACCACACCGCTAGATCCCAATCGCTGCAAAGAGTACAGGGATTTGACTCGCAGCATAATCTGCACGCGTACCACGTGAGATCGATGTCACTGGAGCGTAATTTAAAGAAGTGTTTGCACGCTACTCATCGCGGGACATCCTGGGTGTGTAAAACATCGACACTCGGGGACCTGTCCTCCATGTCCATGATACTGGTGAAAATAAATACGGAACTTATAACGTTTAACGTAGACAGTCTTAAATACGTTCACACGAGCCGTGGAACTGCGTAGCTAATGGCTACAGGACCAAGAAGAAAAATAGCTGTCAATGCTATACTTCTTGTCAAGAATGTCACCTGTCACCTGACCACGTAGCTTGTAGCTAGTGGGCATATAACCGCATTAAACCGTACGATGTACATTAACCCGTTAAATACGACCCGTGTAAACACGGGCCGCGGAACCGTATGGAACCGTCCGCCCCGTAGCAACGGGCCGCGGAACCGTATGGAACCGTCCAATGGAACCGTCCGCCCCGTAACAACGGGCCGCGGAACCGTATGGATCACGGAACCGTCCAATGGAACCGTCCGCCCCGTAACAACAGGCCGCGGAACCGTATGGACCCCGAAACCGTATGGAACCGTCCCACGGAACCGCACAATGCCCGCAAATAGGGCTGCAGAACCGTCCAACGGAACCGTATGGAACCGTGATTATGGAACCGTCTCTATGGAACCGGCCCCCAAGACCGCACTATGCCCGCATAGAGCTGCGGAACCGTCTGGGACCGTCCAACGGAACCTTATCGACCCGTCAATAGGATCTTACTACAACTTAGGCGACGACATAGCGCCCCTAAGAGGTTATCTCTCTCTCTACTGTTACGCTCTAGGCGCAACGCCTCTAAGAGCGTAACCTTCTCAGTAAATTTCTTTTATATCTGAAAAGAGAAGAACATATATCCATGCGTACATACACAAATACGGCAAAGTAAGTATGATCTTACGGACACGCTAAAGAGAGACGAGGCATAGCAGTCTAAACAGAACATCAAAACTTTCTTAAACAGAAAAAAAATTTCTTAAGAGAAGAACGTATGTCCATGCGTACAAACCTAAGCACGGCAAAGTAACTATGATCTTACGGACACGCTAAAGAGAGACGAGGCATAGCATTCTAAACAGAACAACAACACTTTCTTTAACAGAATTTTTTTTTAAACGAAAACATTTTCCATCTGAAAAACTTAAGAAACCCGAGAAAACGCATCCAACGTAATGACTTTATAAGCGCCGGGGTAGCGTGGGAAACACCAACCA
This sequence comes from Chiridota heheva, assembly GCA_020152595.1. Lineage (NCBI taxonomy): Eukaryota > Metazoa > Echinodermata > Holothuroidea > Apodida > Chiridotidae > Chiridota > Chiridota heheva. The sequence continues at coordinate 161,586 of JAIGNY010003632.1, read as the reverse complement.
CTGTGTACTTGAGGTCTGTAAAGATAAAAAGGAAAGATTAGTTTCCTGTAAATAGGACGCCGGAGAGACCCACCACGGCTCTCCAACACCCCAAAATTCAAGCTTGAAAATTAAATATTTTTTCTCAAATCTGTGTAAGAAAAACAAAAATATTCATATGCTGTTAACGTGAAAACGAAAATAAGCTCTCTTGTAACAACTGTAGCTCCTTGGAGTTGTTACAGGGCGACCCCTCGAATACCCAACGGTGACTACGACCCAATGCGCATGAGCCAAAATCGAAAAGGAAATTGGCCTAATGCATAGGAGAAGGTGTACTGAAACATCCTAACGTGCTAAACACTATACATAGTATAACGCCAGGCTCACCTCCAGGCAGGTGGGGCTAAGGGAGAAAAAGACTAAATCCCGGGGCGAGAGGTCCCCTAGACAGGCACAACTGGTGCTCTAGGACCTAAAACACCCACCACGAGAGTAGGACGCTCTCGAACTAGTCACTAGCTTTGTACGAATGGAGAGAAAAACCCGCTATCCTAAGTGTAGGCTACACGGGTAAAGTCGTGTAGGTCGGCCGAAGAAATCTCGGACCCATGGCTACCTCACTCTTATCTCGAAGACTTGAAAAGGCGAGCCAGATGAGAACGGGCAGCGTAAAAACCCTCCAGGTAGAAGCTGCGAAGAGAAAAAGTTAGAAAGGTTAATTAGTAATAAAATAAAAATGACCAGTTTTCAGCGATGTTAGTGACAACAACGCGCTGAAAAAGAGTGAGTTGGTACAGAGGTATTATGGAGGTCAGGGCTTGGCTGGTTACTGCGTTTTTTAGGGTCGGTTAGAAGTGCGTTAGAATCAGGTCGTGTGACCAGATTGCATAATTATAGCATGGAAGGTAAGGTATAACTTGAAGTAAATATATAAATTTAAAGATGTCAGGAGTTAGTATGAAATTGACTGGTGTAGAAAGTATGATGTAGAAAGGTGATGTCACATTCCCTATTAACCCTGAACAGACTTGTGTCCTGTGCAAAAATCATGTACTATATCCCACTATTATTACTGTAGTCTAAAACGTTATAGCCAATCATTTAATGATTTTCAATATATATTAAATTTGTAATGAATGACTCGGCACATAGCTCAAAATCTTTAAACTCTTTCAATTCTGTCCTAAATTTCAGTCACTGAAAATGATGATTTTGATTTCAATCAGATGAGATGTAGGCCATCAACCCATATTACAACAATTAACAGAAGGAAATATACATACATTGAGCTTCTTAGCCATTGACAAAAAAAAGTGGTAAAAATTTCTTTCCTAAATGCCAAGAATTCTAAAGGAGCTACGGCAAAGACTTAAAAAGATTTTTGTCAGAAAACTCTTACTACATATTACATACTAATATCTGTAATCTAAAAAAAAAACCTGTAAAATGGCCAGATTTAAACCACTTTTGGCCTGTAAATAAGTTTTGGTGGTAAATCCAAGGATAGTGTAAATAAATGGAAGATGGAATACTTCCTATATCGCTAACAATAAACATTTGGGATTGATATGGAGCCTCCATTTTGGGGGCATCACATGATAGTCATCAGTGTACGCCATTAGGTGATAAACTCATCCTGTGTGTGTACAGAACAGTACAGACAAATCGCACACTTTATGCACACACAATACACCCTTTCACAGTGCTGTGAGTAAAGAAACAAATTTTGTATTGTTCTCGTGCATGTACCAAAAGCGTATTTTGCTGTGCGCTTGTTGTATTGGTTTGTTTCAGACTTGTAGTACTCGGAGTTCGTACTCGATTACATTTTTGTGTATTCATGCCCATACTCGTACTCATGACTGTTGAACTCATGCTCGTCGTACTCATAGCCTTTGGACTCGTACTCATATTCATGGTTTTTTAGTTGTACTCGAGTACGAGTACATGTTATTTTTCTATCAGTAAATTCTGATTTTAAATAATTCTACAACTGCTTTTAACATATGTAAGTAATTTCCATCTTTTTCTTTACCCTGAAAATAGTAAAAGTTGATCAGAAAATTATAATACCTGTTTTTATCACCATAGTGACACTGAATGAGGAAAGTTGCCTTCATCATCATCATCACCACCGCCATTACCACTGTCACCACGATGATTGTCATTATCTACTGTCCTCATCATCATCACCATTATCATTATTATTACTATCATCGTCATCATTTGCACAATTATAATATTCATCAAATCTTAATCATCTTTATTTCATTGTATTGTCCCTCTTTTTTTATTATCATTTATATAATTGCTTGTACTCATGATCTGTACTCATACTCGAGTACAATTTCTTGTACTTGTACTCATACTCATGGCCATGTACTTGTACTCAGCAAAATGAAAATTTGATTAACTTGTACACATACTCTTGGCCATGTACTCGTACTCAGACAAACGTACTCGCACAACAAGTATGGTTTGTTTAATCGTAACTTGAATGTGACAAGTCCTTGTGCGCATGAGCAGACTGGAAGTGTAAACGTGTGTATCATGTGACACCCCCCAAAATGGCGGCTCCATATATTTAAATAAGTGTTCCATCTTCCCTTTACAGTATCCTTGGTAAATCCTCAAAGGTAGTATTCGCTATAATATGATGAATGTCTTTTAGTCAGGTCCATACTGCTTGCATGAATTATACAAATATCCCTAACCACTGAAAATTACAAAATATTCTCACTAAGCTTAGGTCAGTCACAACACCACACATTATTGCAACCATTTGAGCAATTACCTTCAAAAACCTGGGTTCAATTGGTCGTACATCACATCGCGGAACAATCACGATGTCTCCATGATCAACGAAAAATATGTCCAACTGCCCGTTCTCCATCACATTCTGAATTCTAGCTCGATACCATCTTTAAAATACAAACAAAAAGGAAACTATTCAGGTACACCAAATCTTCAAACTAGCAAATTGTACGGAGAAAGAACAAGCATTCTTCAAAACAATACAACTCGGCACCATAAGGTGTGAGAGGAGGAACTTTTAAGTAAAACATCTTTATTTGTGACCAATCTGACTGAGAAATAACCCCCGCCTCCAGGCCCCCTCCCTTCCTATTTAAAAGAAATTGGGAGACTTGACTTTATTCAGAAGTTAGTCATATAGCTTAAAATAAATGGTGGCTAGTTTAATGTTTTTGAAGTTGTGTTGTAGTGATTACGTAATTAAGACTAATTGTCTAGCGTAACTCGTTTGTGTACTTGATACCACTTGAATACACTACCACATGTTTGTGTCGCTTAATTTCTGCAACTGTGTCTCCATCCAGATGTTCCCAATTCAACTTACGCATTATTCTGCCTTACAATTTTTATCAGAAATTCCTCTTACTACCTACAACTCTGACAAATAGGTTTTTAGGTCAAATTCAACATAATTGTTTTAAGCCATTTTCTCCGAAGCCTTTTATGCTCAGGGATTTCATCAGCAAGTTCTAGGTTTCTATCGTACCTTCCCATTTTGTGTCATGTAACACTAGGACATGGCAAAGAAAAAAGAACACACAGCAATCTTGATGTTTTCCTCTCTACTTACCATCCCTGCCTGCTGTGAAAACATTCTGCAAAAGATCCTATCCCATAAAAAAACATCTCAGTCTATATCCAATCTCCTGACCCAGCTACCTCTCAGCTACTGACAATCCTCCATCCGCATTAGTAGGTTTTATTGTTTGTTTGATAAGGACTTATAACGGCATCCTCCATCCGGGAGGTTAGTTCATTCAAGTAGGTTTGGAAACATCAGACCTAAATATGGGATCGAGAGACGTAGAGGGAGGCAAAAACAGGCAGGGCGGGATGATGGAGGAAGGAGCTAATTTTATCTGAAGGGTTTTTCTGGAAGAGCTTGGCTATGGAGTTGTGAGAGGTGAGGGAAGCTCTGGGAAGGTTGTACATGGTCAACTGTGAAGGGGAAATGGCAATTGTTGCTGAGGGGTGGGGAGCCAGTAAGGAGGTGGGAGTGCGTGAGGTGGGTGTGACCTATTCTAAGGTGGGTAATGTGGACGTTGTCGATACAGGAAAGATTGTGGATAATGGGTTTGGTCGAATGGTGGGCTGGATGTCGTGGAGTTTGTTATCAATATGGGAGTCCCATGAGGTTTGCCAGTGGTCACGAACAAGAGAAGCATTAAGCGGTTTGATGTCATCCAGATGGGTATCCAGAAGAAAAGAATACTCTTCTTGTAGGAAGGGGGGGGGGGGGGCGAAATGAGTTTACGGAGGAGGTGAGACGTGAAGATATCCCACTTAAGATTTATTAAAGAAGTAAGGACACACTTGGAGTCTGAGAAGATGGCAGAGTGGCTGAGTGGGGAGTATTCAATATAGTTGAGGGTGAGTAAGATGGCCTTGTCCTCAGCTGAGAAAAGGGACGAGTAGATGGGAAGCCTGCTACGCAGCTGACTTGTCGCCTTCCTTGGACTTATCAATATAGATGGAGGTGTAGTTTGAGAGTTGGTCTTTGATATGTTTGTGGATGTTGATGAAGAGGTTGGGGTGGGTTTGGGTTTTGTGATGAGTGGAGAGGCCAAGGTGCATGGAAGGGAGGGGGATGGCCCAGGGAGGAAAAGTGGGCCAGGAGAAGGTGCCAAGAGTGGCGGGGTTGGTGCCGAGATGGTGGAGGTCGGGTTTGATGCGTAAGCTGAAGGGCGGGGATAGTGTTTTAGTTCCATCAAAGAGAGTGGAAGAATTAGGGTACCTAATGAGGTTCTATACAGGGTTTTGGGTTTTGGTGAGGGCTCTAAAAGCATAGGAAAGGCTAAGCTTTCTACACCTTAGCAGAAAGGGAGGGGGGGGGGGAGTTCGTTGGCTTTAATGTGAAGGCTGGTGATGGGAGAGGTCTTGTAGGCACCCAGGAAAAGCCTGAAGCCTTCATTTTGGATGGTGTTGACGTGGTTGAGGTGAAAGTTGTGAGCGGCTCCATAGACAATATTGCCGTAGTTGAGCTTGGCACAAATGGTGCCTGAAAATTTTGAAGAGAGCATCGGGGTTCGCACCCCAAGTGGTGTTGAAGAGGAGGTGGAGAATGTTGAGGGAGCTGTTGCATTTCTGTTTCAGGTTGGTGATGTGTTACGTGTAAGAGAGCTTGGGGTCCAGGGTTAAACCCGCAACTTAGTGTGGTCAACTATGCCATTGAGCATGAGGTTCGGGTTAGGGTGGAGGTTGTTGGAATGATAAAAGTGCATGCAGACTGTCTTTTCTTTGGAAAATTTAAAACCATTATTGTTGCACCAATCTTGCAGCCGGTTGAGGCTAAGCTGGAGCCTATTTTCGACAAAAGAAAAGTTAGGGGAGGAGTAGACGATGGTGGAGTCGTCCACGTAGAGGGCACGTTTTGATGTTTGGGCCAAGGCTGTCCGCCATGTTGTTAATGCTCAGGTTGAAGAGAGGATGCTGCCCTGGGGAATACTCTCTTCTTGGGGTAAGGGTTGGAGAGGTGTGGCCAATACGAACTTGGAACAGCCTGGGTGAGAGGAAGTTTTGAATAAAGATGGGGTGGTGGCCTCTGAGGCCGATGGTGTGAAACTTGCGGGTAATGCCGTATTTCTAAGTAGTGTCAAAAGCTTTCTCGAGGTCATGAAAGCTGAAAATGAGGTGTTCTTTTTAAGCAAAGGATTCCTGGATAGCTGTGTCGAGCGTGATTAACTGGTCAAGGGTATTGCGACATTTTTGGAAGTCGCTTTGGTGAGTGGAGAAGATTCTGTTGGTCTCAAGGAACCAGTTCAGACTCTGGTTAATGATCCTTTCCATATTGTACAGAGACAGCAGCTGAGGGCAATGGGGCAGTAGCTGGAGGGGTCAGTACTGTCCTTCCCCAGTTTGGGGACAGAGGTGATTAGGCAGTTTTCTTTGGTCTTATGAGGTTGGAGTTTCTATTACACAGCGATAACTTCCTTTCCAGCCAGACAGAAAAAGGCACAATCATATACCTAGTTGGAAATTTGTTTTAACCAGTTTGTTTGTTTGTTTGATGAGGGCCTAATGGCACCACAACAACGAGGGTCATATTGTGCCTAAAAGGCCAGATCATTCTAGAGGTAGGAAGAAAAGGAAACAGGGGGAGAATGAGAGAAATTCAAAAACAAAAAGTCAGAAAGCCATGTTCGAGAGAGGAGGTGTATGGGTGAAACAAAAACAAAGTAGAGAGAGGGGGTGGAAGAGGAGAATTAAATATGGTTGTAGAGAGAGGCATGATGAAGGAAAGAGATAATTTTATCCGGAGGATTTTTCTGGAAGAACTTAGCAATTAAGTTGTGGGGAGCGAGGGAAGCTCTGGGAAGGTTGTACAGGGGCAAGCAAGGAGAACGTGATGGATTGTGAGGGTGCACAGGCAATTGTTGCAGAGGGGTTGGGAGGAGCCAATAAGGAGGTGGGAGTAGTGAGGTGGGTGTGACCTATTCTAAGACGGGTAATATGAACGTTGTCGATACGAAAGAGGTTGTTGATGGTGGGTTTGATCGGAATTGTGGGCTGGATGACGTGGAGTTTGTTATCAAATTGAGAGTTCCATGAGGTTTGCCAGCAGTCACGAACAAGGGAAGCGGTAAGCGGTTTGATGTCAGAGAGGGTTTTGAGGAAAGAGGTAAAGGAAAGGTTGAGGGCAAGCTTAGCGGCTGCATCAGCCCTGTCATTGCCAGGGATGCCAATATGGCTGGGTATCCAGAAGAAAAGAACACTTTTCCTGCAGATGGTGGGCGAAAGGAGTTTCTGGAGGAGGCGGTGGGATGTGAAGTTACCCCATTTAAGAATCAGCAAAGAAGTTTAAACCAGCTCAAAAATGTATGGACAGACAGATAGATGGACAGTAACGCTCTTTCATACTTACATAATAGTTTGTGAATAGATTTCAGATAAATTTACCCCGCTAAGCGTAGCGGGGATATTTAAGAGAGTTATGCTTACCTTCCATGCATCCCGCCCGCCTCCCCTCTCGTTCAGGCCTCGGTGGAATGTTGAGTGAGGTGGCACAGAGATATTATGGAGGTCAGGGCTTGGCTGGTTACTGCGTTTTTTAGGGTCGGTTAGAAGTGTGTTAGAATCAGGTCGTGTGACCAGATTGCATAATTATAGCATGGAAGGTAAGGTATAACTTGAAGTAAATATCAGAAATTTTACTAAAGATGAAACAAGGAACTTACCGTTCATCAAGAGAGAATTTGGACAAGCATATGTCCCCTTCCTTCCAATCAGCATCTGACGTCGGACAAACGTCATCTTCATCACAATTGATCATCTTCAACAATTCCTCCAATCTGTAAAATTGGATTTAAATGGTTATTGATTTATTGATTATGATCAATTGATTGATTGCTATGACTTGTCGATGGCAAAGTTCAAATAGTGCCATAGAAACTAAATTAAGTAAAACAATATATGCACCCTAAGAGAAGGTAAACAAAGAGGCATAAAAGCACAGCAACTTGCAGAAGAAAGAGCAGGATGGACAGGAGACTCTTTATTTTAATTCAAGTTGCAGGAGAAAGAGCAGGTAGGAGGGATGGACATCAAACTTTATTTTAATTCAAGTTGCAGAGGAAAGAACAAGTAGGAGGGATGGACATGAAACTCTTTATTTGAATTCAAATTGCAGGAGAAAGAGCAGATGAGAAGAATGGACATGAAACTCTTTATTCTAATTCAAGTTGCAGAAGAAAGAGCAGATAGAAAGGATAGAAATGAAACTTTTTTTTAATTCAAGTTGCAGGAGAAAGAGCAGATAGGATGGATGGACATGAATCTCTTTATTTTAATTCAAGTTGCAGGAAAAAGAGCAGATAGGAAGGATGGACATAAAACTTTATTTTAATTCAAGTTGCAGGAAAAAGAGCAAATAGGAGGGATGGACATAAAACTCTTCATTTTAATTCAAATTGCAGGAGAAAGAGCAGATAAGAAGGATGGGCATGAAACTCTTTATTTTAATTCAAGATGTAGAACAAAGAGCAGGTAGGAAGGATGGACATGACACTTTTTTTAATTGAGGTTGCAGGAGAAAGAGCAGATAGGAGGGATGGACATAAAACTCTTTTTATCAATTCAAGTTGCAGGACAAAAAGAGCAGATAGGAAGGATGGACATGAATCTCTTTATTTTAATTCAAGTTGCAGGAAAAAGAGCAGATAGGAAGGATGGACATAAAACTTTATTTTAATTCAAGTTGCAGGAAAAAGAGCAAATAGGAGGGATGGACATAAAACTCTTCATTTTAATTCAAATTGCAGGAGAAAGAGCAGATAAGAAGGATGGGCATGAAACTCTTTATTTTAATTCAAGATGTAGAACAAAGAGCAGGTAGGAAGGATGGACATGACACTTTTTTTAATTGAGGTTGCAGGAGAAAGAGCAGATAGGAGGGATGGACATAAAACTCTTTTTATCAATTCAAGTTGCAGGACAAAAAGAGCAGATAGGAAGGATGGACATGAAACTCTTTATTTTAATTCAAGTTGCAGGAGAAAGAGCAGGTAGAAAGGATGGACATAATATTTTATCTTAATTTAAGTTGCAGGAGAAAGAGCAAGTAGGAGGGATGGACATAAAACTCTTTAATTTAAATCCAATTGCAGGAAAAAGAGCAGATAGGATGGATGGACATAAACTCTTTAATTTAATTCCAATTGCAGGAAAAAGTGCAGATAAGAAGGATGTACACAGAACTCTTTATTTTAATTCAAGTTGCAGGGGAAAGAGCAGGTAGGAGGGATGGACATAAAACTTTATTTTAATTCAAGTTGCAGGAGAAAGAGCAGGTAAGAGGGATGGACATGAAACTCTTTATTTTAATTCAAGTTGCAGGGGAAAGAGCAGGTAGGAGGGATGGACATTAAACTTTATTTTAATTCAAGTTGCAGGAGAAAGCAGGTAAGAGGGATGGACATAAAACTCTTTATTTTAATTCAAGTTGCAGGAGAAAGCAGGTAAGAGGGATGGACATGAAACTCTTTATTTTAATTCAAGTTGCAGGGAAAGAGCAGGTAGGAGGGATGGACATAAAACTTTATTTTAATTCAAGTTGCAGGAGAAAGCAGGTAAGAGGGATGGACATGAAACTCTTTATTTTAATTCAAGTTGCAGGGGAAAGAGCAGGTAGGAGGGATGGACATAAAACTTTATTTTAATTCAAGTTGCAGGAGAAAGCAGGTAAGAGGGATGGACATAAAACTCTTTATTTTAATTCAAGTTGCAGGGGAAAGAGCAGGTAGGAGGGATGGACATAAAACTTTATTTTAATTCAAGTTGCAGAAGAAAGAGCAGATAGAAAGGATAGACAGGAAACTTATTTTAATTGAGCTTGCAGGAAAAAGAGCAGATAGGAAGAATGGACATAAAATTCTGTATTTTAATTCATGATGTAGAAGAAAGAGCAGGTAGGAAGGATGGACATGAAACTCTTTATTTTAATTCAAGTTGTAGGAGAAAGAGCAGGAGAGAAAGAGCAGGTAGAAGGGATGGACATGAAACTCTTTATTTTAATTCAAGTTGCAGGAGAAAGAGATGATAGGAAGAATGGACATTTAAACTCTTTATTTTAATTCAAGATGTAGAAGAAAGAGCAGGTAGAAAGGATGGACAAGAAACTCTTTATCTTAATTCAAGTTGTTGGAGAAAGAGCAAGTAGGAGGGATGGACATGAAACTCTTTATTTTAATTCAAGTTGTAGGAGAAAGAGCAGGTAGAAAGGATGGACAAGAAACTCTTTATCTTAATTCAAGTTGTTGGAGAAAGAGCAAGTAGGAGGGATGGACATGAAACTCTTTATTTTAATTCAAGTTGTAGGAGAAAGAGCAGGTAGGAAGGATGGACATGAAACTCTTTATTTTACCTCTGTTTCAAATGTTGAATTTCCAGCAATAAAAAAAAAAAAAACCAGACAGATGAATGGAGAAACATGTTGACCTGTTGTTGGGATGTCACAAAATTCAAATAAAATTTGCATAATTTAAAAATCTTAATATGTTTTTTTTTAATATAGCGCTTTTCTACGCGCAATGTGTACTCAAAGCACTTTACAATGGACACTTTTGAGGCTCAAATAGCTGCAGTCAACATACTGGCACAAAGCCTGTACTATCACCCTACTTTAATATCCTATGCTGAGCACCAAGCAAGAAGGTTTTAGATCCCATTTTGGAAGTCTTTGGTATCATTTCACAGAAGTTAGTTAAATCCAATCAAGCGTCGAGGGCTTATAGAGACTGTGCTTATACCTCGTTTCCATAGTGCTAAGCAGATGAGAGTACTTGACTTGCCTGGATAGGACACTAGTCCATCACAGGTTGATTCCCCAGCTAAAACTTGTCCTCATTTCAGATCTGAGTAAACTGCAGAAAATGGGATTAAGTGTCTTGCTCAAGGACACAGCACAGTGCCCTGCCTGAGAGTCAACCCCGGTACCTTTTGAGTATGAAACAGACATCCCAACCACCGGGATACTGCACTCCCCAATTTAATAATTCAACCTAATAAGGCCTTATAATGCTGTGAAATTTTTATCTATTTTGGATGATTTGTTTTTGCTATTTTTATGGTTTTTAGCCTATTTTCATGGTTTATAGCCTATTTTCATGGTTTGTAGCATATTGTCGTGGTTTGTAGCATATTTTCGTGGTTTATTACATATTTTCATGGTTAAAGCCTACTTTCCTCCAATTAAGCTCAAGTTGTTGCTACTGGTCCATAGATCTTTTACTATAACCGTTAGAAAGACAGCATGCTCACCTATTTAAAGCTAGCATAAAGGATGGGCTTATTGAGGGATGTATATGTAGTAATAGGAAGGGGAGGGAGGGGGCTAGTAGGGGCACTTGATTTCAAATTACCAGAGCTTTGAAGGAGGAACCCACATTTTCCTTTGTTTTAGATTTCTGAAAAATGTGTCATAAATTCAAGAAAAAGCACTACTTACTCATCTTCTCTGTCCACCCGTTGCAGGTAGAAGCAGTGCGGTGAACTCACTGCTGAGAGATACGCCAGGGTGGGGTCTTCCACTGAAAACGAGTCTACTATAAACGGAGACCGCTCAGCTTCTGGTATGGACTCTCCCTCGCTGCAATATTTAATCAAGTATCATCCAATCAAAACTAATACAATTTGATCTTTTTATAAATAATATTTTTTTTTTGTGACAATTTGTTAATTGTTAATTTTTAAGGCTTGAATATTCAAGAAATTATTATAATTTATTACATTATCAGCTGCATAGCTTATATTTCAATACATGGATCCATTGTTGTTTAAAGAGGGAATTTCGCATCAAGAAATTTGCTTGACCCACCACAAATACATAATACACACTAGTACAATCACATCTGAGGCAGTAATTGATTGGCTTGCATGTCGGTGGTTATGGAAATATCATGACTAATGAGAAATGTTGGATTGTATATTGTATCAGTTATCTCCACCTAATCCACGTTTACATGTGACATCTGGCTTTTAATATCTTTTTATGGGATTAGTTCAGTGGTCAGTCACTTTCATCTTATATGAAAGAGGACTTCAAAAGAAACAAGATGGTAAAGAAAGCATTGCAAAATCTTTCGTTAAAGAGATATTTAAATTTGAAGTTTGGTATCATTTGTGTAGAAATAACTGAAATCAGATTAGTTGTGATGTCATAGCCTCAGAGTCCTCAAAAGTCTTTATGTATTCTATCATATTTTGTCCTGCGATTTTGTGGGTTAAAAACCATGGGATATGTCAGAAAAGTAGTAAAACTGAATCTAGGAAGAATATTTATAATATACTAAGTGAAGAAAGTTTGAGGACAAATAATTTATCTAATAGAAAAACTAAATATACTTTCTTTAAAATACATAAAGATTTTGAGAATTCTGATGCTGTGACATCACAACTAGTCTGATTTCAGTCATTTCTACACAAATGATACCAAACTTTAAACTTGCATATCTCCATAACGGAATAAATTTTTTGAATGCTTTCTTAACTATTCGTTTAAGATAAACTTGCTTGACCCCGGAACTAATCCTTTAATATTACTATTTACAAAACATCTTTACATATAAACTATTTCTATACTACTGTACCCTGTTGAACCTAAATTATTGAAAAATCCTGTTTTATTTCATTGCTTACACGAACCCAAAGCTAAACGTTTGTTTGGTGTGGTTAACCAGCACTATTACAGTGATGGTTAAATTGCACTAGAGAGATAAGATTATGTCAGAGGTTAAAAGAGGTCAAGGGTCTGATCTCACCTTTCATAGCTCTCTGTATTTTCAATGGCATCTGCAGAAATTTCTCTTCTCTGTTCGTCTCCAAGTTAATCTTTCCATGGCAGAGGGCCTTAAGCTTGCAATATGCTGAAGTGTGAAATAAATTACCAAAGTCACTCATTCAAAAGATCATAAGAATTAAAACCAGACATCACAAATGATACAAATCCCCTTGCCGCTCACTAATAACACACCTTCCACCCTTTATCCCACATGCCATCCCACCCTCTATCCCACATGCCATCCCACCCTCTGTCCCACATGCCATCCCACCCTCTATACCACATGCCATCCCACCGTATGTCCCACATGCCATCCCACCCTCTGTCCCACATGCCATCACATCCTCTGTTCCACATGCCATCCCATCCTGCACTCCACCCTACAGGGTCTGTTGTTTTGTCATTGTTTGTCCTTTTTTAATGGCAAGAACAAATATTTTAACTGCTATTCATGTCTGGAATGCATTTGTTGAAAGTTCTTTGGAGGCAAGAGTCTCCATTAAATAAATTCCTATTCAAGTGAGCAAAAAAATTGTTGAATTATTTTTCCAAGGGCAAAATCTTTTGTTCCATAGTAACTAAACAATGCATGTGGGCGGACAGACAATAGATGTGGACAAATAAATAAACGACAAAGATGCGATTTTCCCTATTCACCAACATAGTTGGCAAGGGGCTAATAAAATAATTTGTTTATGTTAATTTAGTCCCTACATCACTACGATTTATTTTGAGACAAGATCACTCCTTTAAGCAAAGTTTGTTAAGTAGGAGATTTTAACAAAAATATTTGTGCTTAGCGGGGAAATGCTTTCTAAAAGTCATCAAAGCATTAGCTTAATGGTCAGGCAGGTCTATCTGACACAATACAAAAAAAACTCCGAAGAAATTACTTTAAGATAAAAAGCATTAACTAACTTTTGGATTGTGTTCTCCGTATCCTTCCTGGATGAGGTCTTTTTGAACATTGAGCACGTAGATGAAACTTTCTATGCCCTCCGCCTTCACTCTATTTACCAAAGGATCAAGCCACATGGTATTACCAATGCTGAAGAAAAACAACCATGAAAATATGATCAACATTGATAAATGATTATTTTTGCTTAACAAAACCTATCATGATTTTAACCACAGGGCATTTCACCTATTTTTGCCACAGACCACTTGTTTTGACTGTAGCCTCATGACCAAGACAGCGGATCTATTGTTTGGCCAGCACAGAGTAAATATTTATGGTGTAATTTGACTAAATTAAATTTAAATTGGCTGTTCTCTTCACGAAAGAAATCAACAGGGTTTTGGGGAATGAATGTTTAATATGGATGTTTGTTGAGAGTTTAACGGCACCACGACAGTGAGGGTTAAATTGTGCCTGAGAGGTCAGATCATTCTAGAGGTAGGAAGGAAACAGGGGGAAAATGAGAGAAATTCAAGAACAGAAAGTCAGAAAGCTGTGATCGAGAGAGGAGGTGCATGGGTGAAACAAAAACAAAGTAGAGAGAGGGGGTGGAAGAGGAGAATTAAATATGGTTGTAGAGGGAAGCATGATGAAGAAAGGAGAAAATTTTATCCAAAGGATTTTTCTGGAAGAACTCAGCAGTTGTACAGGGGGCAAGCAAGAAGAATGTGATAGATTGTGAGGGTGCAATAGCAATTCTTGCAGAAGGGTCGGGGGGAGCTAATAAGGAGGTGGGAGTGAGTGAGGTGGGTGTGACCTATTCTAAGACGGGTAATATGAACATTGTCGATACGAGAGAGGTTGTTGATGGTGTGTTTGATCGGAATGGTGGGCTGGATGACGTGGAGTTTGTTATCAATTTGGGAGTTCCATAAGGCTTGCCAGCGGTCACGAACAAGGGATGCGATGAGCGGTTTGATGTCAGAGAGGGTTTGGGGAAAAAGGTAGTGGGGAGGTTCAGGGCAAGCTTAGAGTCTGCATCAGCCCTGTCATTGCCAGGGATGCCAACATGGCTGGGTATCCAGAGAACACTTTTCCTGCAGAGGGTGGGCGAAAGGAGTTTCCGAAGGAGGAGGTGGGATGTTAAGTTATCCCATTTAAGGTTAAGTAAAGAAGTAAGAACAGCCTTTGAGTCAGAGAAAATGGCAAAGTGGCTGAGCGGAGAGTACTCAATAAACTTGAGGGCGAGGAGAATGGCCTTTGCCTCGGCTGAAAAGATGGACAAGTCGGGAAGTCTGCTACTGAGGGTGATGTTTCAGGTTGGTGATGCGTTGCTTGTAGGAGAATCTGAATCTGAATCGGTTAAGTCGGCAAAAATCCTTCAAGAGGACATGAACGCCAACCGAGAAATTGGGGTCTAGAGTTAAACTCAGAAGCTTAGTGTAATCAACTTTAGGGATGCAATTGCCAGTGAGCACAAAGTTCGGGTTGGGGTGGAGATTGTTGAAATGACAAAAGTGCATGCAGACTGTCTTGTCTTTGGAGAATTTAAAACCATTATTGTTGCACCAGACTTGCAGCTGATTTGGAGTCTATTTTTAACAAGAGGAAAGCTAGGGGAGGAGTAGAAGATGGTGAAAGAGAACTTCAAAAGAAACTAGAACTGCTGGAAGGAAAGTATGCTCGACTATTCAAAGCTAGTATAGAGAATGGGCTTATAAAGGGAAATATATACAGAAATAAGGTAGCAGGGGCAGATGATTTCAAAGAAATTTTGAGAAAAAAAGAAAAGGGGGGCAAAAATGGCAAAAATTTATGAAAAATTAGACCAGAAATCAACGCTATCATGTCTTAGAACTTAAGTGTTTGATTTGGAAGCAAAAATGTGATCTTAAAGTTATTGTAAGATTTAAAAGAAACAAAACCATTTTTTGTAAATTTTATAGCAATTTTTAGTTGTATCCATTTTCAAACTACTTTTTCTCAAAATCTTGTAATATGACCCCTATAAAGAAGTTACATTTTGTAAAGAAATATCCAAGTACTTTAAATTGAAACCAAGATTACACCACAGGACTTAGGTAAAAAAACGATTTTATTTTTAGAAAAAGGTGGTTTGAAAATGGCAATAATATCGCCGCGTGGTAGAGAAAAGGTTAAAGGATTAGTTCAGTGGTCAAGCATGCCCATCTTATAAGAAAACTTCAAAAGAAACAAGATGGTGAAGAAAACATTGCAAGATCTTATTCCATTAAGGACATATGTAAGTTTAAAGTTTGGTATCATTTGTGTAAAAATGACTAAAATCAGACTAGTTGTGATGTCATAGCCTCAGATTCCTCAAAAGTCTTTATAAATGTGATTATAGTTATTTTTTATTGTATCATATCAAATAAGAATTATTTCAGACCTTATGTCTCCTTTAAACTGCACAAAAAGTAGCTTGGCTAATTGACAGTGAGTTTGAAAAAATGATTAAAAAAATTGTACCATACCTCAGCAGGACTTTCCCATCCAGCTCCTGTCCACGGATTGCATCATATACAAAGGAGTCTGCCTACATGGGCACCAAGAAAGAGAACAAAAAAAACAACATTTAGTCAATTTTAGTAATCATTTTCATGAAAACTAGAACATCAATGATGCAGAAGCTCAACCCCTGAAATTCCATGTACAGGTTATCATTGTTTAGAGTTATTTGTTGCCAATGCAAGGGAGAAATGGCAAAAAGATGGTTGTTATTAAAAGTATTTTTTTGGGGTAAAGTTTTATTTTCTTTATCGTCGCAATCAACATCAAATTTGATTACCATCACTTTTTAGATGAACGAAAGTTGAAAATCCTACAGTTAATAATGAATTCGCACTTTCATTAAAAACTATCAAACTATTAATGAAGTGCATGAATTTCCATACATAATTTAAAGTGTGGCCCATGCTAACATTATTTTTTAATAAAACAAGAAGACAAAATTAGTTAGATTATTTAAAAATCAATGTTCTGGCATCGTGTTTATATTCTCCTATCATGCCCTGGTCAAAGGATCCTTAAATAATCTTTTTATAAAAGGAGTATTACTTTTACTCTAAAACTCTTCAAAAAAAATATGACCAAAAATGGGTGAGCAAAAATCGAACAGCAAGTAAACATCAAATTATGATATCACTGACAACATAGAAATTGTATTTTTATTCATACTGAATTATATAAAACAATATGTTATTAATTGGAACAGTATTAACCATTGGTGGTGTAGTGGTTAGTGCTTTGTCCTCTCACCCACACGTCCCGGGTTTGTATCCTGGTGGGTCTGCAACCAGTGAGTTCACAACTGGTTATCAAAGGCCGTGGCCATCTTGATATAATGTCCAGCACTGGATGCTTTCGGGACATTAAACCTTGCTATGCTATGTTATGCTATGCTGAACTAAATTTAGATATCAATTTTTGAATAAAAAACACCTTTATTTTGAATACAATCGAACAACAATCCCATCGATAAAATGAAATAATCTAGTGAATAATTCATATCAATGGAACATTCCATTTACAAAAATGGGTGAGCAAAAATCGAACAGCAAGTAAACATCAAATTATGATATTACTGACAACATAGAAATTGGATTTTTAATACTGAATTGTAGAACAATAGGTTATTTATTGAAACAGCATTAACCATTACCATAAAACAAAAGAATGAAATAACTTGTGGAAACTTTTCCTTTAAAAGTAAGTGCTAACAAGTATACGAATATTCATTAAATATTGTAATTTGTTGGTATGCAACATAACAATGTCAGCGTTGGTGAATAAATAACCAATCACAAAGCAACAATTTCTAGTTTTAGTTATTGTAGAGGGATGCATGCTGAAGGAAGGAGACTATTTTATCTGGAGAATTTTTTTGGAAGAACTCAGCAATTGAGTTGTGGGGAGCGCTGCAGCTGTTGTTGTGTAAGGATGCAGTGGCAATTGTTACAGAGGTTGGGGGAACCAGGAAGTTGGGAGGAGTGAGGTGGGTGTGACCAATACACAAACAACGCTTTGTCAAGGTCAAAGACCTTTTCCTGACTGGGACACGGAGCATGCTATATACAGTACAGATACATTGAATGATGGAGGTGTAATTTGAGAGTTGGTCTTAATATACTAGGCCTACTGTACTAGTAACAAGTAAAATACAGACTGACAGATATATACCATTTGAAGGGATTTAAAAAAGCCTGAGGGCTTCATTTTGGAATATACTTAAAATGTTTAAAAATGCAACATTAATCATTTTGTTAACCTGACTCTTTAGCTCAGGCTTGTAGTGTTTTATCTTAAGTATATGTTGATATTTCCATGGAACTTTGCATACACATACAGTATCTTTTAGTAGGCAAAATTCTAACCTGCTTAGGCATTTGTCTAAACAAAAATATACATTATATGCTTGGGAGGACTTTGTGCAAAAACTCATGAATGATTGATGGACCATTCCTTGTAAGGATGGTTATTTCATCATGACATACTGGAGGCTTTTCTTCATGAGTATATAGGCACAGTTTAAGTTGCTTCCAAATAACTATCAACTGTCTTATTCTCTGATTCCTTTAATCCTTAAATTTCAAATCAAAATTATGGTCTAACCCATTTCCTCTGACATTTTTGACAATTTCGATGCATTCGTATTGGGACGGATAGATGGACAAGCAATTAAACGTACGGTTGTTATGGTTGTGACGTAATATCTATTAGGTAATGTTACTTAAAACTCCACTCCTAATTTAAAGTGAATCAGTGCGTGGGGAATACACATGACTTGCCCTTTTCCTTAAAAATTTGTTCCCAGTAAATTATGACCAAAAACTTACTGTAGCAAATAATGAGACCACTTATCTTACTTAGAACAATTGCTCAACCAGGAGAACGAATACAATGGGGCCATTGATAAGGGAATTTGATTATAATTACTTCTTGTTTTCAGAATAAAGAAAATAAAGAGGAAAAGTCTGACCCGACCTGCTTATCTATCAGGTCGGGTCTGACTGTTTGAAATTTTAAGGAGCACAACAACTAATGATTATCACCTTAGCAATGTCGCAGGGAATTACACGTATATAACGCCCCCAATGCCATGGTTGAAACAAGGCAGATTTCTATAACAACCTAAATAGTCATTTTATAATATCAATTAATTCTAAATATATGTTTACTTAGATATCACAGTATATATTGCAGGCTATGAACGCCAGATTTTCTTTCCATTTGTATTAAAACTTAATTGCTTATTTTTGTATTATGTCTTCAACTTGTGCCATTTATTTATTAGTTGTATTTGTGACAAAAGCTAGAGGCCTTGAGCACTGAATAAATCATATCCTATTAATATCTATTCACAACTTTTACACTGCTTTGTAGTCGCAGTCATATTTACCCCTCATTTTACTACCATTTAAGAAAAAGCACTTAGTAAATTTGAGTTATTGCTTTCTTGGAAAAGTAATTTTGGATACGTCTTTTTAAACGTGGCTGGTAGATGCAACTTGTTGGCATGCCAACAGTAAAGATTTCATTGTGTCGGAGAGGTATAATGATATTAAAATAACAAATGGTGCACACTTACAGAAGGTTAACTATCAGATGATTGGTGCAGGAAGGAACAGAAAAAGTAGGCAGTGGTGAAGAAGTAGTCAGTAATGAAAGAGAAGAAATTACCAAATTTGTAAAGAAACAAATTGGTGTAAAAACCATGTTGATAACTCATTCTGTTTAGGAGTTATTGCACTTCAACAATTTCACCAGTATGTTGGAAAGAAACCTTGCAATGTCATGTCATAATTGTATTTAATATGTAATTCTTTGAATATTTGCTTCACTCAAAATTATTGAAAACATTTTGTATGATTATTGAGATGGGGTATAACATGTATAACATCTGCTCACATAACTTACATGCTAACTTAAAGAAAACTCAATTTTCATTTTACAGAAATACAGGAAGAATTATTGGTCTACAATATTATGACATCACAGAGCCAGGATTTGGGGGGGGCGACAAAGGAAGAACTTGCTCCCCCCTCCCCACTTTTTTTCCAAATTTGTATCTAATGTATGGTGTTTTTTTGCATCTTAGCATGTTTTTGTGATTTTGCCACCCCCCACACTTTTGACTTTGCCCCCCCCCCCCCACACACTTTTAGTTGGCAAATCCCGCCCATGATTCTGTACACTGCAGGGTCGCTTTTCAGCACACTGCTAAATTATTTTAAATATTTCACACTGCAGAAATCTTTAAAATAATGTAACTCCTAAACAGAAGAGATATCAACATGAATTTTACATCCAATTGTTTCTTTAATAGTCCTCTATGATACTGTGTATTATTATTAAAATAAAAATTCAAAGGAATATTCCTTTAATTCCCTTTTATTTTGTGCCAATTTTTAAAGTGTTTATTACTTTCTTTGGATGGATGGATAGATGGATGAATAGATGGATGGATAGATGGATGGATAGATGGCTGAATGGATGGATAGATAGATGGATGGATGGATAGATGGATGAATGGATGGATGGATGGATGGATGGATGGATGAATGAATGGATGGATGGATGGATGGATGGATAGATGGATGGATAGATGGATGGATTGATGGATGAATGGATTGATTGACTGATCGATGAGACTTGCCAACAAATCATCAGCAAGGGCCATTTTGCGCCAGAGAGGGTAGTATCATAGCTTACTTAAAAGAATAAAATGTACATTCAAAGAGAGAGTAAACTAAAATGTGCAGAAGTATAAAACCAACTGTTAAAGGAATCAGCTATAAGGAAAACATAAAAAGGAAACTGTAAGAGAAACAAAGAAATTAAAAAACAATGAAGGTCCAAAAGATTTATAAAAAAAAAACCCTCACCAAAACAAATATCATTGAAAAAAGTGATACAATGTGACAATGCTTACATACCCGAGTAGTCCAATGTGTATCCTTATCAATTGGCTTCACATAGCAGGCATACACCTCCACTGCCTACAATAAAAGAAAGTAATATCGTGTCAATGATGCCTTCAATACGAAAATAAGTGACACATTTTTTTGCTCATTCATAGAAATTTTGAAATCATTACTTGTTGTGCTCCTTAAAATTTCAAACACTCAGACCCGACCTGATAAATAAGCAGGTCGGGTCAGACTTTTCCTCTTTATTTTCTTTGTTCTGAAAACCACAAGTAATTAGAATCAAATTCCCTTATTTGGCCCCATTGTATTCGTTCTCCTAGTTGAGCAGTTATTCTAAGTAAGATAAGTGGTCTCATTATTTGCTACAGTAAGTTTGTGGTCATAATTTACTGGAACAAATTTTTAAGGAAAAAGACAAGTCATGTATCAGAGGGTGTTATTTTTATACTTGTGTCTTTGAAAATTAAATAAAGAATTCGTTAGATATGATTACGGTTGATTTGAACATTAATACCAAAGGTTATCTATCAGAAGCATCTAGGCCTGAGTCGGGTAGCAACAAATTGGAACTGGGTACCTGTTATTGTTACCAGGTTCTGATCCAAGTACCCAAAGAAAAAAATTAGATCTTAATTGCTTTTGTTTTTTTAGCTCTACAATTTTTGCGGAACTGGTATATTATTAGGCTAACATTAAAATCACAATAACTACACCAATTTGTACCAAAAAATATAAAGTGACATCCTTGAGCTTATTTTTGGTCCCAGTTAGTGAAATTACAGTAAATTTAGTGTAAGTCTAATAACATACCAGCTCCGCAAAAATTGTGGCATCACATGCAAGAAAAGTGTTTTCACTTATATCACCCTTCAGCTTTCCCCATCTGGCTCTTTTTACACCTTCACATGTTTATTTTAGGAGATTATTCTTTCCAAGTGCATACCACGTACGAATCTAAAATTTCCAAGAAGGGCGAACACGCAAGGATACTTTGACCTTTTTTATTCTTTTCTAAAAGGAGCTAATCATTTAAATTCATTCTAAATGAAGAATCTATGCAAGACAAAGTAGAAATAGACCTATATGTAAGCCTATAGCAAATTATATAAAACATTGAAACACACTATTAGAAAGACTGTATGGTCTGGAATTGGCATACACAACGCCCCAGCACACACCCCTGCATCACGCCTGGCATCAACTCCCTGGGCAGCTTCTCTTTTATGGGTAGCTCCATTGATACACGGATACATTTGAGAAAAAACCCTTCAGTCTCTGCCACATAGTCAAACCCTGGCATTTAAGAAAAAACCCAAGTACACAGTGGTTAAAAATCATAACCACATTTTCTAGTTCAAAATGTATTTATCTCTGCCTAGTATAGTCTTTAAGCAATATGTTACATTTACTTGAATATGCTGATTTGCTGTGAATTATCTTGGTTTTCCCAGGAAGCACAGCACATCACTCACCATTTTCAATCAATTATTTCACCTTTGACCTTCAAGGTACAAGACCTAACTTGTGCGGGACATAAGTTGACATCACCCTACACACTCCCACCAAGTTTCAACTCAATAGCTTGTACGGTTTTCTCTGTACATGTGACACAAAAATTCATACACCCAACCAGCCACAAAAAGCCAACCACCCACCCACGAACCCACACACAAGCACACACAAACCAACCCACCCACCCACCTTAGGTTAAATGACTGGGTAGGGGACGGGAACACTGAGGTCTCCCCTAAATGGAATGAAAAAGTCCAGTAGGTGAAATTGTACGTCCCGCATGTAAAACCTACACATCGGGACTACATCTACCAGACTGGCTAGGTATCCTAGGAATACCAGCCATGCTCTCGCTGGGGACGTTGCTTGCGAAGGGAGGACTTCGGCTCCTGCCATCATGGCCAGGATCCATATGCAACCTTGTGTAAAATCTAGAATTGCTCCCAGAAATGTGGGAGTCTGGGATGGAACAATAGATTGGACTTGACGTGGTTGATAACTAGGTTTAATTCCTAAGCCACTCTTATGACTATGTCTATGTCTTTCGCAACGGTGGCTGTACCTTCTGCGATGAGCTAGTCGTCCGGATACATAAAGATTCTTATGCCTTGATTCCGCGGAAAGGCTGCGAGAACCCTCGTTATCATGGTGAAAAACCTGGGGATGGTCGACAGACTGAAGTGCAACGCCCAGAACATGTACATGACTCCCTCAAATTGGAACGCCAGAAAGCGCTTGTAATCCTCGTGCATCAGCATGTGCAGATAAGTGTCTGCGAGGTCAATGGAGGAAGCCCAAAGGCCCTTTGTCAACTGAGGGAGGATCGAGTGCAATGTCTCCCATCTGGAAATTCAGCTAACGAATTAATTTATTGAGTGGTCTTACTTAGCTTGATGATTAGATGCCACTTGTTCCCCTTTTTGAGGGCCAGGAAAAATGGGACATCACGATTCATGATCGGGGTGATAGCGTCTTTTGACAGCAGTTCCCCGATTTCTGCCCTTAACAACTCGACGTGGCTGTCCAATCGAGTGGGGGTGGGATGAAAAACCCTTCCTGTGAAGAGGGGATGTGAACTCAAGCTGGTAACCTTGCCAGTCGGTTCTCAGCCCCACTCCTCTGCAAATTTCCCTTGAAGAACCACGACCTGACCCCCATCAGTGGGAGAAAGACTTGCTCGCTCTACATGCAGAGGGGAAGGATCGTTGATCGTCGTGTGCCACATTCACTCTGCCGGTCAACGAAGTTGAGTCCTGGCGAGTGGAAGAAGCTGTGTCGTGTCTCGCTGCCGTAGGACAGCGTGAGCCCGGCTTCTTGGCAGCCACGCCTTGACCCATCATGGGAGGCAGGGCCTGGTGGCATGCAGGTGGAGAGGACAAAGGCTTCACCTTTGCAAGCAGCTTCTTGGTCTTCCTGAGATCGTCCTGCTTGAGATCATCCTGCTGGCCGGCCTGGCATGACAGACCATCTCAGAAGTGACCTGTGAAGAGGTCTAGCCAGACCTTCAGTCAGCCTGTGTGGCATCTGAGAGGCCAAGGAGGGGGAAAACATTCTCGCACCTCTCCGTGGCCACCTTTGTAGAAGCTCGGGCAAGTTGATCCACTGTCGTGTCAATCAAATCTGACAACCTGGCTAGCAAAGGTGTGGTTTTTGAAATGATTTCGGCTGGTAGATGTTTCTGCAAGACCGACTCCAGCCCCTTTGTTACCCATATGGCGAGAGATTGATATTTATAGCGGCGTCGTATGACCCGGTTCAGAGGGACTCTTCCATTCGCTGGACCACTGGGTTAATTAATTCATTAACCCTGGTCCCCGAGCCTGACAATGCTGGGGTGATTTTCGTGGGCTGGCAGAGGAGCTCCCATACTCTGTCCGGGATAGGGGACGTGCTATAGCATCCAGTAGGCAGCTGGCTGGACATGGGTAGCCGGCTCAACCTCTTTGTTGTAGGCCGTCCAGTCTTTGGTAGGGTCCTAGCCCAATGCTGTACCCAGGTCACCAGGAAAGCATCAATAAGAAAACTGCTTCGCCATTGGCTTGGTGTCCTATGAGCAATAGTGAGCAGCTTTTGTGTGATTGGGCATGTGGTCAGGAGGGGGAGGGTGGAGTACCTCTGCAGGTGGGGCCCGGGAGGTGGCAGCCTCTGCTCCACTCCCTGTGAAACCCAAGTTTGAAGCTTCAGGGCATCCAAGAAAGAGTCGTCTTCTAAGGGGTTTCCCCTGTCTCTTCTCCTCCTATGGGCCTCAGCTCAGGGGAGGACAAAAAAGAAGGAGAGGAGGAGGATGTGTAGTGTCGACTCCTAACCAGCAGGACAGAAGCCTGGGAGTTGTGGGCGACGCTGCAGCATCCTGTGGAAAAGGCGTACGCATGAGGGTATGCCTGCTCAGCAGGGGCTCTGTAGAGGGTGCCCTCTTGAGTGCAGGTGGCGGCCTCTCCTCCCAAGTAGAAGGGGCTGCTGCGGTCTTGGTTGAGGTGGCAGAAGTGGAGGGGGAGAAGACAAGGTTAGTCTATCCGTCCTTCACTTCTCTGCCCCCTCGGCCACTTTCTGAAAAAGCCAATTGCAGAAGAGTCAATGCTCTAATCAAGCCGCATCATCCTGGTCGCTGCAGAGTGTACAGGAATTGACTCACAGCATAACCTGCAAGCATAGATGTGTTATGGATGTCTCCCAGCCGTAGCTTAACGAATCACTTACAAGTGATGCATTGTGGGACATCAGGGGTGCATCTAGCACCGGATGTCCTGTCCTCAGAGGGGAAGAGGCCCCAAAAACTAGCACACTGGGTGCTCTAGGAACTAAAGCCTTCCGCTTGAGAGTGGGGAACTCTTGTTTATGCCACCCATTTTATATGGGCAGATAGAAAATGTACTCTGTACTCAATGAAGGCTGTCCTGTAAGTCGGACCAAAGTTTTTCCCCGGCCTAAGGCCACATCATCTTACCTAAGATGACTGGAAAACGCTTGTAGAAAAGTCAAACCTGCCTGAAAACATTCAAGGTTGGAGCTGCTAGATTGAAATGGCTACAAAAAGGGTGAAATCTCAGGCAGAAATTCTCTAACAGTCACGGTAATGTTGTGTCTACTAATACACTGAGAAAAAATGAGGGATTTTAGAGATATACTGGAGGTCAGGGCTAGGTTCGTTTTTAGTTCGGTTAGAAGTGCGTTAGAACCAGGTTAGGGACCAGATTGCATATTTATAGCATGGAAGGTAAGATATAACTTGAAGTAAATTAAACATACTACCACAATAAACAAAGAAACATAAAACAAAAAAATCATTTCTCTCCTAGAAAATGATCATCTTGGCCATAAAAACCCTAAATTGCAAAGAGTACTTCAGATTGAGATTATAGTTCTTTTCAAATCTGAATCAGCAATTTTTGGAAGACTAATTTAAATAATGTCACATGGCCGAGATTCACATTTCTAAATGGACCAATCATATCCTGGGAATCTTATCAACCAATCAAATACTGGGGATTCTTGGCTGTCTGCACAGTTGATGCAGGGTATGGGACCAAGCGTATAAAAACAATGCTATTAATCCTACATGCATTGTTGCTTACAACTTTTCCTCATGCAACTGCAGCTGATTGGTTTGGGTAACAAAAGGAACATTTCTCCAGCAGTTGAATGGTTGAAATAATGAAGTTATCACGTTTGGCTAAAATTGATCTATTTACAAATTTCTTACTTGATATGGAATTTTCTTGAAGTGATCTGGAAGAACCATTAATTTGTGATGTGGTACATCCACTACACGCCCTTCGTCCACAAATCTGACCTATGGGTAGAATGAAATAAAATATATAACAAGTTCTGAGAAAATAGGATACTAGTCCTTTTCAGTCATTTCTACACATGTTCAGAAAATACTTTAATGAAATATTTAACAACTTTTAGAAAAATGAGGATACTAGTCTTTTTTCAGTCATTTCTACACAAATCTGACAGAATTTGAACCTTATACATCACCTTAATGGGATAAGCAGTCTTAAGACTGTCTTTCCTTTTAATATTTTCTTGCCAAGAAGATAAAGCTGCTAAACTTCTGAGCTAATCCTTTAACTCACTAAATAAGAAGATTCCATTCAAACACCTACAGTCACCCCTATTTATCTTGTTTTGAGCAATTTAATGCAATTGCTTCTCTGCCAACATTTTGTCCATTTCGTTAATAGCTGACAATGACAAAGCTAACCCACTTTTCTGGTACTTGTCTCCAATTATTAAATGACCGGCAGTTATTGTTTCACACATCACATAAAAGGGATTGTATGTGAATACCCTGACGTTACAGGATTACTGACGATGACTTACCCTAATCTGGCCATCCCTACCAGAATCTTTGTCCCAATCTACCGGAAGAAGTCTGTGGACGGTCTTCTTTTCATCAAACATGGCCGCAAGCTCACCAAACACAGGTTGGGATAAAAATTGATGGCGATTTTGATCAGCGTACCTAACAAGAAGTAGTTTTTAGATTTGATTATTCTATTGTCAATTCACAGTGAAAAATAACTAGAACTGTGAATGGGCTTATTGGGGGATGTAAATGCAGAAATGAGGCTAGTAGGGGAAAAAATGAGGCTAGTAGGGGAAAAAATGAGGCTAGTAGAGGCAGATGATTTCAAATTACTTGGGCTTTGAAGGATGCTCCTACCTTTTCCTTTGCCTTAGATTTTCATAACATTTTACTGAAAGCTTCAAATATCTTTTGAGTGTTTCCAGATTTTTTAGGACAAAAAAAAAAGTGCAAGGTTATTATCTCACCCAAGACCTTAGAAAACATGTATAAGATTGCACTCTTTATACCTGAAACACTTCTTTTAGTTCTATCCATTGAACCACAAAGAAAGGAGAGACCCTGACTTGCCAATATCAATGACAGATTCAAATATCACAAAACAACATTGTGGCGTGATACAATTATATTTTTAGCAATTGAAATACTACAAAACAACATTGTGGCATGATACAATTATATTTTTTACGCACAAAACAACATTGTGGCATGATGAAAATATATTTTTAGCGATTAAAATATCACAAAACAACAGGCAATTATATTTTTAGCGATGAAAATACCACAAAACAACATTGTGGCATAATGCAATTATTTTTTAGCAATTAAAATATCACAAAACATCATTGTGGCATGATGCAAATATATTTTTAGCGATTAAAATATCACAAAACTACATGCAATTATATTTTTAGTGATAAAAATATCACAAAACAACATTGTGGTGTGATGCAATTATATTTTTAGCCACTTGCTTACCAAACTACCCTCTATTTTTCTAAACTGTTCTTCAAAGTGGAAATTTTTGTCTGTTATTTTTCATTATATTGTTTACTCCTAAAATTGTCTACAAAAATAATGATGTTGATACATGTGCTGTTAAAAATTGAGCCTAGTTCCGTTAATATATTGGTCTTGTATAAAACACTTTTGGCAGAAAATGTAATATCCAAACACTTTGGGAATATTTAAATGTTTAAATGGTTGTTAAACATCATTTTGAAATCAATGCAATAGTAGTTTTAATCCTCTTAAGTCAAAAGAGGCCAATTTAGATAACCTGTTTCAAAATCTAACAAGTCATGAAACAACAAAACAAAAAATTAAACATGCTGATTTGAAAACGGAAAGGCTGACTTTCTAATAAGTTTACGTTCACCAACAACTTTAAGTTTAATTTGTGCTTAACATATCAATCCCAACCAATCAATCAGAGATAAAATACTAATAATCAACTTCTTCCCATGCATGGATCAATAATATAGATTGATATCAAAAGAAAAGTTTACCAGAAGCTGAGATCTATATTTAGCTGGGGATTCCCACCAATAGTTCGTATAGGAACTGTCTTTGCTCTTCCCGCCGGCTGGTATTGGAGAATCCGAGCAAAAAAGCAGGTGGCATGCTTGACGAACATTATCTTGATCTGCACACACAAAAAAAAAAAAGCAGTTTTGAGTTGGCCTTTTTAACTAGGTATTGAATTTATATATATACTGTATATTGTTCTTATAACATGCAACTCATACTAAAGTAGTGTTGTTCACCAGTTAAATCCCCTGCGCTGCAAATCGAGAACAGCGCCATGAACTTGGCAGGACCGAGACGGTGAGTAGAATGATCATCAAGTTTTCACTCTTCCTGTCTCGAATGGTGTTCAGAGAACCAGGCAGGAGTGACTGTCATGCCATCTAGACCACCATTTAGCATCGTCATTCAATGGACAGTAAGTGCCATCCACCCATTGTACACTTCTCACAAAAGCTGGATCAGGAGCAAGTAAGGAAGACGCCATAATTCTGCACATGATGTCAGGCGAATCTGTCTTTAAGGCTTTGGGAAAATCTCGTAGTTGAATCTGGTGAGAATCAAAACCTGGAACATCACCTGGCATCTCAGTCATGTGTTCTACCAACTGAACCACCTGTCACCTTGTATTGTTGGCAGAAATTGTCTTAGTGCTTCAACCTTGAAAGAATGTGATGGTGCTAATGGTGACACTTGGAAAATGGGATTGTGGGAATGACCATGGTGATGACAGTGATAGTGCTTGTAAATGGTGATAGGCATTGGTGAGGACCAATGATGGTTTTTTGTGTTGGCAGCAGTGTAGGTAGTTATGGTGCTGTTGAAATTAGTGGTGGGTACAGGTGTGGTGGTGGTGGTTGTAAATGGTGATGTCAGTAATGAAAATGAATCTTGCTGATAGTTTTGTGTTTGCAGCGGTTGAAGTGGTTATGGTGCTGCCCAAAATAGCGGTGGGTACAGGAGGTGGTGTTGATGGTAGTGGTGGTTGTAAATGTTGATGTCATTGGTGAGAATAACCTTTGGTGATGCTTTTTGTGTTGATGGTTTAAGTGTTGGCAGTGGTAGTAGTGTGATGCTGTTGAAAGTAGTAGTAGTAGGAAACAAAAGGTGGTAGGGAACAAGTGGTGGTGCTGGTGATGGTGGTTGTAAATGGTGATGTCATTAGTCAGGATGACCCGTGTTGATGTTTTTTGTGTTGGCAGTGGTGGAAGTGGTTATGGTGCTGCTGAAAATAGTGGTGGGTACAGGTGGGGTGTTGATGGTAGTGATGGTTGTAAATGGTGATGTCATTCTTGAGGATAACCTTTGTGTTGGCGGCAGTGGCAGTGTTGTGATGCTGTTAAAAGTAGTTGTGGTGGGAAACAAGTTGTGGTGGGAAACAAGTGGTGGTAGGAAACAAGTGGTGGTGGAAAACAAGTGGTGGTGGGAAACAAGTAGTAGTGGGAAACAAGTGGTGGTGGGGAACAAGTGGTGGTGGGGAACAAGTGATGGTGGGGAACAAATGGTGGGGGAACAAGTGGTGGTGGGGAACAAGTGGTGGTGGGGAACAAGTGGTGGTGGGGAACAAGTGGTGGTGGGGAACAAGTGGTGGTGGGGAACAAGTGGTGGTGGGAAACAAGTGGTGGTGGGAAATAAGTGGTGGTGGGGAACAAGTGGTGGTGGGAACAAGTGGTGGTGGGGAACAAGTGGTGGTGGGGAACAAGTGGTGGTGGGGAACAAGTGGTGGTGGGGACAAATGGTGGTGGGGACTAAGTGGTGGTGGGGAACAAGTGGTGGTGGTGGTGATGGTGGTGGTTGTAAATGGTGATGTCATTAGTGAGGATGACCTTTGCTGATGTTTTATTTGTGTTGGCAGTGGTTATGGTGCTGCTGAAAATAGTGTTGAGTACAGGTGGTGGTGTTGATGGTAGTGGTGGTTGTAAATGGTGATGGTTGCTATGCTTCTATTATTAATAGTGGAAGAAGTATTAATGATAGCGGTATAAATAATGATGGTTGCAATGCTGGTGATATTATTTCCAATATAATACTAGTATTATTTGTTTGTTTGTTTGATGAGAGTTTAACGGCACCACAACAGCAAGGGTCAAATTGTGCCTGAAAGGTTAGATACTTCCAGAGGTAGAAAGGAGAGTAAACGGGAAGATTGAGAGAAACACGAGAACTAAAAGCCAGAAAGCTGGGATTGAGAGAGGTGTACGGGTGGAAAAATTAATGTAGAGAGAAAGGGGGTGGGGAAGGAGGACTAAATATGGTTGTAGAGGGAAGCATGATGAAGGAAAGAGATAATTTTATCCAGTGGTTTTTTTTGGAAGAGCTCGGCTACCGAGTTGTCAGCAGCGAGGAAAGCTCTGGGAAAGTTGTACAGGGGGGCAAGCAAGGAGAATGTGATGGACTGTGAGGGTGCAATGGCAACTGTTGCAAAGGGGTGGGAGGGAGCCAGTAAGGAGGTGGGAGTAAGTGAGGTGGGTGTGACCTATTCTAAGGCGGGTAATGTGGACGTTGTCGACACGGGAAAGGTTGTGAGTAGTGAGTTTGATCGGAATGGTGGGCTGGATAACGTGGAGTTTGTTATCAATTTGGAAGTCCCATGAGGTTTGCTATTGATGGTGGTGGTGGTGACAATGGTGGTGATAGTAAACTTGTATATCTAAATTCAACAAAACATCACTCTTTCTGTTATAGCAGAAACATTGAAAATATTCTCCTCAGTTCTTTACATGGCTTTAGACTAACAATTAAGAACAACTGTAATGAAATGCTATAAGCTAGCAAAAGTTAGTACCTTGACTTGTCCAGACTGGGGCAGCTTTATATAGCGACAATTAGCTCCTGGTTGGTCCTCCTCTGGTAAGAGGATGTGTCGAGCAGGACAAGACGACACTTGTCTTTAAAGATAAATGGAAAAGCAAGAGGAATATTAATTATCACACCAGTTTAATAGTGAAAGAGAACAAGTACAAACCCATCTCATACTCAACAAAGTGCATACAGAAGTACCATAGTAGCGTTAGCACAGCAAAGCAAGCTTTAACGTCCTGAAAGCATCCAATGCTGGACAACCATAGCCTTTGATAATCAATTGTGAACTCACTGGTTGCAGACCCACCGGGATTCGAACCCGGAACGTTGGGGGTGAGAGGACAAAGCACTAACCGCTACACCACGGAGGTCTGTAAAAACACAGTTCAACACACAAAATTTGATGACTTGAAATCGGAATTCTTGAAGGAGTAAACAATATTACAAGAAAAGACAATCACAAACAGACGATAGAACTTGGTGAAAATTTCATTTATTCAATGTCAAGATTTTTCAGCGATGAGAAGGAACTGAAAATTAGCAGGAATTTGTAATATTTTAATTTTATTTCCTTCTCAATGATTTTCTTTTTCTTTCTTTTATAAGAGGACAGTTTAGATCAGGTTAAATGTGAATTTAAAGAATATATAGACAAGAATCATTATAAGAGTTTTTTGGTTTGGTTTGGTTTGTTGATGTTTAACGGCACCACGACAGTCAGAGTCAAATGTGCCAAGAGGGTGTTAAAAATTAAGGTGTAAGAGTTAGGACAGAGAGGAGATGGAGGATTAGGAGGGAGAAAAGGGGGAAAATACTGTAGGGTGAATTTCAGAGTAAAATTAAGGTAAAAGAGAGGGGTGTGTAAAGTAAGGTGCAGAAGGGAAGAGAAAGGAAAATTAGCTATGGTGGAATATGTTGTTACGGAGGAAGTTGATAGTGTTGAAGGATTGTTTTTGAATAGATCCGAGATTGAGGTGGGTTAGAAGAGAAGAGAGTTTTGGCTACCAAAATTACAGAAAATATCCACGAAGCTTCAAGCAAAAAATTTCCTTTATGAACAGCAAATTTAAAAACACAGTAAAAAATATATCAATAACAAAACTTCAGTGCATATATGACTAACCGGCAGGCGCCAACTGACTTCAGGTTATGACAAAGTGGTTTGGTTGATCTTCGCCCCTGATCTCGTATCTGTAAATTAATCAAGATATTACAGTGAATGGAGGAATGTAAAGAAACATCTGTATCAGGAGCAGTCATTTCCCTTCAAAAACATTCTGTCAAAAAAGAGACTTACCTAAGAAAGAGAATAAAGTCTGCCAAATAATGCATCATGCATTTCAATGAAATTCCTAGACAATAAATTTTTAAAAGTTCAATTTTTGTAATAATTATCTTTAAGATTTTGTTACTTTGCTACTTGTACTTTTAACATCTGTTTAACTTGTGTTTTGTGGGGATGAGCACAAAACTTGCCTGGGGCAAACCTCCCCTGAGGCAAAACTCCCCTGAGCAGACCCCCCTGGGCAGACCTCCCCTGGGTAGACCTCCCCTGGGCAGACCCCTCCTGTGCAGACCTCCCCTGGGCAAACCTCCCTTGGGCAGACCTCCCCTGGGCAGACCTCCCTTGGGCAGACCTCCCCTGGGCAGACCTCCCTGGGCAGACCTCTTCTGGGCAGACCTCCCCTGTACAGACCTCCCCTGGGCAGACCTTCCCTGGGCAGACCTCCCCTGGGCAGACCTCTTCTGGTCATCATTGGTGGTTATATATAATTCCCCTTTTGTAATGACAAAAGTCTTTACAGCATTTTGCCTTGTTAACTATTGTGTTAATGGGACTTCCTGTGTACACAACTAAATCTCAATAATAATAGAGTACACTAGGCATGGGATGAAAATTGTTGTTAAGATCATATACAACCATCAACAAGGATTAAAGCTTCTACTAGGTCAATGCAGGCAAGTTCTGCACGCCCCCCCCTCCCCCCTTCTCTCACTCTCCTCGCCAGCCCATCCTTAACCCATGCCTTCCACCAAGGTAAACAAAAAATATAGGAATTTTACAGGAGTGGTTCAGAAAAAAATTATAAAAGGAGGTTTTAGGGTTATGAGGGGAAAATATAGGAAGTTTGAAAGGCATACAGAATTTTCATGTCTCTGTTTTGGAACATACACAAATTTCTCTTCAGCTCTGCACATGTGGCAAGAGCTGATGGCCCACACAAATATTGAAGAGCATCTTTCCAGGTGTATGATAAGCACTATTCTTTTCTATTTTTCTTATACTAAATGCTGCTATCTGTATTATATCTAAAGGCTGTTGACTTACATTAGTTATCTTTTGTAATCATGTACTCTTAGACAAAAGCTTGTACTGTATTTGAAATCTTCTCTACTCATAGAACTTTGTGGAGTACAGTGGAGATCTATAACTGCATCGAACAGTAGAACATGCCTAATGCTAATTTTCTGTGTTTCTAGCAAAAAACATACACGTTTCCAGATGTATTATGTGCCATGTAGTGCCATGGACACTGGACAATATTAGTGTGCAGCACAGCATTGCATCACTAAGTGACACCTAGAATTACATAAACATCTTTTTACTATGCCATAAATTTTGCATATAGCAGGATATCATCACGTGACTCTTTAATTCAAGTGGACTCCATTTTGCAGGGCAGCGGCTTCGTTGCGTTTCACGCATCTTCACACAGCTTGGTCACATCACATGTACAACAAACATACTACATGCTAACCTACAAGTACCAGTTCAGCGAACTTTACTAATTGCATTTTTTTTTGTCGTTTCCGATTTTTCTCTCTATTTTCCTTAAGTAAGTTATGTTTTCACTGGGCATACAAAGAGTAACTTTAACGTTAACGCCATCTGATTGTTCGTTACTCAGACAAAGCCTACATATCCGATACAAAGTGCTCACTGCTGTTAGTGTGTAAGGTAGTACCGTAGGTTGAAAGCTGTTGCATCGCACAGCAGAATCCCACTTCAAACGTCGATCAGGATCAGATGGAAATCGAGAAAATGCCTTTTTTCCCCCGCACACGTCTATCAGTGCAACCAATGGTACAGCAAGATTCCAGCATAATTATCTTACAAAAATAATCTTATATAACAACATGCTAATGTATAGTCTAATTAAGCATACAGCAGACAGTGGTTTTGACCGAGAAAATGGCAATGTAAACAAAGTCAGGTGACCTTGTGATGTCAGCTGAAACACCCATATACCTAAAAAACCTATAGGTATTTTGATCAGCCATTACTTAGATAAGAAACAACCTTTTTTAAACTGTTTTTCTTAGGCTTTGATGATCTTTCACAGAAGCATAAATTTGCTGCGTCATTACTACTGTAAAGGTGCTTAAAGGATTAGTTCAGTGGTCAAGCAAGTTCATCTTATATGAAAGAGGACTGCAAAAGACTCAAAATGGTGCAATACAATACTTGTATACTGAGTGAGACAATGCATAATACACTCATAATGTTGAAAACCACTCAGACAACAACAAATAACATAATCATGAAATAAAAACCCTTCTCAACACTGACAAAAGTACTTACGAGCTATGATTTTGATTTCGTTAGCGTCTTGAAACTTTATAGTATCTTTCAAAGTAACAAATAAAATAACGAACATTTTGTACGTAAAATAAACCTATCTAAATTACGGAAGAAATGACATTCCAATCACTTCGCAAATCCCTCACTTTTAGAATCGCATACACAATTACCTGAGTGCGCTGTCATTACTATTTTGAAAATGTTCGTCAGTAAATGTGCGCAGTGTTTGATTTAATGCTATACGCACGTTGACTTCACTGATGCTCTATTGTTCGACAACTTTTCAACTAATTCGATACATCCATCCAAGGCGTTTTTGAAAGATAAATCAGTAGCGAAGGCTTTTACACAAAACGTAAGTGAACGTCTCATTATAGTATCATTGCATATTTATTTATTTTGTATTACGTAAAAGTGATCCATGATGATAAAGGGCATTGTCAAAAGTTGACCTTAGATAGTCGCAGAAAGTCCTAGTTTTTCTAGCACATAGTCAATATTCATCTACGCTTCTATGATAACCAATGCAGCAGTTTCAACGTTACAAGATAAATAGCATTTTCTGAATGTGTGTAGCAGCCACGTAGTGGCTATAGCGTATACTACAGTCAGATGTTATCTGACTAAGCAGGAATAGACTTCCCATCATTTTCAGTGAAATTTTTTCAAATAAATCATTACCTCAACAGCCCTGTGCCCACCAGGTAGTTCTGCTGGTACCTCCTGTCCAGCCCTTTTGAAGATGGCCCTCAGGTTTGGCAGTCTGTGATGGAAATCAGGGTTAAGGTATAGAAAGGAGACGCAGTCTGAAGATTGTTTCTGTAAATAAGACAAGAGAAGTTCGCAAATGAAATGTCTACAAACATGGAACTACATTACTCTTGCCTTTCATCCAATTCCATGATCAAATAGACCTTCACCATGATCAAATAGAGATTCAAAATGATTAAAAAGGTAAATTTATCCAATTCATTAGGCCAAGGGTTCTTCATAAAAAATTTCCAAGGGCCATCATTTCACAACAGCTTCAGGCCGTGGGCCAATCGCGTTGCAAAACAAGCATCATGTGACAAACAAATCCCGTCAAAACAATCCCTGAATACAAGCTGCAAGCCCAATTTTAACGGAACTAAAAATAACATTTTTTATTGATAAGCCTCAATGTTTTAGTAAGCTGACCTGCCCAGAAAACCCCCAAAATAAACAAGTATTTTTTTAATTTTACCAATCTCATTTGGACTGATCTTACATGCAATGCACTGTATTGCATGATATAATGACTATTGTTCGCAGGCCAGATTGGATTGTCTGGCAGGCCAGATTTAACCCGCGGGCCGCCTATTAAGAATAGCAGCATTAGGCCCTTATTAGGTGTTTATCCTTAGTCTCTGTGGAGCTAGCAGATGAAATGCATAAGACTCCTCCTCATTTTCAGCTAAGTGGACTGAAGCAAGTAAAGTGTCTTGCTCAAGGACACAATGCAGCGCTCATGATGGGAATCTAATCCAGTACCTTCTACATACAAGAATAACTCCAACCATTGAGCCACTGCACCTCACATCAAAAGGACTAAATAGAGCTTCATAATGATCAAATAGAGCTTCAAAATGATTTACAAAGCTATAAACTTATCAACTAGAGCTATAAACTTATCAACTAGAGCTTAAAATGATCAAATAGAGCTATAAACTTATCAACTAGAGCTTAAAATGATCAAATAGAGCTTTAAAATGATGAATTGGAGCTTCAAAATGATCAAATAGAACTTCAAAATGATCAGATAGAACTTCAGATAGAACTTCAAAATGATCAGATAGTTCAAAATAATTAAATTGACCTTCAAAATGATCAAATAGAACTTCAAAATGATCAGATAATTCAAAATGATCAAATTGACCTTTAAAATGATCAAATAGAGCTTCAAAATGATCTAATAGCTTCAAAATGATCAAATAGAGCTTAACAATGATCAAATAGAGCTTTAAAATGATTAAATTGACCTTCAAAGTGATCAAATAAAGCTTAAAGATGATCAAATAGAGCATCAAAATGATTAAACAGAGCTTCACATTGATCAAATCGAGCTTCAAAATAATCAAATAGAGCATCAAAATGATCAAATACAGCTTCACAATGATCAAATCGAGCTTAAAAATGATCAAATAGAGCTTAAAAATGATCCAATGGAGCTTCAAAATAATCAAATACAGCTTTAAAATGATCAAATCGACCATCAAAGTGATCAAATAGAGCTTCAAAATGATCAGATAAGGCTTCAAAATGATCCAATGGAGTTTCAAATTCATCCAATGCAGCTTCAAAATAATCAAATACAGCTTCAAAATGATCAAATCGACCATCAAAATGATCAAATAGAGCTTCAAAATAATCAGATAGAGCTTCAAAATGACCAAATAGAGCAATGAAATAATCAAATAGAGCTTCAAAATGATCAAATAGAGCTTCAAAATGACAAAATAAAGCTTCAGAATGAATGATTTACAGTATAAAGCTTCAAATTAATCATAGAGCCATTGTACTCTTGTGGACTGCACTTGCTCCAACTCTGCACATAAAGCTTGTTAGATGATCTCATTTGTATCTGCTCCTCCCAATCGTTTGTTTGTATGTTTGTTTGATCAGGGCTTAATGGCCTCATGACAGCGAGGGGCAAATTGCGCCCGAGAGGTTAAATCATTCCAGAGGTAGGAATAAAATAAAATAGCAGCAGTCTGAGAGAGGTATGGGGGCTCAAAAGCCAGGAAGAGCTCGAGAGAGGAAGTGCAGCGGTGTAAAAAAGGGAAAGCACGATGAAGGAGATAATTTTATCCGGGAGGAGTTGTTTCTGGAAGACCTCGAATATGGAGTTGTGAAGGGAGCTCTAAATAGGTTGTACAGGGGGCAGGCAAGGAGGACATGGTGGACTGTGAGGGAGCAATGGCAATTGTTGCAGAGGGGTTGGGGAGCCAGTAAGAGGTGGGAGTGAGTAAGGTGGGTGTGGCCTATTAAAGGCGGGTAATGTGGATGTTGTCTCTCGGGAGAGATTGTGGATGATGGGTTTGGTTGATATGGTGAGATGGATGTCGTGGAGGTTAGACAGGAGTCTAGAATACTACACCTGGAAGATCTGCAAGACCTTTTGAGAGTGACTCGTCTGACAGCAACTACATACAGAACAAAAACACCCTACATTACATGAGATCTTACCTTCTCAATCTGTGATACAAAATGATCCTTCATGCAGGCAAGCCGATGACCAAAGATTTTGTTGCTGCGGGGCATGTCATAATGAATGATGCACGAGGCATCACGGATACCAAGGGATTCCGTACAGTCATCACTTATTACTAGATAAGAAACAAATATGTAGAAAGATTATAAACCATCAAAACTGTAAAACAATTGCATTGTTATAATCACAGACAGATATTGTATAAAGCATTTCATAAAAACATACAGAATGGACCATTCTCGTTGTTGCAGACGCTGAATTTAGGGAAAAAATATACAGAATTTAACAAAGATGTTGTACTCTTTCTTTTCAAACATAACTAATTTTTGCGAATGTCAAAAATTTCTCCAAACTTTGATCACCCATGACTTGAAAATAAAATTCAATA
The DNA here is from genome assembly GCA_020152595.1 of Chiridota heheva. Classification (NCBI taxonomy): domain Eukaryota; kingdom Metazoa; phylum Echinodermata; class Holothuroidea; order Apodida; family Chiridotidae; genus Chiridota; species Chiridota heheva. The sequence continues at coordinate 124,093 of JAIGNY010003632.1, read as the reverse complement.
AAAAATGAAAAAATGTGTTATTTTTAATTTGAACTAAAATTCCTACTTGTGTAAATACTCTAACAAAATTTTGTGTGCTTTATGGTCCCATGGCATTCTGGCAGGACTCTTGATTTAACTACAATCATGGCTAAAAGTGTTGGGACAAAATCGCTCAGACAGACAATTTAAACAGCATTTTTCCCCACCTCCCAAATTCAATGTTGCGCGCTTTGCAAAAACATAGTAAAATGTGATTTTCAATATTGATGGAAGGGACTGGGGATTTGGGGATACTTATGGCCACAATTGTCTGAGCACCTGTACAAAGTATATGAGAGCTAACAACGTGATTTTTAAGTAATGGGACTTCATAGTTATAGAGGGCAAGTTCACGACAACGTTCAGAGGTGTGTATCAAATGAATTACAGCAGGGAGAGGGTATCTAATCAGATCAAATTGTACATAACCCTTCGGCGAGCCCTTTATTTAAAAATTGAGAAAATTGTGTTTAGATAAAAGAAACAATAAAGGAAAGAAGTTGTATAGCCATTGTCACCAATTTTTAATGTCAAGGGTTGAAGACCATTTAAGAAACGATCACAAATATCAGCATAAGTGTGGCACCTTTGGCTACTTCCGGGAAAGTGATGAAATACGGGACCATTAACATCATAATAAATGTGGGTTGTATCAATTCTGGAAATAATTATCCGATTATTGTAGTGGCACCACAACATGGTCTTATGCACTGCTGCAAAGCTTGAAGCAATCAAGTTGCTATAAATCCTGTCATTTTTGAACCCTCATAAGGAACTCTAATTTGATAAATAAATAAAACCTACATCTCCCTAAAACACCATATTTAATTTCATGATAGCTCTCTAGAAACCAACGGTTTGCACTATGTATGTTGTACAGTTTGATCTATAGCTTACTCTTTCTCTATAATGTTTACCTAACCGTTAGAAAGCTTGTTTTTTGCATAGGCATGTGCCACAAACCGTAAGAGGGTGTGGATTTGGCATAGCATACCCCTTATGAATTAGTGTGCTTTTCTACGGAAATGACTTTTACATTATCATGTAATTTTGAAAACCTGCGGTCATTTTTTAAATCGAAATGGCAAAGCCAATGGTTGGAAATGCGGAACCTGAGCTGTTTATCTTCTATATTTAATATTCGGAAAACTTCTCCTTGACAGTTATCATTTATGCCAACACCATATCCCCCTGTCCCTCCTGTATGTGCACAAATTGACATTATTCACTATCAAAACTGCCCTCATTTCTGCACAATTTGTAATTCAAATGCTGATTGACCCCTCATCATGTTCTATCCCACATTTTCACTTACCCCACTCCCCCTCCTCATCCAGATAAAAGATTTTAAAAATTACTTTTTAATACACATCATAATAAACTGTTACAATTTTCGATATTTTATGTGTAATTCCTTTGAAAAAATTTGGACACAAAGCTCATGACTATATTTTCTGTCAATCATCTTCTGCAGTCCCATCGCTGCCTCCAACTCAATTTTACACAACCCACAACATACTACCTGTTCCCTGCTGACTTTTAACTTTAAATTTCCTTCCCCCTATGATATCCATGTCAATCCCATATACTTAGTACAGGCGCTCAGACAATCATGGCCCTATGTTTGTTGGGACAAAATCCCTCAAACATTTTAAACGGCAATTACTCCCACCTTTCCCCATTCAATGTTGTGCGCTTTGCAAAAAACACCGTAAAATTGAGATTTTCAACATTGACCGAGGGGAGTGGGGATTTGTCCCTACTACTTATAGCCACGATGGTAGGTACATGTCTTATTGGTGAATTAATAATGATTTGCAACTCGAGTCCCAACTTTCATCAGACTAATATTTAGGCATGGAAGGATGACCTAAAAGTGGGCAATCAAGCAAAGTCATCATACTGTATAACAAACCAAATAGTTCAATTTAATCTTTTGATAAAAGCTACTCATGAGTAGCTTTTAAAGGACTATGGACATCCAGCAAATGTATATCATGCAATCAGTTTTTCTATATTTTTTGAACATCTTTCTAATTTACATTATAGTTCAAAAATCTTTCTATCTCTCGTTATTGTCAACAACAAGAAAAATGGTTTTTTTTTCTTCACCTCCAGAAATGACTGGAGTGCTGTTTCTTATGTTTGTTTGTTTGATGATGGCTTAACAGCACCACAACAACTAAGGTCAAATTGTGCCTGAGAGGTCAGATCTTTCTAGAGGTAGAAAGTAAAGGAAACAGGGGGAGAATGAGAGAAATTTAAAAACTACAGTATCAAAATGTTGATGACGTGGGTGAGGGCAATACAGCTCCGGACCAATTCCAGGCGCTACCTACATGTGAAAAGTTATCCGCATCACAATAGTGTATTGTTTATTCCTGTCTCCGATCACTCATTATAAACTATGTGTCTTTAGTTAGCTAGCTGTACTGTATACACTGCAAGTATGATGTTCTAAGTTACGGTGAGCAAATTTGCTGCGGAGATTGAAAGCCTTTTCAGTTACAGTTTGAAGCTTTGATATTTCTTGTTTGGATAGATTGTAAGAATGTTTGTTTTGTCTTGTTTTCAAGATCGTTCGAAAAGTGTTTTACATTTTAATTTTCTTTGAAGATACATTGGGAAACTTGTTACTGTTTGGGGCCTGAGTTTAGTCGTACATAGGCCTAGGCTGAGGTCAGTCTCTTGTGTATCCAATGCCGTTTTGGGACCTAAGGGCTCAAACTGATACAGAATTATTTCCGAATCGACAATTCTATGTCATCTGCACCATTTCCGTCGGATTCCTCGGTGCTGGAATTGTCTGTTAAGGACATTTTAGCTCTTTTCGGCATAGACATTTTGGATAAGTTATAGCATATTTCATGTAAGTTTGATTGCGCAGTACAGATGAGCAGTAGAGCACTCCATAGAATCCCTCGATCCACGTCATCAAATATCGCCTACGTCACAGTTGTTACGAAAATGAATCATAAGGCGAGAAAAATATTATCATTTTTCTCTGTTTTAAAATGATTTTTTCTTGGGGAGTGGGGTGTTTTTGTAATCAGTATATAATACTTATTTCATATATGGAGACTTGTTACTGGATGTCCATAGTACTTTAATGTTTTGCAAATTAAATAAATCCAGCAATAAACATTACAACAAAGGAGAAAATCGTAAATACCAAGAACTGGTGTTGAATCACTGCGGTGGTCTGCTCTCCATTCTTTCACGACTTGCTCTATCTGGTGGGTGTGCATTTCTCCTGCCGCTAGCAGGGTGTATATACTTGCACTTTTCAAAATCTAAGATCAACGTTGAAAAAAAAAAAATTCACACACAATCATGCAAAAAACTTTCTCTTTAAGCCTACCCACACCAGACACAATCCTGAAAACTCAGATACGGCAATTACCAACCCGACTTCCTGTTAAGTGTATTGTGTTTCCACTCCAAACAATAAATGTTTATCTGCCATTCCAATGCAAACCACAGCCAAGTAGCCCAAGCTTATTTGTGTGTATACAGTAAGACTACAGCAAGGCAAGTGCTGAGTAATCAGAACACTTTTGTGATTAAAATCACTCATCCGTGTTAAGTGTCTTAGTGGGAGAAATTTGTTTGCAAACTGGTGATAAAAATAGTTGTGTATTATATGTCGGATGTGAGTGATTGACGGACCATTTCTCCTTTGAAAAGATATTGCTTCATGATTATAAAATTTGCACATCTTAAAGATGAAGTATCTCTGATTATTCACAAAAATAAAACATTTATATAGGATAAATTATATATATAGAAGGTTTTACAGCTACAGTTGAAGTTCAAATTTTTCATTTTGTTCCAGGACATGTTGGGGTAAAACTAGCAATATTAATTGATTACAAACCATGCAAAAGGCAACAAAATCATTCAAACTAGGTCTCAACATGCAAACAAGTGTGGATCTCTACATTTTCTTAAGTAAGTTCATGCTCTGCCATCTAATCTCAGTAGGAAAAGAACCACTTCTGGCTCCCAAACCAATTATATAAAAACTAGAACGGTAAATACCTTCATGGTTCCATGCCCATGCAAATTGACACCCATATCATATGATCCAGCCAATTATAAAAATGGCATCTCACACTTAAGTCCCACATGGCATCCTATGTCCCACATGGCATCCCGCCCCATGTCCCACATGCCATCCCACCCCATGTCCCACATGGCATCCCACCCCATGTCCCACATGGCATCCCACTCCATGTCCCACATGGCATCCCACCCCATGTCCCACATGGCATCCTACCCCATGTCCCACACGACATCCCATCCCATGTCCCACATGGCATTCCACCATATCTCCCACATGGCATCCCACCCCATGTCCCACATGACATTCCATGTCCCACATGGCATTCCATCATATGTCCCACAGGGCATCCCATCCTATGACCCACATGGCATCCCACCCCATGTCCCACATGGCATCCCTCCCTATGTCCCACATGGCGTCCCTCCCTGTGTCCTGCATCAGTGGCTTCCCACCTGATGTCCCACATGGCATCCCACCATATGTTCCACATGGTATCCCTCCCAATGTTCCAATGACATCCTACTTTATGTACCACATGGCATCACATCCCATGTTCCCATGGCCTCCCACCCTATGTCCCACATAGCCTCCTACCCTATGTCACACATAGCATCCTACCTTATGTCACACATGACATCCTACCTTATGTCACACATGGCATCACAACCTATGTCACACTCTGTGTTACTCGTGGCATTCCACCATGTCCCACATGGCATTCTACCCTGTTCCACATGGCATCCCACCCCATGTCCCACATGGCATTCCACCCCATGTCCCACATGACATCCCATAGGCTCCATAAGAAGTCTCATCCTAGCTATCACAGTCACTGATTGAGCATACTATGTATGAAAGTGTCAGTTCATAACAACTTATATGCAAATGACTTGTTGAAATGGGGTGGGACGCCATGTCCCACATGACATCCCATATCCTCCCATGTCCCACATGACATTCCATCACATGGCAATTCACCCTATGTCCTGCATGGCATTCCACCACATATCCTACGTGGCATTCCACCCTGTTCCACATGGCATCCCACCCCATGACCCATATGGTATTCCACACCATGTCCCACATGGCATCCCACATGTCATCCCACCCTATGTCTCACATGACGTCCCATAAGCTCCATAAGAAGTCTCATCCTAGCTATCACAGTCCCTGATTGAGCATACTATGTATTAAAGTGTCAGTTCATATAATAACTTATATGCAAATGAGTTGTTGAATACAAAAAAGGTGGAGTCAAATAATTATGCCTGATATAGCCCTTGGTGTATACAACATGGTAAATATTATATCATGTCCCTCATGGCCCCCATCCATGTCCCACGTGGCATCCCTCCCTATGTTTATATGCAATCACATCTTGTCACACTCCCTGACTAAGCATGCTAAATAAAAAAGTATGGTCAGGTCATATACTGTAGTAACTTTATGCAAATGAGCACAATAATAAAGGTGGAGTTTAAAAAATCATGCCTGATATAACTGTTTGGTGCCCAAATATTTTGAAGAATCTTAAGGATTTCAAATCTCAAGTGCAACAAGAGAGACTTGAGGATCTCTGAAGAATATTGGAAAATTATATCATTTTACAATTATCTTCTACGAAAATATCAAATGTATTGTAGACTTTTTAAGGAACTAGTCTTTAATCCTAGCATAAGTACCTCTGAAAAACTTTAACATTTTATTCGCCAGTGCACCACAACTGGTTATCAAAAGCCGTGGACATTGACTTGGTTGTCGATGTTATGTCTGTCCGTACGTCGTACCTGTGTTCTCGTCCGGTCGTATTAAAGCGTTTAAATGATAGCATTTGTACTATCATAACCGAATACGCAGGCGACGACCCCGTCATTGTAATTGTGTGTTCAACTATCTCTCTCTCTTTAACATTTTCTAAGGAAATTCTGAGGAATTCTCAAAAAACTTTAAATTTCTGAGGAATTCTCAAAAAACTTTAAATTTCTGAGGAATTCTCAAAAAACTTTAAATTTCTGAGGAATTCTCAAAAAACTTTAAATTTCTGAGGAAATCTGCGGACGGCCGGACGGCCGTAATCGCCATTACATAGGCTCACATAAATGCTTCGCATGCGAACCAAAAAAGATCTAAAAAAATGCAAAAAATTATAAGCTTGAAACAAAAATCTCAATGAAATCAAAGTTTACTTGGCTGAACAAAATAGTTTTTAATGGATGATATATGCTTTCTGAAAAAGATCTAATATCAATTATTTTGTAATAATAACTCGTTCACTTTGTACTTTCCGTCAGTATTTATAAGAATGTACTTTCTGCCAGTATTTATAATGTACTTTTTCCTGCGATGAAAATATTTATCCTCACCGTATTCAGCTGCCGGGCATCCTCCTTGGTTTTTGTAAACACCATAACTTTAGCAGAGTCGCTTAATCCAGCACTCAGGCAATCCACCAGAACATTGACCCTACGGTGTGTTGCTAAAGGCACAATGACCTAGGAAGAGACGGAAAGGCCAAAGGTCATTAGACCAAGTATATATGGAACATGGGAAAAGTTATGGGTGACATGGAAAAATTCTAAGGACATGAAAAATTCTTGGGGACATGTACAATTTCTGGGGCACATGGAAAGAGTCTGGGGAACAAAGAAAAGTTCTGTGGATGTGGAAAGATTCTGGGGCACATGGAAACATGCCTGGGGACATGGAAAGGTTCTGAGGATGTGAAAAGATTCTGGGGCACATGGAAACATTCTGGGGGACATGGAAAAGTTTTAATGTGGAAAGATTCTAAGGCACATGGAGACATTCTGGGTGACATGGAAAAGTTCTAAGGATGTGGAAAAATTCTGGGTCACATGGAAATATTCTAGGGGATATGGAAAAGTTCTAAGTATGTGGAAAGATTCTGAGGCAAAAGGAAACATGCTGGGGGACATGGAAAAGTTGTGGAAATATTCTAGGGAACATGAAAATATTTTCGAGGACATGGACTATATTTCTAGGACAACCACAATTTTGGGGGTGGGGACGAGTAAAAAATTCTGGGGCGAACAAAAATTATGGGGGTAACTGTACAATACTACAGTTCATAATCATCATTAATTCACTGCTGTGCAGGCAACCAAAAATTTCTTGCAATTACCACGACCATGTGCCAGCTCAGCATTATTGTTTGACTTTTTAAAACCATTCTTATCTCCAAGTGGATGATGGATGTATCTCAAGAAGGATGTCCATTGATGGCAAGGTTTCCTTTTGCCACAGAGGGACATGTAGTATGTATTTGGCTCTTCTTCAGGTATCCTATGTGGCCCATGAATCTCAGTTGGCAGGATCTGACCTGGTGTATCTAAGGTGTGATGATGATCACAGCATTGCTGTTTGTGTTTGAAACTAGATCATTCCAAACATCTTGTTTTAAGCATTATTTTATAATATGATGTGAAAAAGGAATACAACTAACATTAATGAATTCTTAAATACTTGTAACAAGCTCAGAAAGAGGTGGGGGTGGGGGTAGGGGAGGGGGGAGAGAGACTTCCAATGGTGGGAATTCCTGGCAGGTGTTCCCAAGTGAGGAGGGGAGAGAGACTTCCAATGGTGGGAATTCCTGGCAGGTGTTCCCAAGTGGAGATTTTCTTCATTTTCTACAGCTGGCTTCTGATAAATTCGAAAATCAAATTTTAATTTCCAACATTTTCTAAAAGATGTTATGGATAGATTTGTCAGCACGTCACAGTATACATTATACTGTGTCAGAGAGGAGAAATTATTTGAAGCTGAAATAAACAAACAAAAGGTTTATTCAGAGAGAGGTTAAAAAAAAAAAGAGGCAATGAGGAGCGGAATGACTTCCGGGGTATTAGACGTGAGCGGGTCTCCTGGGGTAGGGTGTTATTGAATACGAACTTAGTGTTACAGGAAGAATCATTCCCGGATTCGATCTTAAAAATAAATGTTGGTAGAATTAGAACGCACCTGTTTGACCCTGCTATAAACAGCCATCTCCAAACAACTGGTCACCACCACCATTGGATTGATCATGCAGGTACGTAGAAAGGCTCCGATGGTCGGTGTCCAGGTGGGTGAGAACACCAGCAGCTGTCGCATGTTGCTTCTCTTTGGGCTGTACTGCAAAATATTTGCATATTCCCCCCAGAGATCTTTTACCTAAATAAAGAAGGAAAAAATTATGATTAAGCTTAAAACTGTGTAGATGTCAAAAAGGAATGACTTGCTAATTTTTTTTAAAGGATTAGTTGAGTGGTCAGACAGGTGCATCTTGAATGATATAGGATCTCAAGATATCATGGCTTCAACATTTTGTTACCTTCATTGGACTATGAGAGGATGATATCACACTCTCACCTTCTTAACAAAAGTTGAAGGATTAGTTTAGTGGTCAAGCAAGTCCATCTTATATGTAAGAGGACTTCAAAAGAAACAGAATAGTGAAGAAAGCATTGCAAAATCTTATTCTGTTAAGGAGATATCCAAGTTTGAAGCTCTGCCTTATCTGTATAGTAATGACTGGTGTAGTAAGTCTACTATGGAGTAAAAAGTTGGCATCTTCATCCTCACATTCTTAACAAATTGTTAATGTAATCTAAAGAAAGTTTTATCTAAATCTAAAACATTTTCCCTCAAACTTTCTTCAGGTGGTATATATAGTACACACCATTACTACATTCAGTTTTACTACTCTCCTTTCATATCCCATGGTTTTTAAGCCACAAAATCGCAGGACAAAATATGACAGAATACATAAAGACTTTGCGGAATCTGAGACTATGACATCACAACTAGTCTGATTTCAGTCGTTTCTACACAAATGATACCAAACTTTAAACTTGAATATCTCCATAACGAAATAAGATTGTTCAATACTTTCTTCATTCTACGTGACAAGTTATTTTTAGATTTTTTGACATTCATGCTGAGACGATAGAAGTTGGTTTGTTTGATGAGGGCTTAACGGCACCACGACAACGAGGGTCAAATTGTGCCCGAGAGGTCAGATCATTCTAAAGGTAAAAAGGAAAGGAAACAGGGGGAGAATGAGAGAAATTCAAGAACAAAAGGTCAGAAAGCTGTGATCGAGAGAGGAGGTGCATGGTTGAAACAAAAACAAAGTAGAGAGGGGGTGGAAGAGAAGAATTAAATATGGTTGTAAAGGGAAGCATGATGAAGGAAGGAGATAATTTCATCCGGAGGATTTTTCTGGAAGAACTCAGCTCATTTCGGTGTACACAATACTGCACTTCTGTGGTTTGAATCATATCTGTCAAATCGTAGGCAAAAAGTTATTGTAAATGGAGAATGCTCGTCTGAAAAATGTATACATTTTTCAGTACCCCAGGGTTCATGTTGTGGCCCCATACTTTTTACATTGTATGCCTCAACCATTTTCAGTGTAATTAAGAAGCATTCACCTAATGTCTCTGGGTATGCTGATGACCATAGGTTGTGGCTTAGTTTTAAAATCACAAGTGCTTCTTCTGAATCAGAAGCTATTACTAAAATGGAAAGCTGCCTAGAGGATGTTAGAAGGTGGATGCTTCAAAACAAGCTTAAAATGAATGATGCCAAAACGGAGGTTATTTTGTTTGGCACTACTCCTCAACTCAATAAATTAACCCAAAATCTGTCAAAGTGGGTGGTGGTTTAGTTAATGCTGTCCATTGTGTTCGTGATCTAGGAGTGTGGCTGGATAGCAACTTAAACTTAAAGCAGCATCGTTATGAAAAAATGCAGGTCTGCATTTGTAAATTTGTACAACATTAATAAAATAAGAAATATGTTGACAAACAGTGCAACAGAGACCCTAATTCATTCATTGGTTCATTCACACATAGACTACTGCAACTCTCTCTTGGCTGGTATGCCACATTGTTTAATTCAAAATGTCCAAAAATACAGAATTTTGCACGTGTTGTAACTAAATCAAACAAATATTGCCATATTACTCCCTTGTTATATTCACTACATTGGTTACCGTTAAAATGCGTATAAGATACAAAATACTTGTTCTTGTTTTTAAATGTATCCATAAAATGGCCCCAAAATATCTTCAAAACTTAATAATTTCATCAACACCACTTATGATCTAAGAAACAGATCCGCAGTCTGGCTTAATGTACCCAATATTTCATGTATTACTCTGGGGGGTAGGGCATTCTGCAGACTCGGCCCACTTTGGTGGAATGATCTCCCACTTCAAATAAGAAAAATCAATTGTCTTCACGTGTTTCTGAAATCAATCAAAACACATTTGTTTATGGTTTATTTTAGTAAGTAAGTATGTATTGTATTCATGTTATTTTTTTGTAAAGCGTTTTTGAATATGCTTGTATAGAAAGGACGCTATATAAATGTATTATTATTATTATTATTGAGTTGTGGGGAGCGAGGGAAGCTCTGGGAAGGTTGTACAGGGGGCAAGCGAGGACGATAGAAGAAAGTGCATCCCGAATCTTGTTTCAAAGTGAAACTGAGGATGAGGAAATCAGAAGGGTTATCAACAGTGATGGAGATCTTTTAGTACCTGGACCCAATCCAGAAGAAGCCCAGGGAATATCAGAACCAGCTGAAATGGGTAGCGTGCTTTTTTTGAAATTTCTGAAATCGAGAGTCCTTTTTTTAAGCATAGCCTAGTGTGCATCTCTTGCAAAATAAAACACTATATTTACTTGTAAGGATTATAAACAAGTAAATGGGTCAATAATAAACATGAATTGTCCTTTTTATAGTAATTTTGGATACAAATTTACAGACCAACCTTTAATTCGAAGTACAAGTACCCATGTACCTATTTTGCGAAATCCCAATTCCATGTTGTGAGGTTGTGGTGCAGTGGACTAAGATTACAATTTTAAGGGGAAATCCTTTATTTTGAAGCAATTTGGATCCTGGAAGAAGGCCATATTTTGGGGGGATGTCATTACCCCTGGTCAATATCAAAAAATAAAAACCAACCCCAACACCCCACCCGCTCCTGTACTTCCTTGGAAACAGTTGAATTGTATTTCTCATACGTATTTTCCTGTATTTAGACAAATTTGTTGACATTTCATATGCGGGACCAACTGTCAGTCAAGGATGCCAAGTTTGGCAATGTCAATATGATTACTGATGCTCAGAACCATTTTTGAGTACCTTTTCACCAAAAATTCCTAATGGAATCAACAGAAGTACAGTAAGTTTCTAAAAGACAGTCAGCATAACCTGAAGAAATAAAAAGTATTTTCAAAGCTTTCAATGGCTGAAATTGGGTCATAAACTGAAAATTTAGAGTCTGTGCATAATAAATAAGGTAAATTAGCAAATTTGCATATCATTTGCATAACATTTTTATTAAAATAATGGTGTAAACATTTTCTTTTTATATTATATTTGTTTTGTGCATCACAGAAAGAAACAATACATGTTTATGGAAAAGCAACAAATTAAAATTGACAATTGAATTTCTTCCTTGCTACAAAAACATCAAGCAAGAGTAGTATCAAATGAAAGGTGCTTCTTTCAAAAATCATAAATTCTATCACTAACTTTTTTTGTAATTAGCCACAAGAGAGCAGAACATCAAAAGGATAGCAGTTCTAGGACATCTACTAATCTGCATTAATGACTACATTTGCATAAATTTGCATATTTAACCAGAAAAATATGCAAACTAACGTAAAGTTCCCTGAATTAACATTTGAAATCTCAAATGCTCTTGTAAGGGCCGTAACACACCGAACGCGACGCGTCGAGCAATTTCTTAGATAATCATACAGGAAACAAATATTATAAGTTGCTTTGACTTTTTGCTTACACACGATGAAGTTTACTATTGAGGTTTTCTGATGATACTAACAAATTTGTTAGAAATGCTTTTTTGTTTAAACTGGAGAAATTTGAGGCGCAATTTTCTGTCGCAACGCGAATTTTGCTTTAATGGGCGTAGAAAGGCCCTTTCATTCAATTTTCAGTTATCATCTGAATAGCCATGCGATGACGATGCTTCTCTGAAAACAAGAGGTCAAAATGTTTCTTTTCTTTTGTTTTATTCAATTTTGTATAAAAAATCGCTCGCCGCATCACGTTCGGTGTGTAACGGCCTGAAGGGTTAATGTATTTTACTGAAAAATATCAACTCTTTTTCTGTAATACAAAATAGATTTTCACGATAAGTTACAAAAACAAAAGAAATACATCATGCGTATACTTGTAAACCAACCAATGATATTGTAGTTAGATCTCTGCCGACGAAAATTGATTTTCCTGTCACTGCTTCTATTAACCCTTACTCTACCAGAACTGTTTTGAAAATGCTCTCGGGAGGCGGAGTCAAAGATGGGGCACTCAAAACGACGATAATATCGCCATGTGGTAGAGCAAGGGTTACTCAAGGGCTGATTATTGAACGGTCCTCTGTCTTCCACGCAGCAGTCTGGCTCGTTCCGCTTCAGTGACCCACTGGGCAGCCCACTGGGACCATGCTGCATATATTTTCCAGTTGGCACACTTGTCGCGGGTTGTTTAACCCTTAATACTCTACCAGCAATTTTTTGAAAATGCGCTCGAAAGGCGGAGTCAAAGATGGGGCACCTAAAATAGCGATATCACTACGTGGTAGAGTAAGGGTTAACCAACGATTAGGTGTACGAACCTACAACACTGACTTTGTAGATATCCAGATGTACCAGAACCATGAGCCAATCTAAAGATAGGTGACATTTGTAAAATGCAAAGATTTTGTCACATTTTCTTCTAATGGGTGTTAAAAGGACCACTTAAAACATTTCACCCTCCCATGCTTCCTACAGCCATGACAATAATCCAACAAAAAAAATCTCACCTCATTAGGAAACTCTTCAAACATGGTATCTGCATCATCAAACACCTGGATAAGCAGAGAATAGATGCAGAAAGAAAATCAGTTGGACCGATTCATACAGGTGTAAAAACAAGAATGTCAATGACATTGTAACTCAATATTTGTTTTTCATCATTCATAGTTTGGTTTGTTGATGTTTAACGGCACCGCGAGAGTCAAATGTACCAAGAGGGTGTTAACTAGAACTGTCAGAAGGACAGTATGCTTGACTATTCAAAGCTAGTTTAGAAAATGGGCTTATAGAGGGAAGTATATACAGAAATAGGGTAGCAGGGGCTTTTCCCAGATGTTTTTAGACAAAAAAGGCCCAAGGTTACCTCATCCAGTAACTCAGAATATATGTAAAACCTAGCAGTCTTTATAACTACAACACCTCTTTTAGTTCTATCAATTGAATAACAAAGAAAGGAGAGGCCCTGACTTGCCAATGTCAATAAAAGAATGCCATTCAACCCCCTTTCCAACCTGTACCCTCCCCCAGCCCCTACACATATCCAAAACTACATCCTGGATTGTAATACAACTTCCAATTTAAGAAAATATGTGTGTCAAGCAAAGTCAAGCAGCATGAAAAATGTACAATAACATTAAAGCAAAGTTATGCGATAGAATATTGCTTAACATATTACAAACTAGACAATGGAAACAATACAAATCCCCTCACCACTAATAATGCATATTCCAGACTGTCCCACATTCCATTTCCAACCTATCCCAAATGTCATCCCATGTCCATACTTCATGCAATCACACATGAAAACCAGATACTGTATGTCATTCCACCACTTGCATGACCCACATGCCATCACAAATGAAATCCAGATGACATCCCACCACATGCCATTCCACCCTGTCCCACATGTCGACCCACCCTGTTTCACATGCCAACCCATCCTGTTCCACATGCCAACCCACCCTCTTCTACATGCCAACCCACCCTGTCTAATATGCCTACACATCCTGACCAACATCTCAATGCACCCGCCCTACATACAATTCCACCCTGTCCCACATGACCTCATCCTAATGCCTTCAGCTACTTTATCATCATGTCATTTTCTACACCACATTCTGTTTATTGTTTATATTTCCCAAACCCCTAATTTAACATTCTTTAGAAGAGAGGAAACTTTTATTTGCTTTTTTGTTCATGGCAAGACAAACAGTTTGATTGCTGTTCATGTCAGGAATGTCAATATTATAACAAAACTAGAAATGTGAAATTAGTAAGTCATAAGCTACAGTATATATTTTTGATCTCAGGTCAAACATACTGTAGCAAATGCACACTATACCTCACCATTAAGTGTGAACAATGCTCTTCACATATACTGTATGATCATTTAAGCAAAATCATCATACCCACTTTGATTAAAGAGATACCACATATACAAATATTTTCATTGCTATGCAAATAGGCTAAATATTATGCACACACAAACCCCTATCAATGCTCAACTGAACAGTACCAATGCCCTCTACCACTGAACCAAATAGCAAGTTATCTCAGGTTAAATATTTTTTTACAAAAGTCTATTGATATGCAAATAACCTACTTAATATGCACACTACACCGCACCATTTAGTGTAGACAATACTTTCACATTTATGATTATTTGTGTAAAACAAAATCCCCACTCCCACTTTAATTTAGAAGATATCATAGATACAAATATTTTCATTGTTATGCAAATAAGCTAATTAGTATGCACACAGAACCCAAAATCATGTTCATTTGAACAGTACCATGACCTGTAAGTACCAAGTTATTATCCAAGGTTAAATATTTTATGTGAAAGTTTATTGTTATGCAAATAACCTAATTGATATGCACATTACAGCTCACCATTAAGTGTAAACAATGGTCTTCACATATATGATCATTTGTGTAAACAAAATCCCCACTTCCACTTTAATTTAGGAGATATCATAGGGAGTTGTACCGGACTCAAACTATTCATTTCGTTCTTATCACAATTTTATGATATAGTCAACAGGCACCTTCCAAATTGTGAAGGGTACGCGGATGATCACCAGTTATACCTTGCTTTCAAAGCTGGCAGTGACTGCTCTAGAGATGTCGCGCTGGTTGCGATGGAGCAATGTATCAGCGATGTACGACAGTGGTTTCTCAGTAATTATCTCAAGATAAATGATAGTAAAACTGAGGTCATACTCATCGGTTCTAAGCAGCAACTTGCTAAATTGCCTGATATATCAGTTAAAGTGGATAAAGTCAATATCCGAACTGCTGACAATGTTCGTAATCTTTGTATCATTCTTGATAAGAACCTTTCATTTGAGACACAGATAGCTGCGGTTTGTAAAAAAGCTTTTTACAATCTTTACAAATTTGGCAAATCCGCAAGTATCTAGATGACGATTCATGCGAATCCCTAGTTCATGCATTTATTTCATCTCATATTGATTACTAGCTGTAACTCCTTATATTTTAACTTACCTGATAGCCTTTTAAAGAAATTGCAATTGGTTCAAAACTCAGCTGCCAGACTTGTTACTAGAGCCCCCAAGTACCACCACATTTCACCAGTGCTTTTGAAATTACGCTGGCTCCCAGTTAAGTATAGAATTAAGTTTAAAATTGTATTGCTCAATTCTAAATGCCTTCATGGCCCTTCTCCCAGTTATCTGTCAAACTTATTAATTCCATATCAACCAACTAGATATTTAAGATCTCAATCAAAACATTTCCTAAGTGTACCCAGAACTAAAACCCAATTTGGAACCACAGGTTTTTACCATGCCACACGTAAACTTTGGAACGACCTGCCCTATCATCTACGAAGTGAAACTTGCCTTGCTCATTTTAAGAATAGCCTTAAAACTTACCTTTTTACAGCTGCCTTCAATGCAACTAATTCTTAACTCTATTATTTTATCCCTCCTGCTTGAATGTGTTATCTTTAGTTTTAAACCACTATAATCTTTACCCTATTTACCTATTTAGACTATCTTACATTATTTGACCTTTTATTCCTTTAACAATTTTATAAATATTTACATCTTATAGCTCTCATTTTTGTATGTCTACTTTTTACTATCTTAGTGTCTATACAACCTGACTTGCTAAGTTTTATTTTATTCTTAACATTTAAAATTATTCCTCTTATTATGTTTATTGTTGATCCTATTGCTTTTGTCTTTTATTTAATATTCCAGCTTTAATGATTCTAGGTCTATTTTAATCTTTATATTTACTATAGTCTTAACTTATCTTATCATTTGATTTATTTGTTTGTAAAGCATATTTGAATGTATCATTTTACAGTATTTGCGTTATATAAATGTTTTTATTAATAATATCATAGATACAAATATTTCCCATTATTATGCAAATAGGCTAATTAGTATACACACACAATCCCTAATCATGCTCCCTTGAACAGTACCTCTAATAAGCCAAGCTTTAACAAAAATGAATCAAAACCATTCATACAACCCTCCAAAATTTTATCAGTACCCATGTCCTCTACCCTATGCCAAAACACCATTCATACTTAAGTTATGAAAACTTTAACAAAACTTTACCGTCGCGCCCGATGCGGGGTAGTAGAATAGCTCTACTATTCTTTGAATAGTTGAGCTAAAAACTAACACTTTTCATCATTCATAGTTTTAATTCTTGAGTTGATTTTGTGGTGGTATGTGGATTGGGTTGACTGGGGAATGTTTTCATGTTTAAGGATGTTGTCCATCCATTGGAGTGCGGCAAGCAGTTTTTAGAAAATCAGTCATGAAACATATATTTAAAATATTTTGAAATTTGCTCACACATGATTAGTTTCCTACGGAGATTTTCTGATGATACTGGTATATTTGCATAAAATACAATTTTGTTTACAACGTAGAGAAATTTGCATTAGTAGGGCACGATCTTTAATCACAGAAGGACATTTTGCTTTAGTTTGTTTGATGAGAGCTTAACGGCACCACAACAGTGAAAGTAAAATTGTGCCCGAGAGGTTAGATCACTCCAGAGGTAGGAAGAAAAGACAATAGGAGTCTGAGAGAAGTACAGGGGCTAATAGCCAGAAAGCTGGGATCGAGAGAGGAAATGCAGGAGTGCAAAAAAAGGGGGTAAATATAGGTAGAGGGGGTGGAAGTTGGGACTAAATATGGTTAAAGAGGGAGGCACAATGAAGTAGGGTTTTTCTGAAAGAGCTCGGCCATGGAATAGTGAGGGGTGAGGGAAGCTCTGGGGAGGTTGTACAGGGGGCAGGCAAGGAGGACATGGTGGACTGTGAGGGTGCAATGGCAATTGTTGCAGAGGGGTGGAGGGAGCCAGTAAGAAAGTGGAAGTGAGTGAGGTGGTTGTGACCTATTCTAAGGCTGGTAATGTGGACGTTGTCGATATGGGAAGATTGTGGATGGTGGATTTGGTAAGAATGGTGGGCTGGATGTCGTGGCATTTGTTATCAATTTGGGAGTCCCATGAGGTTTGCCAGCAGTCACGAACAAGGGAAGAGATAAGCAGTTTGATGTCAAAAAGGGTTTGGGAAAAGGGGGTAGGGGGAGGTTGAGGGCAAGCTTAGTGGCTGAATCAGCTCTGTCATTGCCAGGGATGCCAACATGGCTGGGTATCCAGAAGAACAAATACTTTTCCTGAAGAGGGGGGGAGCAAAAGAATTTAAGGAGGACAAGGTGGGATGTTTACTTTAGTAATTAAATTTCATTAATCATTTGAAAAGTTTTTAAAGGCTATAAAGGACACCTTATCTTCAGAAAGAATAGGCCAAAATTTCTCTTTCTCTTTATTTGATCCAATTCCTTTTTTTAAATTGCTTAATTTTCAGCTTTTTTACAACTCAGGCATCAATTTCCATATGTTATGTCAATTTTGTGATGTATTACCGAGCAACCTTGCTTTCTTTTTTGTTAATCCTTTGGTTTTTAAATGGCTACCATAATCCTTTTAAGTGGTGCGACAAATTTTGAGTCTTTGCCATTCCCCCCAATTCAATACTAGAACGAATAGATTTTGACATTGTTTTCAGTGACTTGGATTAAGAAAGAAATTTTAAGAATTACATAAAGAATTTGAGCTGTTCGGCCAGTCATACATCTCAAATATCACATGAAATAAAATAACTGATCATTCTTTGATCAGCCGTAACTCAAAAACTAATGGTGCTTTTCTCAGAATTCTAAAACTGATCTGCTCAGATTTTAATACTCTTTCAATCAATTTAGAACTTGCTACATCGGAGGGGACGTTAAGCCGTCGGTCCCGATGGTAGGAATTTCACCCCCTGCCTGGTTCTCTGAACATTTTTCATAAAGAGTAGGGTGTTAACCCAGTGTTCATCCACTTTACATCCTGGCAAATTCATCGGGTACACACTTAAAACAAGTCATTGTGACTTAAGTGTGCTTTGTCTGGCATATGCCTAAAAGTGAAATATAATACTTGTCTATAGACCTTTAATTATACATATAGAAAATAGCGTTGATTGACATACAGCAGTAAAACTACCATTGCAAGGAGCAAAGTAGTAAATTTTGTTTATACTTCATAAATAATATTTCAGAAGTACGAAACACTTTTCTAACATTTGTTTAACATTCGCATAAAACAGCATCAAAACCAATAAATGAGAATTACTCACCAGATGAAAAAGTCTATTCAGGTTTACATGATTGGATTTTACCATTCGTACCACGCATGGTAACGTACCAATCACAATAGAGCATCCATTCAGCAACTGAACCTGAAGCAAAACAAACAAAGATAATTCTAAACACACCATGAAAATCACCTACAAAGAGCATGGCCCCAGGACAATCCATGTAACGATCTTTTACTTCATCTAAACAAAATTCTTTCAACTTTCCAATTTTTATCAGTGTATACAGATACTACAAACAATACTATCACTGTTTCAATATTCGAAAACAAGCTCAACTTTGTACATTAGAATACTCTTGAATATATTACAATAATCTTGAATAAATTAGAATATTCTTGAATAATTTATACATCACCATGCCGGAAAGTTTCTCTTTGTTTGTTTGTTTGATGAGGTCTTAACGGCACCACGACAAAGAAGGTCACATTGTGCCTGAGAGGTCAGATCATTTTAGAGGTAGTAAGGAAAGAGACCAGGGGGAGAATGAGAGAAATTCAAGAACAAAAGCCAGAAAGCTGTGATCGAGAGAGGAGGTGCATGGGTAAAACAAAAACAAAGTAGAGAGGGGGTGGAAGAGGAGAATTAAATATGGTTGTAGAGGGATGCATGCTGAAGGAAGGAGATTATTTTATCTGGAGGATTTTTCTGGAAGAACTCAGCAAGCCTACCCGCACCCGGCACCTGAGTTAATCCTGAAAACTCAGGTATGACAATTACCAACCTGACTTCCTGTTCAGTGTTTTGTGTTTCCATTCCAAACAATGATTGTTTATCTGCCAACCCCATGCAAACCAGTCAAGTAACCCAAGGATATTTGTGTGTATAAGATTACACAAGCCAGTAAAGATTAATCAGGGCACTTTTGTGATTGAAATCACTCATCTGTGTTAAGTGTCTTAGTTGGAGAAATTTGTTTGCAAACTGGTGATAAAAATAGTTGTTCCTAAATTGATATGTGCAATAACTGTGAATGATTGACAGATCATTTCTCCTAAGGAAAGATATTGCTTCATGACTTTTAGTAACGAGAGGTTTAAAACCCATTAACAAATTCCTCCACATACAAAACAGCCTTCCACAAACACCTTATTCCCTACTACTCAATTCTAATTCTTTCTTCATAACCATTATCAGAAGCATCACATAAAACACAAGATAAAGGAGAGGGATGCCTGTTTAATCATTACAAATTACAAATGAAAAGATCAAAAACTCCTCCACCTAGAACCAGCAAGAAATAAAAACACTTCCAAGATTTGAAACATTTGCTACATTTGGATTGAGTGATAGTTGCAATAGATCTCAAAGCACACAACTTTGGATGCTACCCATAAAGTTAAAGCTTAACGTCCATTTTGGTTTAACGGTAGCTACAGGTCGACATATGACAGGGAGGTGTAAAAGGTGAAATGCTAAGCAATGTATAGTGAGAAAGGAAAGAGAAAAGAAATCACTTTTAAGAATTAATCCCAATGGTGATAAAGAATAAAGAAGGGGAGGCATAGTTAGAAATGGAAGATCAGTGTAAGATAACAGCGAGAGAAAGCAGTGTCCATAACATTAGGGGCAGGTGGCCATGGCCCCTTGATAATTTTTCAAGCATTTACATTTGCGCATTCCATCAGAAACCCCTACCACCCATGCCCACATTGGTCCTGGCTGCTCAAATCAGATGCTTGTCGGAGGACCTAAACCCCAGCAATGTTTTTTTAAGGACAAGAAAGAAAATGATGCAGTTTCTGACCTCTTGTTCCTTTTCCGATCCTCCTCCAAACAATAAAATGGCTATCAAGTCCTTCTGCAAGCCTTCCATGTACCCAGCGCACTGCCTATACACCTCCAGCGCTTTCTTCCAAGTGGGAAGCACAATCAGAACAAGTGGCTGCGAATAGAACATGAGGCAGTTATTTCTGGTCTCAAATTATTCCTTCAAAAAAAATTTGTTCAGATAAATAGACAAAAACCTGAAATCAGAGAATGTCATTATAAGAAAAGCAATTTCACTTATATTAAGTTTTAGTTTTGTTCAGTTAAGTTAATTAGTTTATTCAAGATTCCATGACTAAGAGATATTAGTACCATTAAATACTAAAAAACTGTGACAATTTTGGGTTGACAATTTTCAGGAATATGATAAGGGTCTGCCCTATTTTCTGGAAGCTGGTGAAAATCTGTCCTAACTTTTAACCTAATTTTTTAATATGCAAAGGGAGATTTTCCTTTTTTTTTGTTGCAAACTTACTTCATTAACACTATTTGATAATTCAGTTTTTAGATACGAGAGACAAACTTACCCCATTCCCCGGAGGCAAATTTTTATACATCGATGGTGTCATCAAATGAGTCAGTAGAGGCAGTAGGTAGGCAAGATCCCTACCCTGGCTGTCTAGGGCAATGCCAACCATCTCCCGACCCCTCAAGACAGCTGGCCAAGAGGCTGACTGGATTAGTGTAGGAGCAAGAATACCCTGATTTTGCAAAGTCTGTAGAAAAAATAAAATAGTATGAAATAAAATGGGGTACTTTTATCACATCACAACAGTTTGAAAAATTGAATGTAAAAGTTGGTTGGTCAGTTCGATACCAAAGTTTATAAGGTCCTAACAAATCTTCACTGGAGTATTTTATGTCAATTAGACACCCCCTGCCATTTATTTACCAGTTGTGGAGCACTGGTTGGAGACCCCCATGGATTGAACCTTGAACCTTAGATTTCAGCAGGTATTTAAGCATGAGATCATTTCATGTTGTCAATGGAGTGCACAGGCAATAAATGGGGGTGCTAATATTCCAATGTCCCTTGAGTAATTGAATCATTATCTAACACACAATGGAAGATAAATTATCTCACGACATGAATACTGAAAACCAGCCCGGACCAAATACATCCATTGTCTCTGCGTGAGTGTAGGCAGGGTTGACCAGGTCGTTCGATCCCACCAACAGCTCCCAAAAAGGTAAAAAGGTCCAGAAAGTT